>OX459050.1:26015796-26615796 GCA_949775005.1 Orthosia gothica
TTTTTTATGTTCCCCTTTTCGTGATGTCATTTACGCTTAATTCGTATTCGAGTTCTTCTTTTCAGGGTTCTGTACCCAAAGGGTCCAAACGGAGCCCTATTGCTATCACTCAGGTGTTCGTCTGTTTACCTGTCCGTCTCTGTCTGTCGTCTGTCACACAGGTTTTACGGTTGGTACAAACAATTTTCTTCAAATTTTCACAGTACTTGTTGACCCAAAGCCATACAAATTGGCAATTTTTTGAAATAGGTTTTTAAGGGGACTCCCATACAGCTAAAAGGGTACGCGAAAAAAAAAAGATGACCTAGCCCATCAAGGGGGTATCGTTGTTTAGAGATGGTTGAGAAGATAAACGCTATATTTCTTGTTTTTATAAATATAGGTAAACAAAGGATTGAGAAGCCACCAAAGTCAGCTAGCTATCTTTACAAAATTTTGTTCCGAAGATTTTTTTAACTTCCCATTGACCGATGATTAACTTCAAATTTGGTGACAATGTTTATTATTACGTATATTTTACTACTTGTTCCGCAAGGTGTCGGACGTAAAGAATCTCACCATCCCCATATCTTCCCGTGGGTGTCGTAAGAGGCGACTAAGAGATAAATCAGAGAATGGGCAGCAGCGTTCTCTGTGCACTTTAACAACAAACTGCGATCGCCAACCCGTCTGCCAAGCGTGTCGATTAAGGCAAACCCACCCAAACCAAAATGTTAAGCATAAGGAAAAACGGCCCCGAGTGCCCGGCAGCCCGTCTACCCTCAACTACGGTAGCGGTCGAGGCGATGGCGTGGCAAGGGGTGCTAAGAATCCCCGGCGTGGACCCGGCTACCCCAATAAACACCGACGACTGGACCTGGCAACGTATAACACGCGAACACTCCGGACTGACGAGAAGATATATAAGTCCCCCTCAATGGACAAACGAGACGAGGATGAGCTGCCAGTGGGGCAATTTGGAGTTGGACGTCGGAACCACCGAGGTCATAAACTGGCCAGTTTTATGGAAAAGGAGGACCTCTATTTTATGAACTCCTTCTTCAGAAAGCGTGAGCACAGGAAGTGGACCTGACAAGCCCCAATGGTGCAACAGAAAACAAGATCGACTTCATCATGTCAAGCAAGAAATGTTTGCAAATGTCCAATGATGTCTCTGTGATCAATTCGGTGAAAACCGGTAGTGACCACCGCATGGTAAGAGGCACATTAAACATTAATATCAAGCTTGAAAAGTCTCGACTGATGAAGTATAAGCTCCGTCCAGCACAGATACAGATCCAAAAGAGAATCGTTTCAAATGCCTAGGGAGTTCCGTGGACGAATACAGCGATGGGTTCGTGGAAGCTCTCCTTACGGTCGGGTCTAAGTTTTTCAAGACCCACCGTACAGGTATAAACAAAAAGCTCTCTGATCCTACTCTCAAGCTCATGAAGGAGAGGCGTGAGATGATCCTGCAGTCTTCAGATGATGCGTTGAAGTACCGGCAACTCAATAAACGGATCTCAAAGTCCTTGAAATGCGATCTCCGCCGCTTTAATACCGTGCGTATTAAAGTTGTGATTGAGCGGAACAAGGGCTCCAAGGTCTTTGCAAGAGATCTTTCTTTTGGGCAGATCCAGCTCACAAAACTGAGGACCTATGATGGCAGGATCGTGACCGCCAAACCGGAGCTTCTGAGGGAGATCGAGACATTCTATGGGCAGTTGTACACGTCAACCAGTAAACCCGTCGCGAATCTAGCGAATGACCCTAGAGCTAGATTGACCCGACACTATACCGAAGACATTCCGTACGTCAGCCTGTATGAGATTAGAATGGCTCTGAAACAGCTTAAGAACAATAAGGCACCGGGTGTTGACGAAATTACGGCCGAACTCCTAAAGGTGGGTGGAAAACCAGTACTTAAGGCCCTTCAGAAGCTGTTTGATTCCGTTATACTCGAGGAGAAAACGCCACAGGCATGATGCAGGGCTGTGGTGGTACTCTTCTTCAAGAAGGGTGGCAATGCCGTACTGAAGAACTATAGGCCCATCTTACTTCTTAGCCATGTCAACAAGCTTTTTTCAAGAGTCATCACGAATCGTCTCTCGCGCAGGTTTGACGATTTCCAACCTCCCGAACAAGCCGGATTCCGTAAAGGCTTCAGCACCGTAGACCATATACAAACCCTGCGGCAGGTTATACAGAAAACGGAAGAGTACAACCTGCCTCTGTGTTTAACGTTTGTGGACTACGAGAAAGTCTTTGATTCGATCGAGACTTGGGCTGTACTGCAGTCCCTCCAACGGTGCCAAATTGACTACCGGTACATCGAAGTGTTGAAGTGTTTATACAAAAACGCCACCATGTCAGTTTGACTTCAGGATCAGACCTCGGAATCCGTCCTTCTGCAGCGAGGTGTAAGACAGGGAGACGTCGTATCTCCGAAGCTGTTTACCGCTGCACTGGAGGATGACTTCAAGGTTCTGGACTGGAGAGGGCTATGCTTCAACGTCAATAGCGAGTACATCACTCACCTTCGGTTTGCCGACGATATAGTGGTTATGGCTGAGACCATGGAAGACCTCAGTACAATGCTTGACGATTTCAGTAGAGCTTCCGAAAGAGTGGGTCTTAGGATGAACATGGACAAAACCAGGGCGATGTTGAATGCCCATGTTACACCCACTCCTATCAAAGTCGGAGACTCTACACTCGAAGTTGTGGGCGACTATGTCTACCTGGGACAAACGATCCAATAGGGTAAGGCCAACTTCGAGAAAGAGGTCAACCGTCAAATCCGACTCGGCTGGGCAGCGTTCGGGAAGTTGCACGGTATCTTCTCTTCCAACTTACCACAGTGTCTCAAGACGAAAGTCTATGACAAGTGTGTGTTGCCAGTGACGAAATATGGCTCTGAGGCGTGGTCGCTTACAATGGGCCTTATCAGAAAGCTTACAGTCACTCAAAGGGCAATGGAGAGGGCTATGCTCGGAGTTTCCTTGCGTGATTGAAACAGCAATGTTGAGATCCGCAAGAGAACCAGGGTTACCGAAATAGCCCGAAGAATTGCTAAACTTAAGTGGCAGTGTGCCAACTTTCAACTATCCAGCTCTAACTTCATAGCTCTAGCTATCCAGTTCTAGCTACATAGCTCTAGGTACATAGCCGATATTGGATCACTGAGTGTGGGAATTAAAATATCGGAAATCAGGTTCAAGATTAGGATATCAGAAATGTTCCGAGATTTCGAGATTCCAATATTCGTGCCATAGTAACAAACAAACACTCACCAACTTTCGCCTTTATGACATTAGTGCGATAGTGATTTTTGCTTGATACAAATTGACAGTTATAAAAACTTAAGATGACATGGGTTGTCGTTAAAAGTTATAAACTCAGTGAAGACTTTTCCTGTGTTCATTCTGAACAATAAATTATTTTGGGAGGTAAGCAAAAACAACCTACTATCCGACTAATATTAGAAATATGAAAGTCAGGATGTTTGTTCATCCTTATCTGCGAAATCCGTTTCGCAGATAAGGATGAACAAACATTGGGATTGGATTTAAACTTGGCACACGGGTAGACCATGTCCGGGATCAGAACATAGGATATTTTTAATTCTGGGCAAAGATAATTCTGTTTTTATAATTGGGTGAAGCTGCTGGCAGAAGCTAGTTAATTAATAAAATTAAATAAAAGCGTTTTATTTCCTGTAAATTAACATCTCTTACAATCTATGCATGTTTTGTTATATTCTTTTTTAATTATTTATTTTTAACTTAATATAAGTTTATATGTTAACTATTTGTTTATAATACTATCCTAAATTTATATGAAAACTGTTTTTTTCTCCTTATTTTAGTTCTTACTAAGTAGTATAATCTTTCCTAAATTAATATTTATCTAGCCCAAACTATTTTTGATAATAATATATTTAGTTATCTAATCGAATTATTTATATAATCTACCGGAGCCACAGAATGGGTAAAGGCCTCCTCCAGTGATGCCCATTTGATTCTGTCTTGTGCTACTTGTATTCAGTTTGGACCAACTATGAAAGCAGCCTGTCCTGGCAAGCAGTAACCGAATGGGGCAATGCCAATCCTGTTGTGCCTTTTTTCCGCTAAAAAGAGCCAATTTCACCCAGCTCCAACAGTCCGTTATGTAACCGTGACAATAACGGACCATCTTGATCTTCTTAGCGTTACATTGACATCGACTCTCAATTTTGGCCCATACATTGAGGCAAAGGCTCAGCTGGCTGCCAAAAAGTTGGGGATCCTTGCAAAGGTGAGAAGGTACTTCACGCCGCAACAGCTACTTAACTTGTATAAAGCGCAAGTTCGATCATCCATGGGGTACTGTTCGCATCTCTGGGACGGATCTGATAAATACCAGCTTGATGCATTAGAGTCGCTCGAAAAGCGGGCCAAGAGACTTATCGGCAAGGAGGCACTGGTCAATTCAAAGCTCCAGAGCCTTGAACATCGTCGCCGAGATGCCAGCCTGTCGGTTTCTTATCGGATACATTTCGGGGAGTGTGCGATGGAATTGTATGATCTAATTCCGCCCAGCCCGTTCCATCCTCGGGCTACCAGACGTACGGCCTGTAGTCCTCTCTGACAGACTATTTTTTCGGCAATAAATTTCCACGTTTGGCATCCATATGTCAAACATGGCAAGAGGCCTTGAGTTCATGACTTTTGTTTTAATAGCTTGTGGCATATTACTTTTAAAAATGTCCTTAAGACTCCAGTATTTGTTACATGTTTACTGGATTCTTCTTTATATTTCTATGTTCTTATTTTTCCTGTCAAAACTAATAGTTTTTCCCAGATAGACATATTTTCAACGTATTCCAATGGTTTTCTATTGACTATTATTGGTATTTTCAAGCTATTTGTCATTGTCTTATATACATTTCTAGTCCCACCTTGGCACTAGCTAAGTGTAGGGTTTCTACCATGTCTGTAGTTGGGAGAATGACTGTGATAACAGTACCAGGTCATTAGCGAATCTCAAGTGGCTTAAGTAGGTGTAATTTATGAATTTGCCCCGTTTGCTCCAGTCTAGCTCCTCGCCTCGAGGATAGCAATATAAATATTATGACTATTCCACTTCTTGTTTCTTCAGGCTTTCCTAGATGCTTGTATGTGTTACCGTATCAAAAGCTTTTTGGTAGTCGATGAATGCTATACAAAGTGTTATTTAGTTTACCTGATACTTTTCCATAATTAATCCAAGTGAGTGGATGTGGTCAACTGTTGAAAATTCTTTCTGAAGCCTGCTTGCTCTACTTGTAGCAAGCTAATTGGTCGGAGTTAACTAATGTTTTTGAAATATTTACGACCAGCTGCCGCCTCCGGCTCTGCCCGCATGGAATAAGTACATCCCCAATATCTTTATAAAATGTAGCAAATACTGTAGTTTTCTCAAAATCTGTTCAGTACTCTTTGCGTTAAAGAGTAACAGACATTCTTCAAGTAACAAATATCATCAATAAGGATTTATAAACTATATATTAATTAATTACTATTATTATTATTATTATTTTTTTTTTTTTTTTTATTAACTGACCAATGCCGCGAATTTGCAAAATCTTAAACAGCTGCAGTGGCCTGATTGGCGTACACCACGATAGCATAGGCAAATTTTGTAAATTAAATATTAAATACTGTTCACACAACTAAGACATAAAATGAACTGCCAATTTATTAATTTAAAGTTACTTAATTTTTAATTATTATCTAATGTAAACCAAAGATTTAATCTTAGTTTAATGTAATTTATTCTATCTATCTGTTATATAATAACCAATAAACCAATCAATATAACAATTATTTTAAATTTAATTATTTTAAATAAAATTATTTTAAATATAATTATTTTAAATTTAATTCGTTAACCTTGATTTGTTTGTTAAATTGCTCGATTTATGCTTAGTTTTACACTATTTTATCATTAATTAATCATTATCCACAATTAATTGCAATAATATACCAAATTAAAAAAATGCACGTGGTGTAAGCCTGTAAATAATTGTTGCACTTATAAATGTGTGTCGTGTACTAATGAAATGTAAAGTGTAAGAAATTGTAGGCTAACCTAAATAGCATCTCCTACAGGCTCAATCAGGTTCTGACCAGGCACGATTGCTTCGGTAGTAACTGAATAGCATTGGGCTAGGAACCACGGCAAATTATCACCACTGCGGAAGTGACCTTGACTCTGCACAGCACACGCTCGAAGAGTGCCCTGCGTGGGCCTCTGAGTGGCAGGTTTTGGTCGCCAGGATCCGGCGAGACCTGTCGTTGCCAGCAGTTCTGAGGGACATGCTGGCAGAGACAGAAAACTGGAGGTGAATGGCCTTCTTCTATGAAACCGTAATGGTCCAGAAGAAGGCCGACGAGCCGGATCAGCTCGCTCGTGGCTCGCTCGATGACTAAAATGCCGAAACCTTGCCTGCATCAAAAGTAAGCGGAACTCCGGGGTTGCGGGTGGTCAGATTGGGGACACTGTCCGCCCAACAAGTTACTTCAGGAAACACGGTAGCATAGTGATCACATGCTGCCGTGCACAGTGAGGCTCAGGGGAGTCAGTCTCCCCAGGGATGTGCCCTAACAGGCGTTGCACAGAGGGGGCTATTCGGGGTTGTCTTTTGAGAGGTCACTGGGTTCTACATGCTGATGGTGATCACCGCGGTGGTTTTAGTGAGGTAAAAATTTCCACACTCCCTGGTTTTTACCCGACTGCCGAAGGAGGGTAATGTGTTTATCAGTCTATGTATGTATGTATGTTTGTTCCTATATGGCGTTCCAGAGGTACCAAACGCGTAGGCCGATTTTGATGAGTCGAACGTCAATCGATTCGTCTTAACCCTGCGAGTGTCACTGGCTACATTATAGGCTCATAGGCGCCATATTGTGGGGGCCAAATTAATTTTTTCTTCCTATCCTGTCGTATGGGGTATCTAAATAAAGGGGTTTAAGAGGCAATTACAAAAATATACAACACTTATATGTTTAAATGTACCTAATTATAAAAAAAAAAACTAAAAAGTTGTAAATTCCACTCTGATTTATCCAATTAGCATTTCCACCACTCTGATTTATCCAATTAGCAATTCTTTTCACCAGGTTTATTTACACTTATTCATTTACACTATTTCATAATAAATCTTACATAATATTTTTCTTTTGACAGCCGACCATAGATTTCTATTTTCTTCCGTATTTTTTTTTTAATAAACCACTCTTTGCGCGCGCTCTGTCGGTTGTCTACGGTTTCGACAAATGATCTTTGAGCATCGCGTTTATATATATTTATTATACTTACACATACTTTGACCCACATTCAGTGTTTCATTCTATTTTGTTTGTTATTTATATATTATTCTATTTTATTTTATTATATAAGTCCTGTTTCCGTTATTGTGTCCGTGGCATCAACAGTGGCCCTATCAGAATATCAGCGCAGCGTTATTACTTTTTTTGGATATCGCTGCACATGCTGAGATAGGAGCCTTTTTGGTCTCGCACAGGGTTTTTATTTTATTATTGTTTTAGTGTATGCTTATTTTCTCGTGTCTCCTGTGCGGGTCACAAATAAATATTTTTCATTCTTTCTTTCTTAATATTTAAAAATAACAAAAAGCCCGACTGCTTAAAAACCAACTAAAACACGTAAACAAGAAAAAAATCATGCTGTGCAGTCGGAGGATACATATTCGCGAGCTGACTGACCAAAACCAGAAGAGAGAAGCAGTCGGGTTTTTTGATTTTTGAATATTTTTTATTCCCCAAAAGTCCAGGCGCCTTTTAAAGGTTTCCCACCGAAAACAAAAAAAAAGGCTAACCTAAACAAAAAATAACTATTTATTTTTTATCTTTAGATCACTGATTTTTTACGTAATAAGTACATTTATTGACTTAGATGTAAGAAAGATGAAATATCTCTATATAAAAAAAAACTATTTTATTTTTAATAGAGTAAGTATGGAGTTTCTTGTGCGTTCTTCTCCATAACAATCAACTTTCTGAATGCACGGTAGAATAAATTTTTATTCCTTGTAAATTTTAATGTAACGTTCAAAAGTGCCGCTTGGTGGCCGAATTGAAATAAAATATCTTTGTCTTTATCTTTGTCTCGGTATTGGCAATATATTTATACAAATATTATTTTTATTATAGTGGAAAGTTTGAGATCCTCTACATCAATCTTCCCCCGGAGGGGTAAGAATAAAATATATAATAAAAAATATGACACTTTAATCAATTGTGAGTTTTCAGATCACTTCAAAGTCAAACTATAGATAGGTGATCATCAACAATATCTGGCATTCATTTGAACGATTTTGGAAATTATTTCGATCTTGCCCCATCACCATTTCATCTTCCCCTTGTTTCATGCTTGTGATAAAAAACATAAATACAGCACTACTCTAGTGATCATCTCATCAAAACACCGTTCGATCTTACGCCAACTCACCATCTCTTTTACGAAAAAACTTAATTCTATGGGTAGTTACAACAGACATTCGCTGACGGCGATATTTCCCAGACAACCTTTGGATGGACTTAAAGAACTTAAAATAAAAAGGTGGTAGCCCGCGGTATACTGCTATATTAAAAATACCAGTTTAGACAGCTTGAACCTTCTGCACCTATCCCTGCGATTTTACTGTAAATATAAAGCCCATTGAAACTCCTCAAGTTACTGTAATAAGCTTCAGGAGGGAGTTAATTGATTGGCTGCATTCTGTTTGCATATCTGATACCCTATTCATCATCCCTTTCTTTCAAAATATGGCGTTCGACTTCGGCTCTGTTATAATTTTTGGTGTAAACGTTATCCATCATAACGTAACGTGAATTTATGGATCGATTTTTCTTCTTGATCTTGGGTTTTATGTCACGATGGTTAGTCTAAATATCTAGTTGGTTTATGAAATTTTTGCTTTTAAGGCTGAGCTTGGAAAGTGCAATTTTGTGTAACAAAAATCTGTCTGTGGATCTCCAACTCATTTTATATTACAAATAGGTAAAATTCTTTGTTTGTAGAAATATACCTCTGAAAGTAAGTAAAATCCATCATCAACACTGCTCTCAAAACGGTGAAGGAAAACATAGTGAGGAAATCGGCATGTCCTAGGAACGAAAATTTGAAGACATGTGACATCTACCAATCCGCACTGGACCTGCGTAGTGGGTTATGCCCACTCCCTCTCTATGAGAGAAGGCTTGTGTCCCAACAGTGAGGAACATTAAAAGGTTGATTGTACATGTTCGAGTTTAAACCGAACACGCAGCGAAAATGCATAATTGCATCAAACGCAAATATGCACATTCGCTCGGTTACCAAAATGTGGGCCAGTTCGCGTTTAGATCTCGTCAGAGACACCACGTACTCGTAACCAAACCATAACCATTTTACCATACCTTTTACCATTAATTTAGTCATATAGTTTACCATAATTTACCATTTCGTGTATCTAAGTGTTATATAGTGTTTCAATATAGTTGTTTCTCTTATAATCCAAGACTTTAACTTTTACCATATCCTATCATTACAAGAAAGGTGTGTTAGGTCACCATAGCACCAAGCACTACTTTCTACATGGTCCTTCGAGCCGGATTCTTGTCGCAAAAACTTTCGTCATTTTGCAGGTCTGTTATTGGCTTTAGCAGCTCACACATGTAAGTTGGTCCATGGTGTAGACATGCCGTTAGTTCCTGTGTGGACATGCTAAAGTATGCATATAATCTTTCTTTAGGTTGACTGCCACATATTCGGCAACTGGTATTATCGTGGTCATCATGGTGTTTGTTTGGTGCGGTACAGGTATTATCTTGTACAGTTTGAAACTTTCTCTGGATACTAATGGAAAAGTAACTTCAATTATGACAAATTTTTGCGTCGCTCTGGCCTTGACTTTCAGTAGTTTGTAAAGATACTGAAGGTCAGTGTCTAAATTAGTAATTGGTAGTGTGAGTTCGCTTGGCATCTGGCTATATATGGTTTGGAGCTCACGTTTAAGTTGCGTTGGTGGCAGTAAATGTATGCTAATTTGACCGTGGTAGATGTCTGTTAATGCATCGAGCAGAGTGTCTTGAAGTCGCCTTAATCCTTGCAGCAAGCTGTTTCCAGACATCGCTGACAATGTGAAGTCATTGACGTATGAAATGTTTTGTATTTCACGTTGGAGAGTGCTCGCATTTTCTTGCAATTCCATAAGCTTCTTGTTTATTAATTTGTGCTGTTTGTTTACAGTGATCTCCATTCTTTTCATAAGGTTGAACTCTGCTTCAATAATGGAAGTTTGGTTTTTCCATAAATTAGAAAGGTGTTTCTCATTGCGATGTATGGTTTCAATGTCCTTTTCATACTGGTCTGCAAAACGCGAGTCCAACACTCCGATTAAGTCATTCGCTAGATACCCGATACCGTTGATAAGGCCTCGTCGGCGCCGACACGTCTTCCCCGAGGCGCGTCGCCGTCTAGCGTGGATATCAAAATGCTGTGTTAGCAAAAGTTCATTGTAGTATTCGAGTTCCTGGTAGTCGTGCCGGGCTTGCTGCACGATCGTATTACAATGGTTTTGTGTTTCTATGGTTGCACACAATTTTTCTTGGTAATTTGCTATTTTGTTATAAGTGTTCATACCTGTCCAATAGGGTCCCATGTCGTAGTACATGACTAATGTCCATTTATCCCTGATTAGTTGTACTTTTGAAACAGGGTCAAAATAAAGCGTTTGGTTGTTCGGAAGTGGTTTCACGGCGTCTAAACCGTAAGATGGATAAATCAGCATGAAAAAACTCAGTAAAACGGTTGCTAAAGTTGCGATTTTTGACCTCGGTTTTCTTTTTCTTTCTGGTAATTTGGTTGTTGGTTTTTTGTCTGGTTCTGGTATATTTACATTATCCTGGTTAACAGGCAAAACTGAGAGTTTCACAATAGGGCGTTTCATGACCCCATTTTTGGTTTTTAATGAAACTGCTCTCTCTCCTGGATGTGTGCCGACCACACGTCCAAGAGCCCATTTTCCTGGATGCAGATTCTCATCATGAATCACTGCTAGATCTCCAATTTTGATGTTTTCCTGTGGTTCCATCCATTTACTTCTAGTTGATTTGAGTTTCCAAAGATCTTGGAATAGCTTTTTGGTTAGATGCCACCTGGTTCTAGCATCCTGCTCCGTTTCTATTACCGTTGTTCCTGGTCTTCCTGATAAGAAATGAGCTGGTGTAAGGAAGTTTATATCCTCGGGATCCTCTGATATCGCACAAAGAGGTCGAGAGTTGAGGCACGCTTCTAGTCTAGCTAACAATGTGGTGTACTCCTCGAAGGTTAGTCTTTGTTGACCGATGACCCTCTTGAGATGATGTTTTAGACTGCGTACTGCTCGCTCCCATAGACCGCCGTTATTAGGCCAGCTAGGCACGTTAAAGTGCCATTCTATGCCCACCCCTGCTATCTCGGTTATAAAACTTTCACTGAATACTTCGCGAAGCTGGTTAAATTCTTCCTGTATCATCCTGTTTGCTCCCACGAAGTTAGTGCCGTTGTCACTGTACATATGTCGTGGTGCCCCTTTTCTGGCAGCCATTCTGGTTAGAGCTGCCAAAAAGGCGGAGCTGCTCAGGTCTGACACGAGTTCTAAGTGAACCGCTTTCGTGACCATACATATAAAAACTGCTATGTATCCCTTCGTAGTTTTGATTCCCCGTCCTTGATTGGCCTTGACCTCTACGAAGCCTGTGTAATCTACGCCACAGTGATTAAATGCATGTTCGGGATTCACTCTTGGTTCTGGTAATTCTCCCATGAGCTGGTGCTGCCGCACGGGATTTTGCTTTCTGCATATGACACATTTTCGTATAAACTTTTTAGTTGCCATATGTCCGCCGATAATCCAAAACTGTTGTCGAAGGTTTGCTAACGTTAGACGCGCTACGCCATGGAAGGACAATTTATGAGCTTGATCGATAAGTAATGTGGTTAACGGGTGGTCGTGAGGTAAGATGATGGGATGTTTCATCTCAAGACTCATGTGGGCGTTTTCTAATCTCCCACCCACACGTAAAATGCCACGTTCATCTATGGTTGGATTCAAACTCAAAATCTTGCTTTTGGAGTGCACTCTTCCGTGTTTATTTATTGAGTCTAGGTCGTTTGCAAATTCTGCCCGCTGAACGTTTTTGATTATCAGCTGTTTAGCCCGACGAAGCTCGTGTAATTCGAGGTAGGGTCGGCGAACTGGTTTGTTCAAGGTAGGTAATCGCAGTATCCACGCAAAAATACGTATGATTTTTGTTATGGTGCTATATTTGTTTATCAAATGTTTAATATTTTCGGTAGTCAGCGATTCTCTTGGTTGTCCAATGACTACCGCGTTGGTTTGGTTTAAAATAGACGGCTTTACTTCTAAGTTCGTCTCGTATATGGTTTGGTGGTTTTCTTGATTGGTGTATGATGGCAGCCATGACGGCCCTTGCCACCATATCTTGTGGTTTTTGAGTTGCCTGACAGTCAAACCACGACTTGCATTGTCGGCTGGATTATCTGTCGTCTTCACATATTGCCAATGTTTTGATGGTATGGTTTTTATGAGATCGGATTTCAGTTTATTTTCTGCTTCCATTGAATGATACCCTCCGCAAAAATCGTCCCTATAGAAACTGTCTTCTAATACTTTTGCTGCGTCAGGAAATTTCTGTTCTAAGTTTCTAAATTGAGTTAATGCTTGTGGTTTGGTTGCACTCAACTTGTCTTTGTGTTCCGGCTTGAGTGGCAGTCGGACTTCGTACCTTCCGTCCTCAAGCCTCTTAGTGGTTTTAATAAAATATTGTAAGCACTCATGATCATCGTTGGACATCTCTATCTTCTGGTGTATGTCTTCGTTCTCCCAATATTTCAGAAGGTCTTCTGTGTTGTTGAGAACCACGTTACACTGGTAGTGTGGTACCATGGATCCACAGAGTAGCCATCCTATTTGCGTCTGTTGGGCGATTGGTTGCTTATCGTTGTCTCCTCTCAAGATACCTCCTAACATTATTTTGCTGTAAACATCTGCGCCTAGAAGTATATCTACGGGTCTGCTTACGTAAAACTCTGGATCAGCCAATTGTATCCCTTGGATATGGTTCCACGTTGTTGGTTTGGTAAACGTGTTATTTGGCAATCGCTTGATCAAGTTATTCATAATAATAACGTTCGTGTCGCAGGTAAATTCACTATTTGCCGACTTTAGTGTTACCTGTAACATTCCTTTCGCGTTATTTTCTTTTTCACCGACGCCGAATATTTGACCTTTGAAATGAGCCCTCTTTAATCCCAAGATCTGGGCTGCGTTTTCAGTTATTAACGATATTTGAGAACCCTGGTCAACTAAAGCTCTCATTTTGTGCTGTATTCCATTAGCTCCCTTGACTTTTATTATAGCGGTGGCTAAAAGTATTTCCGATATGTCATCCCATGACGCGTGAGATGACCTAGATGGGCCATTTTTGGTTTCAACATTGTTGGTTGTTCCTTCTGCTGACACAGTTGGACTTTGTTTTTCCAATGCTTCGTGAAGTAGCGTGTTGTGTGTAGCTAAGCATTTACGACATCGTTTGTTCGATTGACATGGTTTATTGTTATGACTGCATAGGCAGTTTTTGCAGTAATTTAATTGCTCAATCTTACTTAATTTTTGCTCGTGCGTCATTTGTAAAAAATCAGGGCAACGCCACAATCCGTGGTCAGAATTGCACAATGCACAGGTTATCGACCGCGACACGTGTAATGCATTTGATTTTGTGTTTTCTTTGTTGCCTGATTGATGGTTGTTTCGTTGTAAAAATTTCTTCTGGTTTTGGTTGTGGTTGCTGTATGGGAATGGTTGATGCGGCGTGGTTTTTTGGTTGGCTGGTTCTTGCTTGCGACGAGACGCTTCTAGCGCTGTGAATTTTTTCTCCAAGAATTCCAGGAACTCCTGCAGATCGGGTAGCTCTCTAGGATTCTTGACCGATTCTATGTACTCGGTGAAGGTATCATTATCCAGCTTTAGCGCTAGTAGGTGTACTAGAAGTGGATCCCAAGTAGCTATATCCACTCCCAGATTCTGTATAGCGTGTAACGTCTCCTTGGTTACGTCATGCAGCTTCTTAATCGTAGCCAGCGATTGCTGTTGTATATTGGGCAGCCCAAGCAAGATATTGATATGGGACGTGAAAATCAATTTCTTGTTACCATATCTGTGGCTTAAAATTTCCCAACATACCTGATAATTGTCAGAGCTAATCTGTAAATGGTGAATCAGACGCCCTGCTTCTCCAGTCACCTTACTCTTCAAGAACTGCATTTTTTGCGCATTAGACATCGACGGGTTTTTGTCGATCGCTTCGCTAAACAAGTCTTTGAACGGAACCCACTGGTTGTAAGTTCCATTGAACACGGGGATGTCCATCTTCGGAGCTGACTTCTCTCGGTGCTTCACTGCCCACATCTTTTTGTTGATGTCGTTTGTCAACTCACTGTGCTTTTTCTCGTGCTTGCAGAATTCCATTTGGTACGTAATATCGTCGCCTCCATCCTCACCTTCAATTTCCCAATGAAGTCTGTCAATCTCACCCCATCGGCTATCCAGTGATTTTAGAGCGTTCTCGAATTGCCACTGATTCTCGAACTTATCTACTTCTATATTACTCACAGTTCTCATGAACGCCTTGAAATTGATACTCTGCTTCTTTACTAACCCGTTCAGCTTGCTGGACCCTCTCTCTATATGAAGAAAACTCTCTCGCTGCGAGGACTCTGTATAGCGAGACGACGTACCTAGTTGTGGCTGCGCCGTCTCGTCTTCCGGCCGACGATTGTCAGCGGTTAGCTGTGACCTAGCCCGGATACCTGGTAATGGCTGCTCATCCTCCGCTTTTGGTCTACGGGGGCTTTCTTCCTGCAGCTGCGTTGTGCCTAACTGCCTCATGGTTTTATCAATTATCTCTTTTATTTTGAAATAAACTTCCTGGACTATTTCGAAACATCCTTTTTTGAAGTAAATGTGCTCAACATCCGCAAACTGGCACATTTTCTTATGGTTTTGTTGGTAGGTGTGCCAGTATGCTTCCAACATATCAGCCTTACGCTTGTAATTTTCGATGGTCTTCCTCTCGGATCCATCCTTCTTTATGTTGGTTAGGAACTTGTCCAGGATTTCATAGAGCTCCGTTTGTTTGATGAACAGAGTATCGGAATCCATATTAAGGGTTGGTTTGAAAAAAAAATGGTAATGGTTAGTTTATATAATGGTTTGATCTGACCTTTATGCTCCAACCGACCGTCTCTGCAATCCGAGGTTCTCCCAATTGCAGCGATCTCCTGGTTTGCGTGGCACTGTATCACTTGGTAGTCACTGGTAATTAAATGCTCGAAGGACCATGTAGAAAGTACACGACGCAAAAATTTGTCATAATTGAAGTTACTTTTCCATTAGTATCCAGAGAAAGTTTCAAACTGTACAAGATAATACCTGTACCGCACCAAACAAACACCATGATGACCACGATAATACCAGTTGCCGAATATGTGGCAGTCAACCTAAAGAAAGATTCATACTTTAGCATGTCCACACAGGAACTAACGGCATGTCTACACCATGGACCAACTTACATGTGTGAGCTGCTAAAGCCAATAACAGACCTGCAAAATGACGAAAGTTTTTGCGACAAGAACCCGGCAACCAACGAATGTACAGTACAAAAAACCAACTGCACCAACGTATGGATTGAATTACATTTGACTTCTCAGCACTTTTACTTTTGTTGTGACACCTACACAATCAAAATAATATGCGGCGATCATGTAACAGTTCGTCAGCTGAGCCAAGCCGGGGTCATTGGCATAGGTCAAGAGTGTGTCATCAAAGGAAAGGACTTCTCATTATATTCGATACGTCAACAGTCCAACCAAGTGAACATTTCACCAACCATTTACATGCCCGAATTCGATCAAATTAATCACTTGATTAACCTCAAAATCCCAGAAGAAAATCAGACCGATGACGGAAACCAAAACATATCTATGACCAGTCTGGGGGAGGCGATAGAAAAACTGAAGAAAAGCGATTCAGAAATAGAAGATTTGTCACCCCATGATATTCACCAATTCGTAATATGCTACGTGTTGGTGTCGATCGCTCTATGCGTGGCAGCAGCCTGGATGTGGCGAACGGGACGATGTCGCCTGTGTAGGAAGGCTTCCGCTGGGCATCGTGGCGAGGGATCCCGCCGGCAGCAAACCGCGGTGACACCGCCGCCTC
The DNA here is from genome assembly GCA_949775005.1 of Orthosia gothica. NCBI lineage: Eukaryota > Metazoa > Arthropoda > Insecta > Lepidoptera > Noctuidae > Orthosia > Orthosia gothica. The sequence continues at coordinate 26,032,085 of OX459050.1, forward strand.
CGAGACCTCGACGCCGCAGCGAGAGATGCTGCCAACAGGAGTTAGCAGCGACTCCGCTGACTCCGAAACCAACCAGAAGACGCGAATCATATAGTGAAGTGCTCAGTGCCAGTGATCTAAAGAATAAAAGTGAAATCGGTTTTCCCTTACAAAATTATGCCAAACGCTGGCCTAGCGCGAACTATAGTTCGATAAAACGTGACACAAAATATATGGCCACTAGGCAATCAAAATAGTGCTTTTACTGTGGAAGACTCTATAGTGTAATTTTAAACAATCATTAACCAACTTTTTAATGTTTTTAATAACGATAGTATTTAAGTAGACCAATATACTTTTAATTTTTGCTTTTAATATGCCTTATCAATGCTGTTAAGCTTACCAGATAAGATCACTAGTTTAAGCAATTTAATGTTATATACACACCATATCATCATCCCGCATTTCTTCTCGCTCTTGGGAATATGTTCGAGTTTAAACCGAACACGCAGCGAAAATGCATAATTGCATCAAACGCAAATATGCACATTCGCTCGGTTACCAAAATGTGGGCCAGTTCGCGTTTAGATCTCGTCAGAGACACCACGTACTCGTAACCAAACCATAACCATTTTACCATACCTTTTACCATTAATTTAGTCATATAGTTTACCATAATTTACCATTTCGTGTATCTAAGTGTTATATAGTGTTTCAATATAGTTGTTTCTCTTATAATCCAAGACTTTAACTTTTACCATATCCTATCATTACAAGAAAGGTGTGTTAGGTCACCATAGCACCAAGCACTACTTTCTACAGTACATTTAGATGATGATGACTAAAAAAATATTTTTGTTGCGTCAGTTAGATTTGACCATAATGCCTTGGAAGGTGGGTAGGCCTTTGGTGTGGGATGCAACATGTGCCCTTGCGCCATCCCATCTTCTTAGCACGGCGGGCTGTGCTGGGGTGGCTGCTGCCGGTGCAGAAAACCTCAAACGGCGCAAATATAACAACCTTATTGGGAGTTATATGTTTGAGCCGTTTGGGGTTGAAACATTAGGTCCATGTGGTCCGAGTGCACATCGAGTTTTTCGAGAAATTAGTACAAAGCTCGTCGACTCTTCACGTGACCAGAGGGGCTGGCCTTTTCTTCGGCCAGAGAATCAGCATTGCCATACAACGTGGCAATGCTGCCAGCGTTCTGGGTACGTTTCCCATTGACATCGATGTGGACAAATATTTTGATGCACAATGAGGTCTTTTCCGTCTCCCTTTTGTATTTGTATATAGATTTGTTTTTGTTTTTAGAATTTTCAATTGTATATCTATATATATAAAAATCAATTGCTGTTCGTTAGTCTCGCTAAAACTCGAGAACGGCTGGACCGATTTGAATAATTCTTTTTTTGTTATATTCGACAGAATACAGGGAAGGTTTAAAAGCAAAAAAAAAAAAAAAAATGTTTGGTTGAATAGGGTAGGTAGAGTAGTGTAGTGTAGGTAGGTAGGTAGGTAGGGTAGGGTAGGGTAGGCTAGGGTAGGGTAGCGTAGGGTAGGGTAGGGTAGTGTAGGGTAGGGTAGTGTAGGGTAGTGTTGGGTAGAGTAGTGTAGGATAGGGTAGTGTAGCGTAGGGTAGGGTAGGGTAGGGTAGTGTAGGGTCGGGTAGGGTAGGGTAGGGTAGGTAGGTAGATAGGGTAGGTAGGTAGAGTAGTGTAGTGTAGGTAGGTAGGTAGGGTAGGGTAGGGTAGGGTAGGGTAGGGTAGGGTAGGGTAGGTAGATAGGGTAGGTAGGTAGAGTAGTGTAGTGTAGGTAGGTAGGTAGGGTAGTGTAGGGTAGGGTAGGGTAGGGCAGGGTGGTGTAGTGTAGGGTAGGGTAGAGTAGGATAGGGTAGTGTAGCGTAGGGTAGGGTAGTGTAGGGTAGGGTAGTGTAGGGTAGGGTAGGGTAGGGTAGTGTAGGGTAGGGTAGGGTAGGGTAGGGTAGGTTGGGTAGATAAATGTTTGGTGTTTTTATGGCAAAACAAAGTTTGCCGGGTCAACTAGTATGTTAATAAAAATCATCATATTAATAAAGTTAGATTTCCATAAAATATTGGTCAGTATTTTTCTTTTGTCACGTTAACAAAAAATTATGACAATACATTGCTTTAAAATATCACATGACGTCATGTCTTGGTATACTTTTTACATAGAAGTTACAGCCCCTACTCTCGAACTTAGATGCGCTTTATCTTGGTTAATTTTTATTGATTTGAATAAGCAAAAAAAAAACGTGTCCAATATTTTTTGATAATTTAATCAGCGGACTAAATATAATTTGCCGAATCGTACCCCGTCATTATCCCTATTATTACATTAAAATATTGCTACACACTGATCGCTGATTGTTTTTATAAGGGCAATTAAAGTAAACATATAAAACCATTGTTTTTGCACTGCGCTACTGGGAAAAACATTTAGTCACTTCATTGAGATAAGGTCTAGTATTAAAGAAAACGGGCAAAAGGGAAATAATTCACGGAATAGTGCAGTGTCTCCTCTTAAATATTACCTATATCTATACTAATAACGGTGACGGTGACACAACGGTGAAGGAAAACATCATGAGGAAACCGGCAGGGCAATAGAACCAAAAATTCGAAGACGTGTAACATACACCAACCCGCACTGGGCCTGCGTGTTGGAGTACGGTCCATTCCCTCTCACAGAGAGGAGGCCTGTGAACCAGCAGTGGGAAGTGGAGGCTGATGATGATGATAATACAAATAAAAAAGATTAAAGTCTTAAAGATTTAAGTGTCTGTTCGTAATATCAAAATAATAGCGGCTTAGAACAAAATAACTATTTTTAAATTTTTGTTGCCTTTCTGTCTGTTCCGGATAATTTCCAATAATGTTGAACCGATTTTGACCGGACTTTCACTGTCAGATAGCTGTGATGATGTTACATGGATTAACTTAGCTATTTTCATTTTAGAAAGGTAATTATAGTTCTGCGTGATAAAATAAAAACCATGTTTTTTTATGGGTTTGAGGTCGATGAAATCGCGGGCAACAGCTAGTCATAAATATGGCCTTTATATATATGTTGTTACCTCTCAATACAACAAACATGTAGGTTTCCAAGTCAAAGTTATGATTAAGTCGACTCGTCGTAAATGCTAGCAAATATTATTAAACTTGTGTCGTGAACTCCTTGCCTTTAAACATGTCGGTCTTCTGAATTATAAGTAAGCGTGTTAGCTTGATTACAATATGTTTTACTTGACGTTAGCTTTTGATGTGGCGTGGTAGATAGGTGTTGGTTGGGTAACTAGATGCTTTTTCACTTACTTTACTGCAGAGAACAGTGCTTCTTCTTTCGTGATGGTGCGACGTGCGCACGTGTTTTCTAAGAAAATTTCAAGTGCAAATCGCTCGAATTACAAAGCATTGCGTCCACGTGAGCAGTGCTGGCCCAGTGGTAACGGTCCCGACTTACGTGTCGTAGGTCGTAGGTTCAGACCACAGAACAGATAAAAGAGATAAGAAAGGAAATAGTTCCTGATTTGTATTAGAACGCGTGTCGCCGCTTGTCTCCCACTCTTTAACTCCACTACACGCAAGAGTCCCATACGTACGCGCATTTCGCACACAAATAAACTACACGCACTTAGATCGCGAGCTTGCTATTGATTGTCACACTAACGCAAACACTGTGCTTGACATGCACTCACACACGCGCAAAAGCAATTTATTTCTCATACATGTTACGGTGACCAAAAGGTCGATTATCGATATCGATAAAATTACTGTACTACTTAATATTTTTGGTATTTAAGTTTTGTATTTTTTTGCTATAATATCGGGCGGGCGACGGGGCATGAATAGTGTGGACCTTCTAAATACATAATAATAATAATGTCAAATTAAGGGGGAAATTAGACGAAAATCCCATTAAGAAACTATATTGACATTAACAATAATTGGTGGTAATAAACAAAGGTATTTTAATTACAATAAACTGATAATAATCATTTGAATATATTCGTAATATCGACAATGTTTACAACTTTGTACAACACTATCAATATGCGATTTTCGCGGAATTCAAGCATTGGCTCGGCACACGCGACTCTCGCAATGAACGCAATACATTACGCGATCGCTCGCGTAGTACAAGATGGTACCCATGCATTGCAAGCAATGTATAATTTTGCACCTGTTTGCGATTGTGTCGTTTTTGTCTACAAACTACATAATACTATTGTAATAATTACAAATAACATTCGCATTATAAGGACCTATCGGTGAAAGAAAGTGCCGCTAATTTCGGTCGACATAAGAGCGTTCACTTATATGAGCGGCGCGCCCGCCCCGCCCACAAGGCCCTTCTTACCTCTTTTATCTGTTCTGTGGTGCAGACCCAGGCGCTTTACTTTGTGTAAATTATTTCATCACCACTGCTCTCAAAACGGTGTTTCCCACATAGTGAGGGACCGGCTAAGCTTTATTACAACAAAGTTTGCCGGGTCAGCTAGTAAATAATAAAACTATTTAACAAATGTTTTGTTTTTGATTTCACCTATTGTGACAACCCTACCAAAATAGGTAACAATATTACTCGTTCTTAGGAAGCTTTGTCTCTGTTCTGTTTATCAACTCATGTGTTGGTACACTCTCATTTCACCGGTTATGTTCATGATTTATGGTATTCGGGTAACATATTCTGGCATTATAGGTACCTTATAAAAGCAAATTCCCTATTAGGTACAACTAAAAAGTGAAAAATAAAAAGCTTTTTTACAAATAATACTACCGACTTCCAAATAAAAGCACTAAAATGTGAAAAAGTAATTTCTTTTTCGAAGTCGGTATCTTTGGTAGGGATAATATTTTTTTTCGTATGGACTTGCAGGCAACACCGCAACCTACATGTTGGCCGCTACGTCGTCGGCTTATCGGCAAAAGCCCTGACGAGCGGCCCCTCCTCGGGTACCTCTTGGCTTCACCGTGGTTGTCCAAGCCACGGCTACTGAGCCCTCCCGCCTCGACAATGCGGGAACCCACCGGGGGGGACCTACTGTACCCTACCCTAACTTACCCTACCTACCCTACCTCCCCTACCCTACCTACCCTTCACTACCTCCCCTACCCTACCTACCCTTCACTACTTACCATACCTTACCTACCCTACCCTACCCTACCTACCCTACCTACCCTACCTACCCTACCTACCCTACCTACCCTACCTACCCTACCTACCCTACCTACCCTACCTACCCTACCTACCCTACCTACCCTACCTACCCTACCTACCCTACCCTACCCTACCTACCCTACTATCCTATGTCCGTCTCCTGGTTCTAAGCTACCTCCCCACTAATTTTCAGCCAAATCCGTTCGGCCGTTCTTGTGTTATAAATAGTGTAACTAACACAACTTTATTTTATATGTCTCCTGGTTCTAAGCTACCTCCCCACCAATTTTCAGCCAAACAAGTTCAGCCGTTCTTGAGTTATAAATAGTGTAACTAACACGACTTTTTTTTATATGTCTCCTGGTTTTAAGCTACCTCCCCGACAATTTTCAGCCAAATCGGTTCAGCTGTTCTTGAGTTATAACAAAAAATCAAAAAACCCGACTGCTTCAAAAGCGAACTAAAAAGTCGTAAACAAGGAAAAAATCATGCTGTGCAGGCGGAGGATACATATTCGCGGGCTGGCTGACCAAAATCTGGTGTATCCTCCGCCTGCACAGCATGATTTTTTCCTTGTTTAAGACTTTTTAGTTCGCTTTTGAAGCAGTCGGGTTTTTTGATTTATTGAATTAAGTTTTTTTATTTATAACTTTTTAGTTAGTTTTTTTCGAATTAGATACATTTAAACATATTAGTGTTATATATTTTTGAAATCACCTCTTAAAACCCTTTATTTTGATACCCCACACGATGGGGTTAGAAAAAAAAAAATTGGGCCCCCACAATATGGCACCCAAAATCCGCCATTTTTCTATTATCTAAATTTTAATGTAGCCTATGACACTCGCAGGGTTAAGACGCATCGATTGACGTATGAATCATCAAAATCGGCCAACGCGTTTGGTCTCTGGAACGCCATATAGGAACAAACATACATACATACATACATACATACTTACTTACATACATACATACATACATACATACATACTTACATACATAGACTGATAAACACATTACCCTCCTTCGGCAGTCGGGTAAATAGTGTAACTAAGACGACTTTCTCTTATATATATATATAGATATTGTATGATAGAATACTTTACAAACTACTTACTCTAATAATTTTCTTTTAATAATTTATTGTTTCTTTTAGTAATGGTGTGATAAATTCTGAATCTTACATAAAGTTTCCCTCGTGAGTAGACTATCCTGTCTGCTGCAGCAGTTTATGGTGGGGATCATGTTTAGCAAACAATATTTAATTTAAATGCCAAAAACGTTTCGAGTCCATGCTTCTATCCGTCAAAGAGCTCCCTCGTAAGGAGACAATGCTGACTGCAGTAGCAGTTCATGATAAAAATCGTGACTATCGAAATTAAACTAACATACAAAATTTCGTGACCGTGCTACTACCCGTTGAAGAGTTCCCTAGTGAGGAGAAAACCTGGCTGCAGCAACAGGTTATATCTATCATATTATTGCATTGTCACTGAAGTTACGGTATACAAAATTTCAGCTCAATAAGACATCGGGAAGTGGTTCAAATCTTACTTGTGCAACCCACCCGCATCCTACAAATGTTGAGTAAAAGCTTGTAATAAAATATATGTAATACTAGCTGTGCCCGCGGCTTCGCTTCCGTCAACTGACTGCCTACCCAACCCTACTTACCTTCCTACCTACCCTACTTAGCTGCCTGCCTATTCAATTTAAATTCAATTTATTTAGTTAATACAACAATTACAAACAATTTAGTTGCAATATACATTGTGTTCGAAATTTTAACATCATAAAACATAACATTGTTGGAGTAGTTCCTGCAGTCCTTCAATATCTCAGAAGTGGCGAAGTGGTTTGTTGTTAATACCAGCCGCTTATATTCAGGCCCACATAACTAAATTTGGTCATTCTGAAGTGAAGCCGCTAAAGATATGGAGCTTAACGAGAAACGCCGCTTGCGGACACCGTCTGCTGAACAAGAACGACATCCTGAATCGGTAGAGCCCGGTTCTCTACTGCTGCCAGGTGGGAATTCCTGTCAACGCGTTGACAGTCGAAGCCTGCGCGGTCGCAGTGGGCACAGTCGCGGACGCAGTCGCAGCGGGCGCAATCGCGGACGCACCCAGCGCAGTCACAGTGAGCGCAGTCGCAGCGGGCGCAGTCGCGGTGGCGGCCGATGCAGTCGCAGCGGGCGCAGTCGCGGAGGCAGTCGACGCAGTCGCGGTGGCAGCCGACGCAGTCGCAGCGGGCGCAGTTGAGGTCACAGCCGGCGCAGTCGCAGCCGGTGCAGTCGCAGCTGGCACAGTCCCAGCCGGTACAGTCAGCATCGTGGTGAGTCGAAACCAATTAATTCTGTCTCTGCCCAGGGCGACAAAATTTCAGTCTTACAACTTTGCCAAGCATTGCAGGCCGCAAACAATAAAAATAACAGTTTAGATAAATTGTCAAATCAAAACACCATACCCGAATTTGACCCGGATCGTAAACAACAAACGATTGATATGTGGTTACATAAAGTAAACGAATGTGCTTTAATATATAATTGGTCTGACAAACTCCAAAAACTAAAAGGGACTGCTTAAAAATGGGGAATTTTTAACTGCACCTCTATTTAGAAATTTAAGCAAACAAAATATCTCCACTAATAACCTACTGCAAAACAATATTACTCACCGTAAAACAAAAATACTGATTTGCACACAAATTATTCAATTAAATATAAAATAAATGTGAATTAGTCCAAGAGCGAGCGAAGCGAGCTCGGGAGCTTAGGGCACCCCGACACGGATACTTTAGACCCTGCAGACAGAAATAGGAGCCCTGCGCAGCGGGGCTCCGTCGACTTTGTTTCGTTTCCCCCCCTCCCTTAAAACTTAAATATTTTGTTGCACTCGAAGAATTATTAGATTTACTTTTAGTTAACAGATAGTTATTCAGTAAAACTGTTAAGCTTTAAAGATCTAGCAGTATAGTATAATTCATTTATTTGATGAGCAAATTTAGTGTGCAATTCAGTATTTTTGGTAGTAATTTCGAATATTTTGATTGAAAAAAGGGGAATTACAGTTAAAGTATTAAATACCACCCCTTAAAAATGGTATGAGGGTTTGCCAACCGTTTTATTTAATTGGAACGAATGGCAGGTGATTTAGTCAGTGTTGAGCGTGAAGTTCCTACGGGGCAGAGTACAAAACTAGTTCCCAAATATCGCGGTCCATACAAGGTAGTTGAGGTTTTAGGTAACGATAGGTATCGAATTGAAGACACTCCGATCACCCGAAAGGGAAATTGTAAGTATTCCACCGTCGTAGCCGTTGATAAAATGAAAGCATGGGTTCATTTCAATCGACTATTCAAGTTCTTCCTCGGACAATGAAGAGGACGATTTGACTGATTAAATTATGACTAAATGTATCAATGATGTTGGCGCGGTTGTGAGATGAGACTTAGGTTTAGGTTAAATAGATTGTTCGGGGCAGACGCAGATGTTGGTATCTTACATTTTGGCGGTTTCAAGGTAGTAGCGACTTGTACCGCCCTAGTGGTTTCATGGCAAGAGATTTGTACCGCCCTAGCGGTTTCAAGGTAAGAGACTTGTACCACTAATAAACTATTTGGTAGGTATGGTTGTGTGTACTTAGCTGTTTGGGGTAGAGACAGATGGACTCAACTCTTGATCACGTTGTTTTGTTTTGGTGGTTTCAAGGTGGTAGAGACTTGTACCACCCTAGTCGTTTCAAGGTAAGAGACTTGTACCGCCCTAGCGGTTTCAAGGTAAGAGACTTATACCACCACTAGTAAAGTATTTGGTAGGTATATACAGTTGTATGTACTTAGCTGTTTGGGGTAGAGACAGATGGACTCTATCCTTGAACACGTTGTTTTGGATATACAGTTGTATGTACTTAGCTGTTTGGGGAAGAGACAGATGGACTTGACCCTTGAACATGTTGTTTTGTTTTGGTGGTTTCAAGGTTGTAGAGACTTGTACCACCCTAGTGGTTTCAAGGTAAGAGACTTGTACCACCCTAGTGGTTTCAAGGTAAGAGACTAGTACCGCCCTAGCGGTTTCAAGGTAAGAGACTAGTACCGCCCTAGCGGTTTCAAGGTAAGAGACTTGTACCACCACTAGTAAAGTATTTGGTAGGTATATACAGTTGTATGTACTTAGCTGTTTGGGGTAGAGACAGATGGACTCTGCCCTTGAACACGTTGTTTTGGATATACTGTTGTATGTATTTAGCTGTTTGGGGAAGAGACAGATGGACTCGACCCTTAAACACGTTTTTTTGTCTTGGTGGTTTCAAGATAGTAGAGACTTGTACCACCCTAGTGGTTTCAAGGTAAGAGACTTGTACCACCCTAGCGGTTTCAAGGTAAGAGACTTGTACCACCACTAGTAAAGTATTTGGTAGGTATATACAGTTGTATGTACTTGGCTGTTTGGGGTAGAGACAGATGGACTCTGCCCTTGAACACGTTGTTTGGTGTATACAGTTGGATATACTTAGCTGTTCGTAATATTCGGGTAAGAGACAGATGGACTCGACCCCTGAATACATAGTAATAAAGTAATTAGTATATGACGCACAGTGCTATGTTCTTAGCTGGTTGTCAATTAGTAAGTATTGTCAGCATACAATTGTTATTATATTTTTTCGTTATAATTAAGTAAAAGGCACAAAATTATCACTACGCGAGAACGCGTGAGTTATGCGGATGGCCGAATGTTGGAGTAGTTCCTGCAGTCCTTCAATAACATTGACATTAAAAATAAACAGTAAGCTTAAATTAAATACATTAAATAAAAACAAACAAACATAAGTACAATAATAATACGATTACAATTAATTAATTGATAATCGATATCACAAAAATAACACAAACCTATAAGTCATCTACAGAGTACAGACATTTGTCCAAAAGAAATGCCTTGAGCTTTGCTTTGAAGGAGCCTGTGTACAAAATGCTTTTCAAGTCAAGAGGTAATCTATTAAACGCTTTAACGGCCTGACATTGTGGTCTATGTTTAACAATACCACTATTTTATTTCCAAAGTCTTTCCTTCGTGTAGTCTATCTTCTTGTATGCCTAACCTACCTATATACCAATTTTTGTTCTAGCGTCATTCCTTCGTGGAGAATCTAACACCGCCATTCAGTATGTGATGAATTACTTCAAATGCACAACGCCACTATCGAAGTCCATTCAACTGTCTGAATATCTTAATTGCGTGTGTTGTGATAATTTTACTTCTTGAACACTTTAAATTCATCTAACTTTCAATAGAGTGAACCGATTGCGATGAAACAATAACTAAGTAATACTTCAAGTTACGCACAATTTTTATGCAAATTTATCTTCATTGGTTTCGTACATTTTACGTGATACGTGCACAAATAAACAGACAAACTGACGAACAGGCAAAAGTACCAAAAATGCTGTAAATGGGTTCTGTTGATTAATTATCCTTTAACAACCTGGCTATTTTTTTTGGAAATATTTTCGATGTACAAAAACGACTTTTTTACAGATTTATTATATCTATGTATTGATTGATTGTTGGAATTGCACAATATCCAAATATGTTACGAGCTCTAAGTGGGCTTCTAAACATGTGTGCCAAATTTCATGTGTTTGTATTTTTGTATGTATGTATGTTTGTATGTATGTTTGTGTGTATGTAATGTACCTATGATTGTACGTCGGATCGTGATCATTATTTATTATTGGATTAAGTATCTCTCAACTTAAGGAATAGTGGTTTCATCAAAATCGGCTCAGCAATTTTCAAGATATGGAACATACAACCGAACTCCTTACCGACAAACAGCACGAATGTGTAAATTGAGTTATTATGGGTATTTTGTTAATCCTTTCGGTACCTATAGAACTTGCTCAAAAAAGAAAAAACAAAAGATACCAAATACACGGACTGCCGAAACGAAACTTATTTTTGCACTTTTTTTAGTATTTTGCTTTTGAAGTTGTTATAGCGGTTTGAGAAACCTCTTCATCCTTGTGTCTATTATAAAAAGTGGACTGTATTTGAAGGGTTCTGGTAATAGTGCGTTGAAATAAGCGGGAAAATATTCACGGATAAATTCGGGAGATCTAGTATGGGAATAAGGGAAGTAGTACGCCTTACCTTGTGGTGGTCGATGCTAGCCCACGTGTGGCGGCGAGCTGGTGTTCTTCAACTCCAAATGGCGACGACGACTTTCTGGTCATTCAGGATCCACACACTTCACACAATTGTTTTATATCCGCGAGGTGGGTTAATAGACACGGTTCACAAGGTTCTCTGCAATCTAACTAATTAGATGCATCAGTCTCCAGCCATGTGATGGCTTGGAAAGCTGGCGGTTGAGACACGAGGCCCGTTCACGAGGAAGTTTCGGTTCGTTCTGGCGACCCGTCATCAAGGCGTACATAAAGGGAAAAGGAATGAGGAAGGAACGAGATAATTAGGATATCGATCGACCGCGAAATCTTAAATGCGTTTGTCTATGTATTCGGTCATTGATTTATGACATTTACAAGAGATGGCGCTACCAGAAGTAGTTTGATTTTTTTTTGTGAAAAGTTTTTTGATAATAATAATTTTAAACATTCATTGTGTTATAATTTAATTTTCGAGCTCACCAGTTTTTTAACATGGTAAATTATTTCTTCTCAATCAACGTGTTGGTATAGATATATAATTTTGAAGGCATTTGAAATAATCTGTTCACAATATATTGAATTCATAATCTCACATATCTAAGTACTAATGCTGTAACAAGGAAATATTGTAAAACCAAACCATTTTTAAAAGAGTAACCATGGAGTTTCTTGCCGGTTCTTCTCCATAGGAAACGACCAACCCGAACCGTGCACCTTTTGTCGACGTTTTTTAAGTGCCCATGTAGGCCTATATGAAATAAAAAAAAATGATTTTGATTTTGATTTCACAAGATTAATTACAAACTTACGGTGTCTGCCATCCAGTAACAGATACATTTACACAAAAGTAATTAGTCCAAAGTACCTATGCGCCATAATAATCCTCAAAATAAACAATAAAATATTCATAATAATATGTGTTGATGTAAAGCGACGGTATATTCGAAATGAAAGGTAAATAATTATTGTTCATAATGAGTAGGTATGTGATTAATTACCAAATGAATCATATTGCCGCAACGTTGGTAGAAGCCTGATGAAGTTTTCACACAGGATACACAGATGTTACCTACTTACTACCTAATCGGTTTCATTAAGATTAAGACACTCCATAAATCGTAACCAGATTGAATCACATAATCTGAAGGATTTAGAAGGAAATTCCTACTACATTCTTCATATTAAAGGTACATGCAGCAGCAGAGAATCCTCACCCCTAGACATGTATCAAAAGCGACATCTATGAACAGGAGGTATACTACGATGTTTACGTACACCCTGTGCGCGCCATCTCTGTGATATCAATGAAACTGCTAAGATATTCAAACTAGAAATAAAAAAACTGACGGCGCTCATGCAAGCTAGGTAATATCCATCGCATCCTACCTACTGACATTTTTGAACTGCCAAATGTGTTTATCAAACATTATACTTTTATACAGATTTCTAAAAACGCACAACAGAATTTTAAAATTTTATAAAAACGTTAGCTTTACCGCCGCGCCATTCAGACACTTATCACAGCGGTGAAATTCATCGATATGTTTATAAGTCATCCATCACATTATTCATGTCGGCCGTGACGTTTATAAAATATATTAAAAATTATATTAGTTTATTAAGAAAATTGAGGATAAACTTATAATTTTGTTAAGTAAAACATGACAGCATCATAACATAATTACTCTCTAGCATCATAACTCGTCTGCTTGTGTTGTTCGATTAAAGACTTATAATTGCAATAACATGATGTCTCGATTGACTTACTTTTTTAAAAGTGAAAAGAGTATTGCTCGATAATTAAATGTCGACGTAAGTGTAATCTAAACTATAATCAATTTATACTTTATTTATTTGCCTTTAGAAATCTAACTTTTTAATTTACTTCTTTATTGAGAAACACATTTCGTTTATGGGTACGAGGGTATCAAGAAACTGGTGAAGTGAAGTGTAACAGCCAAGGGCTACGTCCGATTGATTACACAAAACAATCCAGTCGTCATCGCGATATTGTGAATTGCCAAACCACGAATTCTTTTACAACCACCCGATCTGGTGCTATATGACATGGCATTTCACTTACCACTGTCTGAATACATTTACATGCAACTGGGATCTATAATTATAAACCTGCCCAAAAAAAGAACTAACCGAAGCTCATCGTCAAGCCAGGATAAGATTTGCAACCATTGCAATTTGTTTTAATAATATGGTAAATGGAATGAGATCAAGATTAGAAGTTATGAAAATAAAGGTTACCCTCTCCGTTAGTATGTTAGTTATAAGTTTGCTACAGTTAAGTTTTTTCATAGTTAATTGTTTTATGTAAACAGTTTTGAAATTTCAAATTGTTCTTCTGTTTGTTACTAATGTGAGTAACATGTTGGTTCTCATTTGAAATATTCAAAACTATATCAGTTTATCTAAATTGGGTTACTTTATTAATTAATACCATAAGAATAATACTGTTCTGTTTTTATTGTTCCCGATACTGGTGGGCTACTATTTTATATATTTTTAAATGTTTTCTTTTATGTTTAATAAAAATATTTAAAACTGTTACAAATAAGAAAAAAATTAAATAAAGGACATAATAAATAATACTACGTACATAAGTGAATCTCCTATATTTAGAAAGACCGCCTTTTAAGCACCTGTTTATTTTTAAATTAATAATAGTTTAAACCTATTAATTTTTAATGGTATTATACCTACTTCCCCTCAACCCGCAACACCCCTCTATAGCCATACAGTGTTGCCTAAATATGCTGATGTTGGTTAGCGCATGATAATTTTGAATCGATGTCAATAACTTCAGAAAATTAATTTCATTGATATCACAAAGATGGCGCGCACGCAAACATCGTAGTATATCACCAGGGCTGCCTAAATATGCTGATGTTGGTTAGCGCATGATAATTTTGAATCGATGTCAATAACTACAGAAAATTAATTTAATTGATATCACAAAGATGGCGCGCACGCAAACATCGTAGTACACCAACAGGGCTGCCTAAATATGCTGATGTTGGTTAGCGCATGACAATATTGTATCAATAACGTAAATAATTATTGATAAATGGGTATTTATTTATTAAAACTTCATGCAACATAAAAGCACATAGGCGGACTTAATGCCTGAGGCATACTCTACCAGTCAACCAAGGGCGGTGAAGAGATAGCATTGCAGGTGCATAAAAAAAATGAAATAAAAATATTATGAACGCAAATTTAGTACAAAAATATATAGTTGAAATAAACATACTTAAATATGTACTATAATAAATACTATATATAAAATAATATATATATATATATAAATTAATTATTAGAAAGGCGCATATTGAGACGACTCTGCTATTCGTTTAGAAAATAATGCCGCAACTTCCGCTTAAATGCATACCATATTCCAGAGAAGAATGGATTGAATATTAAAGGAAGAATGAACAAAATCAGAAGTATGAGAATGAGAAGATTGTTAGATGAACGCAGATTCCTAGCGTGTGAAGAACATAGGTATTGAAAGTGAGGTATGAGATAAGACGGAGGTATCTTGCACGCTTTCTTGTGGAATCGGTGTCAATAACTACAGAAAACTAACTTCATTGTGGTCACAGATTTGGCGCGCACGCGGTGCACGTAAAAGTCGTACTATTTCCTTCAGCCCATAGATGTCGCTTTTTATACCCCAGGTTATTTATTGTTTGTTCACACACTGCTTAATTGTTGATAATTTTGTTATTTAGGTTTCAACACTAGTACTGTAACGTATTGTTTGATATAAGTAAATTCACAATAGTTCACTTTTTGAAATTATAGAATTAATTAACACGGAGCTGCCATTAGCTGCTAGCGTTCCGAGCAGTCGCGCGCGTTAGAGTGACATACACTTCTAGGGGTGAGGTTGCTCTGCAGCTGTATGTACCTACCTATGAAAGCACCTACGAGTAGTTCACATTAATACAGGATGAGTTTTTATTAAACATTGGTCTGTTGGTAAGTTTGCTGTAATATTATTATTGTTACTTCTCAGAATTAGATCCGTATTAAATTAGCGACACTACCTGATGGTGTATGTGCGTGTGTTAATTTTCAAAATCGACGGTTTCGATTCCTTATGCCGCCTCCACACGCTTGCTGTTTGCCACAAACAGCAAACACATACCGAACACTGACCACAATCATAAAACACAAACACGGTATCCACATGCTTGGCGAACGTGCTTGTATATGCAAAAATTATTGATTGACAAACATGGCGGACGACGAGCTTGTTGTGGCAGCGATTACTTTCGGGTTAAACTCCTCATTTTTCCTTACAATTTAGCTTAGGTTACACAAAATGTCACGATTCGTAAATATGACCACCACCCGCAAGCTCGCGCGTACTACTGAACTGAACAAGTAAAATTTCACAATTTAAAAAACCCCCGACACATTTATCTTGCGAAAACACCCCGATTCAAACAGTAAAATGCCCATAACTTTTGAACGGCTGAACCGATTTTATTCAAACATAGCTATTAATTAATTAATTCATTTATTACAGGCGACAGGGCCCAGATAAAATAACTTAAACCTAAACATACATAATAATAATGGTGTTAGTAACAATACAAACTTATACCTATGTTAGTAGCACAATAAATTTGAACAAAATTTAAAAATTTACAAAGATTCAATGATCATTGCTTCAGCATTCCAGCTGAAATACTGGAGCAACGATTCATATGAACACAGTCCAGCCTGTCAGCAATCATGACCAGGATGCCGTTGGAGCTGGCTCGCACCCTGCGCACCAAGGATGCACATCTTTTACGCATCAGTGCATAAAAGCAATCGACGCGCATTTCCGCAAACATCCCTGATGCGCTACAGAAGCGAGGCAGCCCCATCAGCACCCTGAAGGCATTATTATACTGAACGCGAAGGGCGCTGTACGATTTTTGCGTGAAATGAACCCACAGGCTACAGGCGTAAAACGAGGTACAGAAGGCCCTAAACAGAGTCTTCTTAACCCCCGCAGAAGCACGTGAAAACCTGCGGGCAATCATATTCGCTCTGACCGACAGCGCCCTCCGCTCCCTCTCAATGTCGTCATCGTCTCTGAGGCTAGAGGTCAATACGTGCCCAAGGTACTTAAAGGTTTGTACCCTCGACAAAGGTACACCATTCATTTTAACATGAGGCACCGATTCTGGATATCTACCAGCAGCCCCAAACACCATAACGACACTCTTCCGCACATTATACAATAGGCCGTGGGCACTGGCGTAACTTTCACATAGACTCACCAATTTTCTAAGGCCACAGACTGAGGCACTGAGCAGCACCATGTCATCTGCGTAGCTAATGTTGTTGACACATATGCCATCAACATAACATCCGACTCTGGTGCTGCTCAGCTCCACAATCAACTGGTCCATGTACAGGTTAAAAAGTGTGGGAGAACTTAGACCCCCCTGTCTCACACCACACTCCAAACCATATGAACTCGAGTACACCCCATCCCACCTAACACTGTTGACCTGGTTCCCGTACCAAAATTTAAAAATATTAATAACTTCAGGTGGTAAGTTAGCATTATTTAGCTTCTTCCAAAGAGTATCGTAGGAAACCAAAACAAAAGCACTCGATAGGTCGAGGAAACAAGCGTACACTGCTGTGCTACGGCTTGTATAGTACTCCACAGCGTGCTTAAATCCCAAAATCGCACTTTCAGTGGACAACCCAGGTCGAAATCCAAACTGGTTGTCATGCAATTGAACATGTTTACTCAATTGCGAATTAAGCACGCTGTCCAATACCTTAGACACAACCGTAGCCAGCGAGATAGGTCGATAGTTATTCCTATCCGTCAATAGCCCAGTTTTATTCTTAACTACGGGTACAACTATTGTTCTTAACATCTCCGGGGGTAGATACGCATGGCTCAAACAAAGATTGTACAACAAAGCTAAAACACGCGGCAAGTGAGGGCCCGCATAACGAAGATGCTCGATGCTGAGCCCATCGTGACCGGGAGACTTGCCCCTTGACATAGACTGTATGACAGAAGCAATGTCTTTAGCAGTAACCCTGACTCCCAACTCCTCCATGGGCTCAACATCGATCACCGCCCGCGACGGACCTAATGACGATTTCACTTCAAACTTATCTTTGAACAGTTCGGCTATTCCCTGTGGATCGCTCACACCGTCGACGCACACAGGCACGCTCGGCTTATGACTTAGATTTTTCGTGTTTTTCCAGAATCCACGAAAATCCTTATTCACATGATTAGACGCCAGAATATCCATTTTAATCTTATCTTCTCTGCCCTGGCACCATTTTAGCTGAGATTTAAATTTCCTCCTGGATTCACACATCTCCTCATAATAACGACCAGAAGTAGGCCTACCGTACCAGGACCATAAAACAAATTTATCCCTAGCATGCCTGTGTGCATCGGCAACATGTCTATTCCACCCAATAACAAACTTCCTTTTGCGTTTATTACTATGGCGGCCCACCACCGATGATTCACATAAAGCGCAAATAATCTGGCCATACATTTTATCAATTAGATGCCTATGATTTATATCAGTACACATATGATCACAACAATATTGGAACTGCATTGGGAAATCTATCAATCTCAGACGCTTATGACACTCAGTATTATACAATCGAATCTGAGCCAAGTCCCTCTCTCCCCATGTAATCCCGTTACTAACATGTTCACTAGACGCACATCTCTTAGGTACAACGGTATCTAAATAACATTCGACAATCATAGGAAAGTGGTCAGACCACACAACATCATACTTCACATATACCCTACTAACAGTCTGAGCCGCCGCTTTGGTAACCAAACAATGGTCAAGCCATCTCGACGACCCATGAGCCTGACTTATAAATGTATACGTATTTGATGCTAGACCCAAACGTTCAATGTCAATACACAACCAGTCTTGTTCACCACAAAACCCCACTAGCTCAGCATAAAATCTTTCCGTAGGGTGAGCGTTAAAATCCCCCAGTATATAAACGCACTCAATATTGCAAGAATCAACAATAGCACTCACCGCGCTGAGGACGTCCGTGAAGTCCGCTAAATTACGCACCACGTCAGTCGGCATGTAAACGCTAAACACTAACATTGACCTTTCTTGCATCACTATTTTAATTGCACTTATACGCGGGTTATCACTCGGAATCACAGTTACGTTTGTGTAGACGCTCCTCCTCCACAATAGTGCCACACCACCATGTGGTCTTCCTCGTAGCATCCCAGCAGTGGAGTCTACTGCTGACGTTCCCGTACAATTGAAATCGTCACTAATGGTGTCTAGGTACGATATTTCATGCGACAGTAGCCAGGTCTCTTGCAAGGCTATAATGTCAACATGTTTACACAAATCCTGAATACTGTCAACTGAACGCTTGACGTTCTTACAATTGAATGTTGCAAACTTGTGCAGCCTATTATTCATTAATGAATGCTGAAGAGCCGTCTCCATAGCCAGTATTCAAAGTATTCATTGGCTTAGGTCGAAAATGCACGAACCGTCTGAAAATAATTCCCTGCGGCCACATTTCGTTATTCAAGAACATATGTACGTTATGATGCAGTACAAAGAACTTAAATGCATTGTAATCACTTTGTTTTTTCAAATTTATTTTCTCCAATTTCACATTTATAGAAGTTTTTCTATGTACATAATCTCTAATGTCCTCCTCTGCTGTATCTTTGTGAACATTGGTAATGAAGATAGGCACTTTTCGATCTGCTGCTCTAAACCTTTCATCAGTATCAACAGCACTTTTACCCATTTTCCCCATAAAACGTTCCTTGAGCCTTTGTTTACGATTCTGTACTAAGGTCCACTCGTCATTCCGCCTTGTCTCCTCATTCACTAAGGTAGATTGTTGTCTAACTGCATTCGCAAACGATTGTTTACTTCGCGGTCGTATCGACTCGTCCAGCTGATTAGTGGCCAGCTGCGGTGACTCAGTCGCCGCGACACACCGCGGTGAGCTCGGCAACGGATTTTTATTTAAAGCGTCAACAAAACAGCTGCTACCCGCAACTTGATTTTTGTTATGACAAGAACGGTTTTTATTATCCCTTATCATGAACAATGAATCATCAATATTTTCACAGTTTTTCGCTGCCGAACCAATCATGGTAGGTGATGGTAATGAAGGTTCGCTGTCTCGGCGCGTTCCACTTTTCATGTTGACATTCCGGGGTGAAGCAGTAAATGACAGGGCCTTGAAATCCTTCTTCAGATCTTCTAACTGCATCACGGTGGACACTCTCGATAAATTTACCTTTCAAACAAAAAAAACTAAATCGAAATCGGTTCATCCGTTTAGGCGCTATGATGCCACAGACAGACACACAGATACACAGCAACACACGTGAAACTTATAACACCCCTCTTTTTCCGGCGGGGGTTAAAAAGCGTCTGGATACATCACAAATATGTTTGTCGAACACCCTTTGATTTGTGCATAAAAACCAACGCCGATGCCGAACACGGGCGAACACAAACAAAAACAGGCAAACACCCATCTACACGTTCGTGTTTGTTTGCTGTTTGCCATTGTTCTTCAAGCGTGTAGGCGCCTTGTATAGATTATTCAAAAACCCGGTTTTTTCATCAAAATCGGGCCGGTTTCTCATTTGAGTGTTTTTAGCTATTCCTCATAGTTTCGGATTTAGCCATCCACGCCCACTAGGGTAATTAAAACTTATGGCAAATCATCCACCCACATTCGCATCTTCTGAGATACTTAAAAGGATTTGTTTACGTATAAACAGAACGACAGAACATTATGCTGTCTCAAACGGAAACTAATTTGTGAAAGAGTATCGTTTTGTTATTTGTATCGACACAAAATGCACCTATAGGTATATATATATTTATGTCTTTGACAGGCAACTATAGTGAGTACGTAGATTGGATTAAAAACGCGGCGAAAATTCATTTTATTAGGAGACATCCATGAGTGTTTCCTTATGGATGTCCTTCGCCCTGAGACTAGCGGGTCTGTCTGACTCTAACTGACTGAAACCACATGGTATTCTGCATCTTCCATTGGCCGCGGCGCTGATTTGCCCTCTCCCCGGGCCAGTTATTTGCCCACATTGATTCATGTTCGTCATCGTCTTAGGACGTAGTTATACGGCCACAATTCCTCTAGAGAGGCACGCGTGAAACACGGCGCACCGCCGTCTTGGGCCTTTGACTGTTCAGGCAACAGAGTCCCCAAGTCTATTACCTGCAGGGCACATCCTATGGCGGCTGGAGATCGTTTCGAGGCCTTCATCGCCCGGTCTGATAGTCCCTTTCCGACGCCTCCATTGCGCCCACGAAAGTGTTCTTGCAGGAGGCCGGGCGGACCACGATCGGAAGTGAGAGTTAATCCGCAGCATGGAAGCTGCAGGGAGCTTTACTGCAGGTTGAACATAGTCAGTTGGTGGGTGATTTCTGAAGAACCACATTTTTTCTTTACTTCCCTAGACCTGCAGCGTTATTGTGTAATGAATTCGGCAAGGCAAAGGGCAAAGGGTTTGAAAAATGGACCAATGTCATAGACGGAATTCCACAACGTATCTTTCATCTCGCATGTGATCGATCTATTTTCATACTCTTTGCCCTTTGCCTTTCCGAATTCAATACGCAATAAGGCTGCAGCTGCACACTTCAATTTAGGCATGTTTAAATTTGAGTTGGTGTTGGTTGAATAATTGGTAGCTACGAGTACCTAACCAACACTAAGTGCTATTCCTACTTAGTTCCCGTTTGACTACTTAGGGAGAATGCTACTGTGTAACGTTTTATAGTATTTGGATAGTTTTCTGCACATTTTCGATGAATGCAACTTTGTACATAAGTAATAAATATGTGGAGAGAGAATTTAAATTAGTAGGTATCCACTTAATTGGATTGAGTTTTAGATTGTGTTTACTGCCTCGGTGGTCTAGTAGTTTCAAGCGCTAATGCAGAGTATGAGGTTCTGGGTTCGACTCCTGGGTCAGACAAAATGTTATTGGGCGTGCTGTTATGTCATGTGTGTTATGTATCTTTAGGTTTTATTGCCACATTAATTTAACCAGTTTATGCCCATGTCAGCTTAATCCACACAGCGTCACAAAAATCGCACATTTTCATTATCAACATTGTCGCGGGCAAATTGAAACCGGTCTCTTTAACGCTGTGCAGCTAATTGTGCCCTTGTAGCAGCTCTACCGGCAGCAATTTCCTTCGCCCGCCACCTTCTACTAACCGTAGAGACGCTTACTGAAGTTCTGCGTAAAGATCGGGGCCGTTGTTGCACTTCAACATCTTTGGAGAGTCAATTGTGTAAATGAAGTCGACTCAATGAAACGATCGCCTCCTGCAGATGTGCAGCATTGTCTGCCAGATCCAAGTCTTCGAATATAGCCTCCATTCTTTTGGAACCTTCGGAACACTCGTTGAACGGAAAAATTGCTTAAATTCAGTAGCCCAGCAACATCACATTGTCGCATCCCTGATTGCAGTAGGTAGTGCAATCACTTGAGAGGCTTCATCTGCAGTGGTATCCATTATCAGGATTGTTTTTCTTGCTGGAGTTTTTCAGTAGATTGTTCAGTAGATTGTAACCCTACGAGTGTTCACTTCATGATCTGGATGGCGTATGCCTTTCATTTGTCCTTGATGAGCCGTTTTATACCCTTTCTATGTAGGTTGGAGCAATTAACGTAATGCTTTTTTACAACATATTGTTTAACGAGGAAAAATTGTGTTATTTAAGAAGTCTAACTGGTATTCATTTAAAGGTCATACTGTCAGCAGATACCAATATTACCGCGGTGACCACGGGGTCTCATTGCTAAGAAAAAAAAATCGGTTCAAATAAATCTAACTAGATGGCGCGACATGTACACTCATTTCAAAAGAATTGGGTGTAAAATTATCATTTTCAGGAATTGAACATAAAAATTGTATGTTCTTGTTTAACCAACTCTCCTAAGTACAAAATTATGGAATATTGGGATCTTAATTCACATTTCAAAAATTATTTGAACAGATCATTTAAAATTGATGCCAATAGATGGCGCATTTTTAAATTTCTGAGGCATTCTACTCGATTGTTAAAATTTGCATTGTAACACATTTTGGTGCAAAAAAACTGTAAAAACGTGCAAAAAATACTATAAAACGAACCTTCACTGTATTTAAAGAAAAAATATTCACGAACCTAGTAAACCCTTTTACTTGCAAGGCACAGCTAACACCATCTATTGCCGTGAAACAGGATCGAACGCGATTGACGTACTTACAAAAATAACAAGATTAATCAGATGAAAACGCTAGTTACGTCGGCACGGTTTCTTAGGATGGGATGAGGCATCTGTATGCTAGTATTATATTATCTGTGCCTGGGTTTAGTGCATGTGTTTATGGCTAGTTGTCTAGCGTCACAAAAATCGTACCGTTCCGAAAATAGCATTCAAGTACAGACTTGAATTCTATTTTCGGAACGGTATGATTTTTGTGACGCTGAGTATATGTATCTACGCGTTTGTGTGCGATTTCACCGCGCGACCGCGACGTGAGATCGCGACACGCGACCGAGGCAGGAGACGCGCGAGACCACTTATCCTTAGAGCCCTTTTCCTGTCATACGGTTAGCCGCTCGCGTACGGATCAGCAGCCTAATTGTGTAAGTGAATTCGGCAAAGGAAACAATCTGGTTCTTGCCCAAAAACACACACATACACAAAAAAGTTGAATAAAGATTCAACTTTTTTGTGTATGTGTGTGTTTTTAACCAGATTGTTTCCGTTGCCGAATTTACTTACGCAATTAGGCCGCGGATCTGCAGCCGAATTGCGCAAGTGAATGCGGCAAGGCGAAGGGTTTGACCGCTATCAAATCGACCAATCATATGTGAGATGAATGACGCGATGTGGATTTCCGTCTGTGTGATTGGTCGATTGATAGCGGTCAAACCCTTTGCGTTGCCGTATTTACTTACCCAATACGGTTGCCGGTCCGCGTATTGCCATAATGTATACTAGCACAGACAGGGGTTGCTCTGTAATCGGACGCAATATGCTCTTGTAGCTAGAGAGCATACTGCATATCAGTACAGAGACAGACTGAAATAAAATACACTTTGCTCTAATTCGTGAGAGCAAAACACATACGAGTACAGACAATTTGGCTGCCGTAGTATGTGTGTCTGTACTGATATACACAATTTTAATGTTGACATTGGTTTTAACATAGAATAGGTGCAAGTACGATTAGAGTTAAAGCAACAAAGTCGACGTAGCCCCGCTGCGCGGGGCTCCTATTTCTGTCTGCAGGGTCAAAAGTAACCTAACACGAACGAGATGACGGGAGCTGCGTTCGCTCGCTTTGCTCGCTCACTTCAGCTCCCGTCATCTCGTTCGAACCTAACCTGTCCGTGTCGGGGTGCCCTAGGTTCCCGAGCTCGCTTCGCTCGCTCTTGTGCTGATTCGTTGACCATAACACGGTCACATTTTGCTTTAGACATATGCGAACAAACCGTATACTTATACAGACAGGTCTGTAGTCATACGTAGTTTGCTTTAGAGTATTTGTTATTTTTAAGAGCACAAAGTGATCTAGTACAGACTATGGGTGTCTGTACTGATATACACAATGGTAATACGCTGCCGGTCCACGTACGGGCTGCCGGCATTCTATCACAAGATTATGAAATTTTCATAAATGTTTTTCCTATCACGCGGGCATAGCGCGCGAAACCGAGACATGTGTCGCATACAATCTCTCCTCGACTTTAATCGTTAAAATTAGTTATATTGTTGAAAATTATAATTCCACATTGCAATGGCAAGCCAAGTTATCAAATTACTATTGAATACGACGATATGATACTCAATTATTAATATAAAATAAAAAGGATTGGCTAGCAACGAACTATATACAACTATAAGTTACTTATAATGTAGGTACCTACCTAATACTTTTAAGAACCTGTACTCAATATAGGCCACAAAAACCTCGTTGAGCCAAATCTTGTCGCAGTATTAGAAATGCACTGTCTACCCAACGGAGGTATATTATTTCTAGCTGTAAAAGCTTCCTCGAGAGCATCAAAGACTGAGTTTAATGAGACGTATTTACGGCAAAGCAGCGTGAAACGACTGGAACGACGAAACAAATTAACTTGTGAACTAATTTCAGTCGAACGGGAGGGGGGAGGTAGCATTTACCTGTTGATAAGCTTCCGTTTTACCTATATCTTGCGTACCTATGGTATCTGTTTTGCATTGAATAGGGACGATTTTATTACCTGTAATTGTGAAATGTAGCAGACTTCAAAAAAGGTACCTAGTTGATCTAGTGGTCGCATGCATTACTGCTGAGACATCAGGTCCTGAATTCAATTCACTGGTCGGGCGAATAGCCTCAGATCCCACTACAGAAACAACAGGTTATTTTTTTTGTTTTTAACTTAATTTTCATGGATGATACTTCATAGTAGAATAGGTTGCTGCAGGGTTGCCTGGAGATATCTAGCCGCAATTACCTTAATTACTAACCTTTTGAGCGCCACGGTCTTCTATAGAAGACAATCGTTTCCATACCCTCCACGCCGTCTTTATTAGAATACATTATAACGTGTATTATTAAAATACATGAACAAATGCTTTGTGAATATTTTTACTATTCCCCAAAACCCTAATCGTATTTTTTTTAATTCAATAGGGGTCTTTGTTCATATTAAAAACAGAAAAATAATACCAGCCAAAATTTTTGTAGTGTCCCAGGCGCCGTAGTCTTTATAGGGAGACGTCTAGTGATGAGGTTACTTGACGAAAAATGCGATCCTTAAGAGGAATGTTCGTAATTTTGTTAGCCCTACCACATGTATTTACTTGAAACTTTTAATACACACAAAGTGCTGTAATTAGATATCGGTGCCTCGTGCGCCACAGACATTAATAGAAGACACCCTGTGACGTCATAGACGCAAGTGCATCAAGGTAAGTGTGAGATAGTGCAACGCTGTTGTGGATTGTTATCGTTATAAAAAAATAAAAAAATGAGTGAAGCTAATGAATTAAGTTCTGAAAATATTTTAAAATCCTACAAAGTGTGGATTAGGAAGCTGAATCCGAGAAATACGAGACTGTATTTAACGATAAATAAAATAATTTTTTTCACTCAATAACCTAATTAGATTGGCGTAAGTAGGTACATTCGAAATAAGTATGATATCTCAGAATACAGAACATACCAAAAATATTTTCTTACTTTGAATGCGATACGCCGTATCCAGAAACGAAGCGCGTAATATGGCCAAGCAAAATCGATAATAATTATATTAATTTGTGTTTGGATCAAACAAAAAAAAAGAAAATTGGACATACGCATCCCTTAAAACAATTGAAAATTTTACGTGCTTCGGGCGCCACGGTCTTGATAAGAAGACTAATGGATGACGTCAAAAGACAATAGGGATGTAGCCAATTTCATAAGGCTGAATTGAGTTATGTATCTGTTTTGTAATTATCTATAGTGTATTTTGCTTTTTCTTATCACAGGTATTGTTAATAAAATAAGGTATCGAAATATGTCATTATTTTATTTATCGAGATATCGAACACGTAATTAATTTTATTTAGCTGGTATATTTATAAAAAAAAAACATTTATAGATACTTACTACAATTGCTCTCATCACTACGGTTTACTATATATTCGTTATAAATTTATAGCTTGGCGCTGGGGGAGACTCGTGTTCGGTACGACTTGGCGCTCAAAAGGTTAAGTAATCATTGTTTTTTTTTATATATTAAAGGCTCGCGCTTGACCACAATCTTACCTGATGGTAAGCGATGATGTGGTCGACGGTGAAGCACGCTTGCCTAGAAGTAACCTATTCACTCTTGACTTAAAGACCCAGACAAAAGAGATTCTAGCTATCGGGAAACACAGACTCCGGCAGGGAATTCCACTCCTTAGCTGTACGCATATTGAAAGTATTTCCAAAACGTTTAGTGCAAATGGGCGGGATGTCCACCATGTACCGATGGCGCATCGCCGTACGTCTTGTAGTCCGATGATGTAACGGGCTGGGCGGAATTAGATCATGCAATTCCATCGCACACTCCCCAAAATGAAACCATTAAAAAACCGGCGACGATGTTGCAAGGCTCTGGAGCTTTGACTTGGCCAGAGCCTCATTGCCGATGAGCCTCTTGGCCCGCTTTTCGATCGACTCTAGTGCATCAAGCTGATATTTGGCAGATCCGTCCCAGAGATGAGAACTTGGGCTTGATACAAGCTGAGCAGCTGTTCCCCAGCTTTTTGGCAGCCAGATGAGCCTTTGCCTCAATGTATGGGCCAAAATTGAGAGTCGATGTCAACGTAACGCCAAGAAGCTGAAGATGGTCAGTTATTGGCACGGTCACATGTCGGAAAGTTGGAGCCGGGTGAAATTTGCTCTTTTTAGCGAAAAAAAGACACGCCTAAAACATTTATTATTATATTATTTATTAATTTCGGTTAGGAAACCCTGTAATAAAAATTTCACAAGGATCATTCAAAATCAAGTTTTATCAAAAACAAAATGCCTGCAGATTGTACATATTATATATGTACACCCTTGTAGGTACCTATATGTAAAATCATGATTTTCGAGCATGAATTTTACGACACCCTATATTAAAGGATATCAATAAAACAAAATGATCGACTTACATAACCATTTATTGAATAAATTACACATATTCAAGTGTAAAAATACAGATTATTATAAACATTGTCGGGCATAAAAGTTCTAGAATTGTTGTTATACAACGTAGGCACATTTAGAGAGATCTGGTAGCACCGATCAAGCAAAGCTTTTAGGCACAGAACAGACAATGTTTTCAAACTACGACGACATTACTACGCGACACCATTCAAGTTCGGTATGTAACGTATTTTTCAGGTATTTTTTATATTTTAATTTATAGATTTACCAAGCTGTAGTTATTTTTTATATTTTTTTAAAGTTTTGTTCGTGCTGATGTCATAAAGTAGTCTGAATGGCATAGGACTTGACGTTGACATTGACGCTTGACACGTACAAAACAACGGCCCACTTGCACGAAAGATTAACTCGGCGTTGGTGGCTAGCGCGAGATTGAATGACAATAATATGACGAACTGACAATTTAACCTAGTGTTGGCGACTAGCTCAGGGTTGGGTTTTTCGTGCAAGTGGGCCTTAATTATTTCATTACAAGAGGAACTGAATGTTTCCTTTACAGAATACTATAAGACGTCATTTAGAGGTCAAGTAAAAGTCAAGTGATTTTAATACGATCTTTAAATTTTAAGACCTAAATATAGAAAAATAAGGCTTACAAACCTAAAATTTCGAACTGGGTTAATTTTAAGTTTTACATACCGAATTGCGTCGAAAGGCGATTATTTTAAGAAAATTTCAAGAGCAAATCGGAAGAATTGCATCGCAGTGCGTCAATATGAACGTACTTGCAATATCGCTTAAAAAAAATGGATTATCAATGGGATTTAAATCGACGCGCGTCGAGCCATCATGGCGGTCACTAAATCTTATTTAACGATTTATTTCTTTTAAATTTATACACAACAATTTTGAGGCAATGTTGAGTGACGTCGTTGGTCGTGACGAAGCTAGCATAGGCCCCCTTTTCATAAAAGGATAAGGGGCCTAGAAACAAAACTCGAACAAGAAGTTCCGTAAAACGCGCGCCAACTGCGCGTTGCCAAACTCGAAATAGCAGCACTGGATACGTTAGCAGTGCATTTTTTGTCTTGAAGAACAGCACCTGTAGCCAAGTTGACAATCTACAATCGATAACGCTAGTAGAAAACCAATCAATGTATGGAAATGACACATCTGATCGTTAAGTCACGTGGTCAGACCATACAAATAGAAGGCGTTACCGATTGTAGAAAGAGATTCGATACGAATCGTTTGTAACTTGGCTAGGCGGGGAGGGGGGGGGGGCTGTAGTTGTTGCGGCTGGTTTGAGGTCAAGGGCGTAAATGTCTTCACTTTTCGATTGTACAAAAGGCTATTCTATAAAAACTTGGGTCAAAAGAAAATGAAGTGAGCTATAAGTCCATCATCCATCTAGTCACGGTGGAATGATGGTTCACTTCAAGCATACTAAACCTAAGTTTTCACAATGAATTACAAAATATACCAGCCGTATCTTTATCGGTCTATGGCGAACAGCGCCATTAATTTTTGCAATAAAAGAACTAAAGCGATAGAACATTGTTTGTTATGTGATGATGTTTCGTTATTACATTAAATAATGCTAATTCTTAGTTAACGCCGGTGAGGTGGGAGATGTAGGAAACATAACGACATTGTCATTATTTTCAATAGTAGGCACAATTGTAAAAAAAAAACTTATTATTAATAAAAATATTTGGATTCTTATGTTATTATACTATTTATATTGATATACATTATATGTAAATACAAAGAGAAACGTCAAATACTTCTAAATAAAATGTTTTTATTTGCCATAAATGTTTATTTAATAAGTCAATTATATTCGTGTGTTTAAATAAAGATTCAGCTCCAAATATTTTAAATATTCGATGAAACACAGGCACTGTATTTTAATTGAATCTTTTTACGTACGTAAATGCAGACAAACAATAATATAAATCAAAATAATTATTATTAACTAATTACGACAGATCTTAAATAGTGGATAATAGATACATCTATAAACGTTTTACTTGAAATTGGTATGAAAGTAAAACTATAACTATTTTATTCTTCTTAGCGTGTTCATAACGAACTAAAATATTATATTATAAACATACAAAAGCCTATATTTTTTGTAAAGTATTTAGCATGAATAATATTAATATATACCCCTTGGAGATGGCGCGATATCGCGCGATTGGATATATCGCGCGATATATTATATTATTATTTATATGCAATGCAATGCCAATAAGAGTTTCCAGTATTTTTAACTAGCAAAGTATCTCATTTAAAAAGTATTTTCCAGCGGAGATTATATTATTTAAAATATGGGGCATTATTTCTTGAACACGGATTTTAGAGGCACATTTTACATGCACAATATAAGTCGAAGGCACGAGTAAACATTGAATATAACAATTAATAGTTTCATATTGTATATCAGACCTTTTGAGTCTAACTCAAAATGAATATAATTTTATTAATACTTCCAATAAATTATTTGTATAAATTCTAGAGATTTTTCGTAATCAGATCACACGGACGACATATGTTATAAGCCAAAGATATATTATATAATTATTAAATCTAAAATAATGAACTTATGTAACAGTACAAAAAAAAGATAATTGTAAAAAACAAGAAAAAGAAGCTTAAATTATTTCTCGATTAAATCTCTTGCTACTTTAACCCTCGGTTTCTCAACACTCGATTATCGGGCTGTTAACGTAATCGACGAATAATCACCGGTTATCTGCTGTGATTACACTGTTGAGCATTTATTCAACCAATCACAGCAGATAATGTGAAAGACGCGTAAATTCTGCGATAATTTAGCAGTGAGAAACCCGGCCTAACTTAGGTAACTGTGAATGTCCAATCACATCGTACAACCAATACTTTACTATTTGCAATTAATCTCAGAAAATATTCTGCAATAATTTTGTATAATGCTTAAACAGCAATAATGGCTAAAGTATTTAGTAACAAGCGTTTCCAATAGATGTCACTATTTTAAGCCTGCACAACGCCATCTATTGACAGTAGTCGAACACTCGAGAATTTTTGAGAAAACCGTAATCTTTATTGATTTCTTTACAATCAACACGTGTGCTTGTTTGGGTATAAAGCAGATTGGCTTTTTATAAGAACTTTTAGTTTATAACCAGTTAAATTCTTTACTTCAGATCTCGCCTCACTTCAAAAAGATAAATTTTCAAATGCAACAATCAGCTATAAATTGATGTACTTATTTCAATCTGATAAGTATCAATAAAAACGCGAAAAATATTACATACACATTCAAAAAGTATAGAAAACTTACATTAATAAAAACATTGAGATACTTGAGACGATCTTAACAATTATTGTGAATGACATTTAAAACCATTGAGATTAAAATATAATAAATGGACCTTAAATATTGATGTACTTGACTTCGATGGAGTTAGAGCCTTGTTTGTCATTTAGTAGAGGCCCAGGAGACCTAGCAAACACTTCTTGTAGTGACCGGAGCAGTCACCCTGAAACAGATAAAAAATATATAAATTTAAACGATCATAAGCATAAAATAATATGTGACACAGGGAAATGCGCTATAATCTACCACGCGGACCCAGTGAGGGTTGGTAAATATAGATGTATCGCCGTATCTTCACGATATTTTCTGCCACCATATTGTCAGATTTAAGAAATTTTAACCATAACATAAAAAACATACGGGAATTCTCTGGATGTGCTTTCACTCGTTAGATGTTGAGTCACCCAGTATCATAGGCTACGGGGTAGGCAGAGGGCGAAGTCGCGGTAAACACTAGTTTAAAAAAAATATGTCACTACTTTGCTGTGATCCCGTTAGAGGTTCTTTCGAGTTACACTATACACTAATACTTGCAAGTTTCAGTAGAGAAGATGGATCTAGGGTGTATAGAGAAATACTAATTATTTTCTTTTTTAATTCAGAGTTCAGAGTGAGTAAATTATTATTATTAACAAGCTTGTGCCCGCAGCTTCGCCCGCGTGACAAGTGTTTCTTATCCCAAGGAAACATTATACCGGGATAATAAGTGTGCTATGTATTACCTATCCCTGTACGAAATTTCATACAAATCCGTTCAGCCGTGACCCGTGTGAGCCAAATAAACAACAAAAAAAAAAAAACATATTGGCCTACCATGGGCACTTATAAAACGTCGACAAAAGGTACACGGTTCGGGTTGGTCGATTCCTATGGAGAAGAACCGGCAAGAAACTCCATGGTTACTCTTTTAAAAAATGGTTTGGTTTTACAATATTTTCATGTTACAGCATTAGTACTTAGATATGGGAGGACAACGTAGGTCGTAAGAGGCGACTAAGGGACAAACCAGAGAATGGGCAGCAGCGTTCTCTGTGCTTCTATAACAACCATACTGCGATCGCCAACCCGCCTGCCAAGCGTGGCGATTATGGCAAAACCCCCCTATGAATAGCACTAATAAAAAATGGCCCCTAGTGCCCGGCAGCCTGCCTACCCTCGACTACGGTAGCGGTCGAGGTTACGGCATGGCAAGGGGTGCTAAGAATCTGCGGACGAGATCCGGCTACCCCAACAATCACCGACGACTGGACCTGGCAACCTACAACACGCGCACACTTCGGACCGACGAGAAGATCACCGAGCTCGAAGAGGAATTGAGCAGGTTGCGATGGAGTATTATAGGGTTATCTGAAGTCCGAAGAGAGGGAGAGGACTCGATAATTCTCAAATCCGGTAACCTGCTCTATTGCCGAGAGGGTGACCGGCAGTCCCAGGGTGGTGTCGGGTTTATCGTCCACAAGTCCCTTGTAAACAACGTGGTGAAGATCGAGTGTGTGTCGACCAGGGTGGCGTACCTTATACTCAGAATATCCTCTAGATATTCGCTGGTCTACGCCCCAACCTCGGCACACCCCGAAGACGAGGTAGAGACCAAGGTATGAGGATATCTCCAGAGCCATGCATGGTTTCAAAACTCACGACCGTTGTTATGCGGGACTTCAACGCGAAACTGGGCAAACGAGATGAGGATGAGCTGCAAGTGGGGCAATTTGGTGTTGGACGACGGAACCACCGGGGTCACCTACTGGACAGTTTTATGGAGAAGGAGGGCCTCTATATGATCAACTCCTTCTTCAAAAAGCGTGAACACAGGAAGTGGACCTGGCAGAGCCCCGATGGTGCAACAAAAAACGAGATCGACTTCATCATGTCAACCAAGAGGCAATTGTTCAATTATGTCTCTGTGATCAAATCGGTAAAAATCGGGAGCGATCACCGCATGGTAAGAGGCACATTGAACATTAATATTAAGCTTGAAAGGTCTCGACTGATGAAGTCCACGCTCCGTCCAGCACAGATCCAGGTTATAAACCCCGAGAGCTTTCAGTTCGAACTCCAGAATCGTTTCGAGTGCCTGGGGAGCTCCGTGGACGAATACAGCGACGGGTTCGTGGAAGCTGTCCATACGGTCGGGTCTAAATTTTTCAAGACCCGTCGTACAGATAGAAACAAAAAGCTCTCTGATCATATCCTTAAGCTTATGAAGGAGAGGCGTGAGATGATCCTGCAGTCTTCAGATAAAATACCGGCAGATCAATAGACAGATCTCTAAATCCTTGAAAAGAGACCTCCGCCGCTTTAATACCGAGCGTATTAAAGACGCGATTGAGCGAAATAAACGCTCCAAGGTTTTTTGAAGTGATCTGGCTATTGGGCAGAGCCAGCTCACGAAACTGAAGACCGACAATAGCAGGATCGTATCCGCCAAACCGGAGCTTCTGAGGGAGATCGAGACATTCTAAGGACAGTTGTACACATCAATCAGCAAACCCGTTGCGAGTCTAGCAAACGACCCAAGAGCTAGATTGACCCGACACTATTCCGAAGATATCCCGGACGTCAGCCTGTACGAGATTAGGATGGCTCTGAAACAGCTTAAAAACAACAAGGCGCCGGGTGATGACGGAATCACGGCTGAACTCCTGAAGGCGGGTGGAAAACCGGTCCTCAAGGCCCTTCAGAAGCTGTTTGATTCCGTCATACTCGAGGGGAAAACGCCACAGGCATGGTGCAGGGGTGTGGTGGTACTCTTCTTCAAGAAGGGCGACAATGGCCAGCTGAAGATTTATAGGCCCATCTCGCTTCTTAGCCAGGTTTACAAGTTGTTTTTAAGAGTCATCACGAATCGTCTCGCGTGCAGAATTGACGATTTCCAGCCTCCCGAACAAGCCGGATTCCGAAAAGGCTTTAGCACCGTAGGCCACATACATACGCTGCGGCAGGTTATACAGAAGACCGAAGAGTATAACCTGCCTCTCTGTTTAGCGTTTGTGAACTACGAGAAAGCCTTCGATTCGATCGAGACTTGGGCTGTACTGCAGTCTCTCCAACGGTGCCAGATCGACTACCGGTACATTGAGGTGTTGAAGTGTCTGTACAAAAACGCCACGTACACAGTCCATCTTCAGGATCAGACCTCGAAACCAATCCTTCTCCAGCGCGGCGTAAGACAGGGAGACGTCATTTCTCCGAAACTGTTCACTGCTGCGCTGGAGGATGTCTTCAAGGTTCTGGACTGGAAGAGGCTTGACATCAACGTTAATAGCGAGTACATCACTCACCTTCGGTTTCCCGACGACATAGTGGTCATGGCTGAGACCATGGAGAGCCTCAGTAAAAAGCTCGATGACCTCAGTAGATCTTCCGAAAGAGTGGTTCTTAAAATGAACATGGACAAAACCAAGGTTATCAAGATCGGAGACTCCTACACTCGAAGTTGTAGACGATTATGTTTACTTGGGACAAACGGTCCAGTTGGCTAGATCCAACTTCGAGAAAGAGGTCAACCATCGAATCCGACTCGGCTGAGCGGCGTTGGGGCAGTTGCGTGGTATCTTCTCGTCCAATTTACCGCAGTGCCTCAAGACAAAAGTCTATGACCAGTGTGTGTTGCCAGTGATCACCTATGGGACCGAGACGTGGTCGCTCACAATGGGCCTTATCAGAAAGCTTAAAGTCACCTTTGGGTGACTTTCAATGGAACAATGGAATGGACTTTCTTTGGGCAATGAAGAGAGCTATGCTCGGAATTTCCTTGCGTGATCACGTCAGAAATGATGATATCCGCAGACGAACCAAAGTTACCGACATAGCCCGAAGAATTGCCAAACTTAAGTGGCAGTGGGCAGGGCACATTGCTCGCAGAACGGATGGCCGATGGGGCCGAAAAGTTCTGTAGTGGCGACCGCGAACCGGAAGACGATACGTTGGAAGGCCTCCCACTAGGTGGACCGATGACCTGGTTAAGGTTGCGGGAAGGCGCTGGATGCGAGACGCATGGGATCGGTCAATGTGGCGACGCCTGGGGGAGGCCTATGTCCAGCAGTGGACATCTTTCGGCTGAAATGATGATGATGAACGTAGGCCCGACAATAAGTCGTAAGAAAAACAAATTAAAGATTATATATTATATAAACAAAAGAAAATAAAACGAATTAAAAAGTTAACAAATGTTAACAAGCATCTAGAAGGCCTACAATGTTCACACATTTACAAAACAATCGGTAAAAGAATCTATACAAAGGTAAAATAAAAAATAAAAAATTTAACATGTGCCACAAATGTTGTTATCAGTGCTGTAACTATTCTTAGCAAAGGGCTATGAAGATGATTGAAAACCATTGTAAAAAATACTAATTAAAAGAAGGAAACAAAAACAAAACTAATTAATGAGATTGAGGATAGTTAGATACATCCACATATTTGTGCCGTTTATGAGTTACCAGGGAAGCCACATGCGCAGAAGTAGCTAAAGCCAAATTTTTTATCTTCAACATAGTCCTTGATTTTATAATATGGTTTTTTAATAAGGACACGTTTGATGTAGTTCTTGAACTTTCCATCGGTCAGTTCTATAACTGACTTTGGCAACTTGATATAAAAGCGTATACTGTTTATATGAAAAGACTTGCTAGTTTTAGTTAATCTGAATTTGGGTATTACAATTTCGTGCTTACTGCGTGTATTTAAATTATGTAAGTCACTTCTAGTTTTGAAAAGCCCTCTATTTTTGCGGACATACAAAATACATTCCAAAATATAAAGTGAAGGTAGAGTCAGTATATCGATTTCTTTAAATTTTTCTCTAAGGGACTCGCGAGGACCCATTTTATAGATCGCGTGGATTGCCCTCTTTTGTAAGATGAAAATTGAGTCAAAATCTGCTGCTGATCCCCACAGCAGAATGCCATAAGACATAATACTGTGGCAATAAGCATAGTATACTAACCTAGCTGTGGCTACATCGGTTAACTGCCTTATTTTCCTTACTGCAGCTGAACTTAACCTACCCGAAAGAGTTCTAATGTGCGCGTCCCACTGCAATTTTGAATCGATAGCAATCCCTAAGAATACAGTTTCCGATAAAACTTCAAGATTTTTGCCGTCAAGATTTAAATTTAGGTCACGTTGTGGTACATTTGGTAAAGAGAACTTAAGACATTTAGTTTTTTTCGCATTCAGTAAAAGATTGTTAGCTGCGAACCATTTTGTGAGAATAATAAGACTTTCGTTGACATGTAAGACATCCGTATCTTTCCTATCTATTTATATAAAATTAGCGAAGTATCATCAGCAAATAGAATTATAGCCGATAATTTGGCCATCATAAAAGGGAGATCATTAACGTAAACAAGAAAAAGGAAAGGGCCGAGAATTAAACCTTGGGGCACGCCCATCTTGACTAGAGACCCGGAGGACGTCGCCCCATTAACATTCACTTTTTGCTGTCTGTTTGATAAATATGAAAGCATAAGATTAGCAGCTTGTCCTCGAATTCCGTAGTGGTGTAATTTACAGATCAGTGTGTTGTGGTCGACGCAGTCGAACGCTTTTGAGAGATCACAGAAAATACCTATGGCATCCATCCAAACTTTCGCGTAATATTAGTAGAAAGTAGAATAACAAAAAATCAATCTGCCTAGTCTTTTGCCAACTATGTTGGGGCCGGCTTCCAGATTTACCTGGTTCAGCTGAGTACCAGTGTTTTACATGGAGCGACTGCTTATCTGACCTCCACAAACCATTAACTGGGTAACACGATACCCCTTGGCAAGACTGGTGTTAAATTTTCTGGCTTCTGGTTACAGTAACGAGTGTCAACGATCTTCAAATGTCAACCGGGACCAACGGCTTAACTTGCTTTACGAGGCAAAGAGGAATATCGATATTTAAAAATCGATTCACCCATCCACGGAACGACCTTGGCAAACGTTGCTGATTCTTGGAGATGGACTTATGCTACTGATATACTAAATACTTAGCCATAATGAAAAAGGATGAATCGTACCTCAATCCAGCTCTGCAGCGACTCGCCGAACTTGACCTGGAAGGCCTCGGAGATGTCCCCGAGGTCGACCTCACTGCGTGTGACCATGAGGCGGATGAGCTGGCGGTCGTTGGTGCCGAGACCCTTCATGGACTTGTGCAGGCGCTCCGCGAAGAACAGCGGCTTGTTGCGCACACTTTTCACTGGAAGTGACCAAAAAAAGTGTGTTACAAAATTGTTTTAGATTACTGATAAAAAGGTAAAAAATCATAATTTATATTCTAATATGGATCACTAAATAATTCTATTTAATTAGATTACCAAAAAATATTGGACAAGTATTTTTCTTTTGTCATTTAAACAAAAAATTACGAAGATACAGTGCGTTGAAATTTCGCGTGACGTTATGTCTTGGCAAATTTTTTCCTTAGAACTGACGTCACAAGCTCCCACACCTGTTTAGTAGTCGGAATTTCGTGTAAGTATTAGTTGTACTGTGAGATTTTATGATGACATCAGTTGTACTTGTTCCAAATAAATACTTGGTTCTTTCTTTCTTATATGTTTCGTGCATATTTGTGCACCGATTTTGATCGAGTTTCTCACCTCTAAATTATCGCAGAATTTTTGTGACAAATTGTAAAGCCACATTATCTGCTCTGATTGGCTGTAGAAAATTCATTCAACTAATCATCTCATTCATTCAAAATTCATCCACACACACCTGTATATTTCAAACACATTTTTTTTTACCTAGGCAAAACAACTTACCAATAGCTCTCAAAGCCTTCTCAAGATCACCAGAGAACTCGGCCTTGATAGCGTCGTCGATGTCATGGCCGGTCAAGTTCTGGTACTCCGCGAACACGGCGCTGAGCTGCGGGAACGAGCGCGAGCACAGCACGGCGTTGAACACTGACTCGTCCGTGCCCAGGCGGAGCTCCCCTGGGAAACAAAAATCATTATTTATATCATAAATATCCGCACCTTTTTCTATGAAAAATCATTTTTAATGCATGGAATAAAAGGCTAACTTAATTTAAATTTTATTTGTTATAAATATGAAGAAAGCCTGCTTTGGATGTTTGATAGTATTGAATAATAAAGCCTCAACAGTTTTACGGATTTGGATGAAATTTTGAACATAGGCTGACCAGACTATGTCCTGTTCATCAATCAAAATTTATTGCTGACTTCATTTAGCTGTCGGGCAAAAGAATTAAAAAAAAATCGGGTAGTTCATTGCCATTTTAAAAGCTTTCGGATTTTCATGGATACTGTTTTACACAATTGTGGTCCGAGCCCGTTTTGCTATCAGTTTTTATTTTTTTGCTTGACGTATTCTTGGTTAGTGCATCACAAGGGCCTCCTAAAATAACTGGCTTACTAATGTGTGTACTTTACACATACTTTTAGGAATTACAAGAGTGATATTACATTATTTCCCCACACTAGCATTACAATGAACTCTAATAATAACTCTTCTTAGAACATAAATCGGTCAGTGCACTCCAAATGACACATTACCACTGCAAATATAAATAGACAAGCATTAAATGACGTATCCATACGTCACTGATAGTCATCGCTTTCATTTGTTTTAAGGCGGTGACAAGCGCTAGTAAATTTGAGCAAGAAGTGGTAAAAAAAATACGCTTCTATTAGTTTAAAAACAATCCCTTTGATGCTGTTTCGCGAATGCTCTAAACAGACGGGCTGCATTTGGACTGCAATCCGTTTGTATTATAGTGGACTGCACAGTCGGTTAGCAGTTTCGATGCAGTTGTTTAGATGTGTTTTATGTATGTCAACTGCACAAAAATTGCATCCAAACTGCAATTTTGTTTAAAAAAGTTCTAGTCTTTAAGAAGTGTTGATTAATTTAAAATCATTTAAAGACCCAAATCAGCGCCTTAATGAAGTTACACAATTCTGTGTTGAGATGTGTCATGGTCTTCAATGACGTCATCCGTGCATTTGCTTGCAGTAGCAGGTTATCATTGTTCTTCTCATTCTACGTCACACAAGTATAACTCATTTATTTCGCAACAAAACAGCTGTGTTGAGGGGCCTCATGGGTCTTTATGACGTCAACCATACATTTGCTTGTAGGAAGCAGTAGTAGATTCTCATCTTGAACCACGTCTACGTCACACAAATATGAGTCGGCCTTTATTTCACAACAAAAAGAAACGGACCGCGTGTGTATCATTAAATATATTTGGCAAGACTGAGTAATGCAGAGGACATCCCTGTGGATTTACGTCAACAGTGACTCATTAACTCCATTTTAATCATGATGTTAACTAGATCATCAGAAGCATGTTAGTCACTAAATACAATTACAAACAAATGGGTTCTAGAAAAAAAAATTGACGCGTAGCAAAATGATTTGATTCAAACTCATCACAAACAGTACAAAAAATCACAGTAGCCTGTTTGGCAATTAATTGTGACATTAATTTACCGACAGTTTTCGTTCCAGAAATTGGGCGTAACTGTAAATAAAAATCTTGTCACGGACTAATTTCTGGTTAACTCTGTCGTAGTACTGCAAATTATACTTAACTACTATTACGATACAGGCAGTTAATAATTTATGTAGGTATGTAATAGGGTAGACTGGGTACGGTTGTGCCAGGGTACGGTTGTGACAATCGTAATATTAGCGAAACTATAAGGAATATGGGGACCGGTATAATGGGAGAGAGGAGCGGCATACGAGTCTGAACGTGATTGACAGTGTTTCGTTAGCCAACGCGCGACATTGAAGTTAGCAGAGGGGCTCTTCACTTTTTGACATGCAAAAGTAAGTATTTTTATTCGATTTCTTTTTATGATTTTTTTTATATGTGTACAGTTACCGTAATGAGTGTTTTATTTTGTTTTAACTTGAACATTAGTGGTTTAAAAGCAGTGCTTACTTTGTACGTAAGTTATTTTATATTGCCATAGTGAATGTTT
The DNA here is from genome assembly GCA_949775005.1 of Orthosia gothica. NCBI lineage: Eukaryota > Metazoa > Arthropoda > Insecta > Lepidoptera > Noctuidae > Orthosia > Orthosia gothica. Next base: position 26,071,458 of record OX459050.1, read on the forward strand.
TTTTGCGAAGGATTACTTTGGGTACGGTTGTGACAATTTTTTTGGGTACAGTTGTGACAAAATTAATGATGTTTTTTTGAAACAAATGTTTTATTTTTGTTTTAGATGCCAAGGAAACGCTTGAGGAAGACGGAAAGAGTTCGATTTTATGTAGGAAAATATGAACAAGCTTAGAAGTGAAACGGCAACGTGACATGCGGCAAGTGGAAGCTCTTACTTCAGCTGAACGAGGCACATTGGTCACAGTTACATTTGCAGTAAATGCCTTAGGCAATTCTATTACTCCTTTATTTATATTTCCTCGGGTTCGTCATCATGAACATTTTGTTAGAGACGGGCCTGTAGCATCGATTGGAACAAGTTATATGCAACCACTGTCATATTAAGATTTGTTATAATAGCTATTTATGCTACAGTGCTGTATTACTTATAAACATTATATGTTATTTTAAGTTAAAACATAAACGTATTTTTCCAAGATATTATGTGAAGTAAAAGTGATTGATTACAATTTTGGTGTATTTTTGAAATGTCACTACCGACCCCAACCACTGTCACAACCGCCCTTGGGATGTGGTCGGTTGTGACATTTTGTCTTTTTTTTCTAACTTGCTCCTACGTGTCAACCACAATGCTTAGCAATACTATTTTAATATTTATGCGTAGTCAAATGTACTCTTTACAGTAAAAAACATCTTTTATACATCTAACTACCACACTAACAAAATTATTGGCCGTCAAATGAAAATTGTCACAACCGTACCCAGTCTACCCTACCTACTGATTTAAAGGCCACTCGAAATGCATATTAAATTAAAATATTACATAATATCAATCTAATACCTTTAAACGAGCAATTCTTGTATAATATATGTAATAATAAACCTTGTAATATAATAAATCTTGTATAATCTGAATCTCGGAAACGGCTCCAAAGATTTTCATGAAATTTAGTATGCAGGCGGTTTCGGGGCCGATCAATCGATCTAGTTAGGTTTCATATTTAGAAAACGTCGTTTTCTCTATTTTCACCCGAGCAGAGCTCGGTTATCCAGGTACTATAGTAAAATAATAATACTGTGGCAAGATGGTGTCTATCGCAATATGCAGCCGTATTATTATGTTTCGGTAATTACTAAGTTTCCTCCTAAAGATTTGCTAATTCGTTATGGTATGGTTCAAATCCTGCAACTAAATTTTAAACAGTTAACCTCAACCGATTGAACTGAAAACTTGAATACATGTTTTGTTTGGAAGAAAAATCATGACTAGCATTTAAAAAAAGGTTTATTAAATTGAAAAAAAAAACATCAAATCGGTACAAGTTTTGCAATCATCTCACATTATCACACATACAAGAAGCAACAAGGTTCACACATAACGCGTAGCCATTTTAAAAATTGAACGCACTTGAACTTTGATTAACTCATTCATAGGCTGCTTTTGCTTTTCAACAAGCGCATATCAATCTTTGCAAATTAAACTTTATCTGAATGACCATAAAATTCAAAACGTTTTGATTTTATTTTAAACGTGTGTGATATTTTAGTTCAGTCGGTGATCGTCAGTTGTTTTATCAAGGACATCAGTGAAGAGTGGTTTTAGTTTTATTTTTGAACATTTTTATATGAAACTAGCTGTTGCTCGTGACTTCGTCTGCGTAGCATTAGTATTTTTAATAGCCTATTTAACTCGTATATCACGCCATAATAGTATAGGTGTGTGGGTCGCCTTACTTAAGAAATTATTAGTTCGCCATACTAACTTCTACCCCCCGGGGTTGACAGGGGGTAGAAGTTTGTATGGTTAACTAAAGATTGATTGCCGGGATAAAAACTATTCTATGTCCTCCCCCGGGTCTCAAACTATATCCTTACCAGATTTCATCTAAATCGGTTCAGCGGTTTAACCGTGAAAAGGTGACAGACAAACTTACTTTCGCATTTATAATATTAGTATGGATTATAAGGTTAAGGGTAAGATTACAATCCGTCTATTGTATGTAAGTATTGGTTTAATTAAAATATATTTTAGAAGCAGGATATTTTTAGACCGATAACGAATTTGCAACCACAAAAATGTTATCTCTTCCTGTCGAACATACGTACTCGTAACTGCGATTTTTTGAATATTTGTTTCAGTATTTTATAATGTGCAAGTTTTTATACTTATATTATTTACTAGCTGTCCCACGCGGCTTCGCTCCCTTCCTACCTTACATACATGAATGTTGCGTAACTTTAAACGCTTACGCAACGGAAGCTCTCAAAAAGGATTTTTATACCATTCCCCCTCTAAAAAGCTTATTTTATTCACTGAAAACAGTGAATAAAAAGCATTTTAATCACTGTTTTGGTTTTTGAATTTGGAACACACCAATGTATTAGACGTCCATCTCAATGCTATGTAACCTCCTTGCGCCTCCTTGCGCAAAAAATACTCGATACACAAATTCCTTCTTCGATTTTAATTTTGAGTTTGTTATTTAGGATTTTAATAATAATTTTGATTTTAGTCTAAGATATTTATTGAGTACTTGTTTGGATTGTAATTCTTATATTAATTGCAAAGGTATTTAATTCATTATAATTATGTAACGTAACGGAGGTGGTCAGTGACCCCTGAAACACGGGTGCTGTTACCTAGCTCAGGGGTCAGGGTTTCACATTTTATGTAAATTTTGAAGGTAAAAACCATTCATTTATTTATTACTCGTAATATTCCTTGTGCTTTTCGCTTAAATCTTTCTTTTTCTCGAAGTCATGGTATAAAATATAGTATGCAACTCTTGAATAAAACGGATTTATATCGAGGACCATGAATCACTCGCGTCGCTCATGATTCTAACACTTGAATCACTCGCTATGCTCGTGATTCAATCATCATGAATCACTCCCTACGGTCGTGATTCAGTCGTTAGAATCCTTCACTTGCTCTTGATTCATCTATGGCCCTCGCTTTAAATCCGTCTTTTATTCACTAGTTGCATAATATACTATTATTGCCGGTTTTTGCAACATTTTTCATTTATGCTCCGCTCCTATTGGTCGTAGCGTGATGTTATATAGCCTATAACTTTCCCCGATAAATGGACTATGCAACACAAAAATATTTTTTCAATGCCAACCAGTAGTTCCTGAAATTAGCGCGTTCAAACAAACAAACTCTTCAGCTTTATAATATTAGTATAGAGAGGCTCGGGTTTGATCGCTATTTTACTTCTAGGCAAGCGTGCTTTGCCGTCGACCTCATCATCACTTACCATCAGGTGAGATGGTGGTGGAACGCGAGCCTACAAATTTTATTCTCTAGACGACGACTGTCGCCAACGACCTTGAGGGAACAAAACGAGCATTCGTTTCACACCCGCGCGACCAAAAATTGTGTAGATTTTTGTACTCCCCTTATTATTCTATGACATTAAAAAAGCTTCGGATCAAAATTTAGATAGTTAAATTGTCTTTGAGATTGTGGCAATTTCATTAAAATACGCCCGGCGGATTTGGTGCGATTGTCGTTTTTTTGCCCGAGCTAAACATAACTTTACAAATTAATTACGCTACGTTTTACGAATAAAACTCAAAACTATCTAAGATCAAATTATTAAGAAAATGGTCTCATGTAACATATATTTTTTCCAAAAAATTACGACTAGCCGTTTAGACGTGATTCTCATTAGAAAATCAGCTACTGTGGGGTATCTGCGCCTTAAAGACAAACGCATATTCCTGCTGATGAACCACATATTTCTATTAGTACCTACATAGGTAAGTAGTTACCTGTCGTAAAATTAACACCTTTTCGCGCCTCCGTATATGTTACAGCCATGATTGAGTGTGACAATTTGAAATGTAAACAATGTTGATATAGATATAAGGTACTAGTGATTATTACCAACTTTAAAATTAGTTTGAAGAATTTTAATACTATTTTTAGCGTTATAAATTTTATATTTGCCAGCGCGATTAAATGCCTTATCCCAAAAATATACGATTCAATTTCAATTGAAAATAACTGTCACAATAGCTGTACACACTTCAGGATACTCATTTATCAGTGCAGCCCTGGCTCTTATACTAGAAAATCCTGTACACAGGAGCCAGTTATCGTAACCTAATTACTGACTTTATTTCTAGTGACATAGGGTTCAATATCTTACCAGCTTGCAGCAAGCTTCTGGCGTCTTCCCTGGCCTTGTTTTGATCGACGTGGAAGTCCTCAGATCTGTTACCCTGGAAAAATTAACACATCAAATTAATTAACATGCGAAATATTAAAAACAACGATTTTGATGTTTGTAATTGAATCGAGATTCAAAAATACATCGGGTAGGTACACAAAGTTAGCCAAACCCTGGAATAAAACCCAGACCAGTAAAAAGGATGGCCTAATTGATCTGGGTTTAATATCAGGGTATTTACTTCTAACTTCACTGCTACAATTAATAATAATTTTCTAACACATTTAAAACTCCATGACAAAATGGATCACAAACCTAACATTATAAACCTATTACATTAATTTAGAAGCGTCTTTCCTTGAAGTGTCAACTGTAAAGAGCAACATTTGAACAGGACAAAAAAACAAAATGTATTTTATCAACCGTCGAGCGATGCCAGTCAGACGAACCGTGAAAACCATTTCATTGTTCGTGGCTCTGTTTACTTAAAATAATAGTGTTATTTACCATAGACAGAGACGTCATGAGCCGTTTGAAGTTGCCAGATGTGTCGCCGCGCAGATCGTCTTCGAGGAGATTTCCATACACTGTGAAATGAAAATAAAAGAAAAATTTACAACTTCCGTCAGTGGGCATTTATTTTGTAAAGAAGATGTGCCTTATCAAAACTCTAACTCAAAGAACTTATTCAAACAGGTGTACCCAACTAAAAACTTTTAAGATTTTTTCATCATCATCTTCCTGCCCTTGTCCCATATTGTTACTTGGGCTCGTCGCATCAAGTTTTCTTCTTCCATACCGACCTGTCCCCCACGCCATCACTGACCCCTTTTACTTTCATATCACTCCTCACACAGTCCATCCATATTATCGTTGGCCATCCCCTCCCTCTCCATCCATCCACATTTATAAACATAACTCTTTTAGTAACATGCGTTTCATCCTTCCTAATCACATGACTATAACATACAAACGGTTTCCTTTCAAATTAAACCATTTTTGGAAATTTGGTTTTTTTTTGTAGGTAAACTTACTGTCGCGAAAATGTACTTGTAATTTCTTACAAGTTACGACTTCTTCCATCCAAAAGACCAATTCAAATTCAAATTGAATTGGACTTTTGGATGGTCAAGAAGTCGGTCACATATTTGCACATTCCAAAGCGTAGATCTTTATATGGAGAATAATTTGTAAGAAATTACAAGTACATTTTCTCGACAGTAAGTTTACCTACAAAAACAGTTAAAATAACAAGTGCACTACAATGCAGATGTAATGTTTGCGAAGTATCTTTTAGTAAAGAAGCATTCTCAGGTACGATTAACGAAATACTTGGCCACCAGTCATAGCACAAATCTGTCGGAAGGAAGATGATGAATCAAAAATGTTAGATCTAACTGACTTGTGTATCCATCCGTCCATGAGAAAAGATTCTATTGGTCCAAGATTCATAGGCACAGATTCACTGAGGAACCAATAAAAAAAAAATAGGCTCCGTCGCGTCTGGCGCGAAATTACCTAACAAATAACTTGTGTAAAGACATTGTATAATATTGGATCGTTGCCAAAGAACCTCCACGGGTGTCCTGTCGAAAGTTCGGCACACCCTAGGAAATCAGATTCGCTGGTTGGCTAATGTTTTTAACACGATACGAAAATTTTTCGTACAGCACAGAAGCCATAAACGAAAGTTGAACAAGTGAAATATCAGAATTTAAGAACCCCCGACACATTTATCTTGCGAAAACACACCGATTGAAACGCCCATAACTTTTGAACGGCTGAACCGATTTTATTCAAACATAGCTAAGAACACTTTCGACATAATCACCTTTCAAACAAAAAAAAACTAAATCAAAATAAATCGGTTCATTCGTTTAGGCACTATGATGCCACAGACAGACACACCGATACACAGCAACACACGTGAAACTTACAACACCCCTCTTTTTCCGGCGGGGGGGGGGGGGGGGGAAGAAGCCCAAATGGAAAATACAATTTTATTTTTCAACCTTCGGAAAATAGCGAGAATCGTTTGCATAACATAGTGATTAACAATGAATGATTCATGTTTTTGTTCAGCTTATCGCCTTTATTCCCCGACAACACGTCACCATTTGGAGGTCTGCCCATCTCGTCAGTGTACTGGGAATGTTAATTCTGCTGTGCTGAGAATCACGGGCTTTCCCGTCATGGGAGTCATTTTGACGTTTCCCAAGTATTGAGTGCTTTGCTAAAGACAATTTGAACTTTTGTCTTGTGTTTTTAACGTGAATGAAAAGGAAGTTATACATTGTTTGTTTTAAATTGAAATTTCCGTTTTTGACACAATTATCATAATTATGGATTTGGCTGTCGTGAGGAGATAAACCCTAACAAAAACATCAAAATTTGTGACTTGGTTATTAAGCAAGAAAACCGGCGAAGTGCGAGTCGGACTCGCGCACGAAGGGTTCCGTTCCGTACCTACCATTTTATTTTATTTATTTATTGAATTATCGCAAAAACGGCAAAAAAGCACGTTTGTTGTATGGGAATTTAAATATTTATTTTATTCTGTTTTTAGTATTTGTTGAGAAATACATCATTTGTGAAAATTTTAAACTGTCTAGCTATCACGGTTCATGAGATACAGCCTGGTGACAGTCAGACAGACAGACGGACTGTGGAGTCTTAGTAACAGGGCCCTGTTTTTACCCTTTGGGTACGGAACCCTAAAAAATGGTTTTATTAGTCGCTAGCTTCTGTCCACGGCTTCGCCCGCGTGGTACGTTAGAAATTATCCTATGTCCTGACTCCTGAGGCCCTAGATTAGTGACAATTAACGAATGCGTTGCCATAGGGATACGTTGCCCCACACTAGGAATTTCTTCCTGTATCGTGGGTGCGTTTACAAACATATAAACTCACATACACAACACCCAGAGCCGGTACAACTATCTGTAGGTCATACAAATATTTGTTCCGTGCGGGCATCGAACCCGCGACACGCAGCGCAGCAGTCAATCGCTCAACCACTGGGCCACCCGTGCGCCCCCGTGGATTGGAAACATATCTCAAATGTATGGGATGCCAAGCGCTATCGAAATATCACGTGATCAATCCCTGACATTTTGGCATTTTCGACTATCGCCATCGCTGATACAATGACACTTTGTCCACAGCCTCTGCTCTAGGACCTAGGATACATGGTAATATAATCTGCCTGGTATTCTCTTCGGTACTTAGTAACTCGTGTGATTCATCTATTGATGATGAATCACACGAGTTACTAAGTAATTAAGCTAGTTAGTAATTTATTTTATTTTCATTAAATAAATGAGAAAGTACCTAAATTTACTGAAAAGGACAATCAATGGTAACACTTATCGTGACGTAGTCTTAGGCCATCATGGGAAGAGAATACCAGGTGGAGTACATTATTATACCATGCTAGGGTATATCTATGTGTAGTGAAAACGGAACAAATAAACAGACAGACCAAGTTACTTTCGCATTTATTATATTAGTATGGATTTATTAGAAAACAGAAGCAAAGTCTACCTTTTCAGCAATAACATGGCAATAACCAATCTTCATTTGTTTTAACATGATTGGAATCGATGCGGAACTGGCAACCGAAGGCTACAGTTTTTGACAGCCCATTAAACAAAAAATATGTTGAATCATAATCATGGCGCCCAAAAAAGCCTCGATCTTTTCTGACGTCATACATTGTGTAGTGACTTAACATCGATATTTGGCTACGATCCTAATATTGTTCCGGCTTACAAAATAATCGACGCTAAATCAACTTATAAGCATAGTAATAGCGCAAAATGTTACAGTTTGAACTATAATTAACCTAGATGATTTTGAGAAAGTAACTATGTATCTAATGATATAACGACGAACCGATCGCGACGAATGACGATCGAGAAACCGTTTTTTTTTTCGTATAATACATATTTACTGTACAAGGATTATTGGAATTCATTATCATTATTTCAGCCGAAAGACGTCCACTGCTGGACATAGGCCTCCCCAACGCGTCTCGCATCCAGCGCCTTCCCGCAACCTTAACCAGGCCATCGATCCACCTAGTGGGAGGCCTTCCAACGTATCGTCTTCCGGTTCGCGGTCGCCATTCCAGATCATTTTGGCCCCATCGGCCACTCATTCTGCGAGCAATGTGCCCTGCCCACTACCAGTTAAGTTTGGCATTTCTTCGGGCTATGTCGGTAACTTTGGTTCTCCTGCGGATATCCTCATTTCTGACGTGATCACGCAAGGAAATTCCGAGCATAGTCCTCTCCATTGCCCTTTGGGTGACTTTAAGCTTTCTGATAAGGCCCATTGTGAGCGACCACGTCTCGGTCCCATAGGTGATCACTGGCAACACACACTGGTCATAGACTGAGACACTGCGATAAATTGGACGAGAAGATACTAAAAACGATATCCAAGATGTTTATTTTATACCTGACGGCCGCGGCTCCGTCCGCTTTGAATAAGTCCTTCTACTTTTATTGTTTTTGTGTCATTTTGATGTATAAGCTTTAAAGTTTCATAAGATCAACATCCGTTCAGTAGTTTTTACCAACAAATATCCATAAATTTTTACAAACTTTCGCTGTTATATTAGTAGGGAGAACAAATGGGATGAATCTCCGACACAGAGTATGCATTTTATATCGGTAGACCCAATAATACTGTAGATTTGGAACAGTGCCCAACACAGAAAATCTTCAAGAAAAAGTTTTCTATGATCCGTTATCACATCTCTAACTGAACGCATTCCAGTGTGGATATCTATTACGTTTATTGTTAGAGCAATGACGGCTTTAGTATAATTTGTGGTTCAACAACCTTTAATCTTGAATAATCATAGAGCACGGCTTCCACCAAACTCACTGAAATGTTTGTAAACGCCCTACGATACAGGAAGAAATTCCTAGACTGAGGAACGGTAAAAAAAAACTGCTATATATTATCTATTTCAAATGCTGGTTTGAACCAAAAATTTTAAATTCACTTCTTCAGGAAGAAATGCGGTCGCAGACATCCGACTGAATATTGTAATTAAAAAGTTATAATTCGAGGTTTGGCTCTCGCCTATTTCCTCCGCAAATATTGGACCAATTTAAAAGATAGGTAGGTACCTATTTAGATTACCTACAGGCGTGATTTTATGTTACTTCGAAAAACGATACAAACAAAGGTTTTTATACCAAATCCATACAATTTATTGATTGAATTACGGACTACTGTACTTGAGAGCAATCAATCACCATATTTTAAAATATCGCAGAGATATGAGAAATAAAGATTATAATCAAATACTGTATGCGCTTTTGAAGAACGGTAAGTGATTGTTAGAAACACATAAAAACGATTGCATAAAGAATTCAATAGTTTCTGATACTTCATCGGAGACAGTTTTGTTTAACTACTCGTACTTAGAGCAACATCTGCACTTATTGCCAAGTTGACAATCTACAATTGATAACGCAAGTAGCAAATGAATCTATGTTTGAAAATGACACATCTGAACGTTAAGTCACGTGGTCTGACCATATAAATAGAAGGCATTACCGATTGTAGTAAGAGATTCGATACGAAACGTTTGTAACTTGGCTAGGGGGGCTGAGCAGCTTCCGTTTTGGTCTCAAGGGTATGTTTGTAACATTTGATTTTAGATAACAGACTTCAAACAGAAGGAGGTTCGGGCTGAGCGATATCTAAGGAAGTACAGACGACATACTGAATATTAACGTAAAGTACAATAGCACTGAATCGGTATAGTTGGCACAGTGTTATTTTAGCCGCGTTCGAAGGAAACTGTTCATTAGGTACATAGAACATCACACATCCAAGGACTTGAGCTAAGAAACTTCAAGTTTTACGGCAATTTACGCAATTTCATACCAATCGAGTATCGTTAGAAGAGATTGGTTGTATCCTCCGTTTGACTATTATACTAGTTTTCTTGTGAACTGGATGCAAATGACATGTTCTGGTATAGTGCGCAAAGTATATGCAGACGCAGGCTCAGTTTTTTGATCCGTAGTTAATTCAACAAATGGTTAAACAAGCTAACCAATAGTTTCAAATGTCGCTAAAATAAGTTTTTTCATCAATTGTTAGCCTATCAAATGGTTAAATAAGTTGGAGAGTTAATTATTTGACCATTTTGTAAGACTAAAAATATATTTATATTTAAACATTCTAGGGATAAAACTGGGCCTTAGGTTTTGCTTGTAATCGTCGGCAACCTAGACACTTGCGACACGTCTGAACCACCACAGTAAAAACATGCGACACTACACAAGTACCCACTCGTGCGACGAATGGAAAACGGCCGCAGTCTAAACCTAGCCTAGCTGAAACTACAGTTCCAATGCTCATATCAATGAATGAGTGATATCAAAAAACCTTCATTGTGCTAGTTATTTATCAATAGTGACGTCACCCACTTAGCACTTCGAAAAAACAAGTAGCAGAAGTGACTCGTATAGAAAATTATTTATGCATTATCACAAAGAGGCCCTTTTCCTCGACATAAAATCTAGATTAATTACAAGGTTACGTAAACATAAACTATTATGAGTACGAGCGAGACGTCCGATATCAAAGCACTTGCTTAAGACGGTACCCTGACCAAAAAATCGGCATGAGATATGAGCGTTCCTATTCGTCTAGCGGCACTGGTGGCGCATGAATTACAGTAGTGAATACGCCCAGATTTTAGAATAAAATCTTTATAAAATCGAATTTTAATCTTTTGAAAAAAAAAATTCTACAAAAATATTCGTTATTAAATTGTCTATCCATTAGTGTTAGTACAAAAAATAATCAATGAACACTTTACGAGGAGATGCATAAAATCAATAATTATTTCTCATTTTTATGTTTTTTTGGAAGTAGATTAGTGAAATATATACAACATTAAAAAAAAAACTAAATCTACCATTTTAGAATCAATATTATGTAGAAATTTAATGTATTTATATTAATTGATATTTCTTTTTAAATAACGAGTAGATAGCTCCTAAAAACAGCACAAAAAAAGGCTTGCGCGGCGTTTTGCTCGGGGTACCGCCTTAAGTATAATTCTCGCCAAACTTCTTGGCCGCTCTGAAGTTGGCTTCAATGGCTGCGCAGTAGTAAATCTCATACAAAAATAAAATTAATTCAGAAAATCAAAAAACCCGACTGCGTACTGAAAAGACGTAAACAAGAAGAAAAGCATGCTGTGCAGTCGGAGAATACATCTGGTTTTGGTCAGCCAGCTCGCGAATATCAAGTTTCTAATATTGCGGCATTTGGCTGATATATGTATGTCGGAAACACGAGGGCTTCCTTCCTTATACCCTCAAACTTGTGGGCTTATCGTGGGTAATGCGCGTACAAAGCAGGTAACTAATGCCGTTTCAGAGATAGTCCTTGATCCAACAACGAAGCAGTGGATTCGGCCACCAATCGTTTCGCTTTCTTTCAACAAAACCACACTTTATCAAGTTTATACACGCCACTTTAGAATACCTGCAAACTCTTTTCAACCACCCAACGCTTGTCCCCGCGTTTTCTTTCTAACTCCAGCACAACAATCGCGGGAGAACCCACCCAGAGCGCCAAGTATGGCGCTCGCCGCTTTATTATTGGCTCAAGCACACATCCGGCAAAACCACCGCTTTGAACATCCAATCGAATTCAAGTCTTTTGACATAAGGAAAATAAAGTGTTGTCAATCGAATAAAATCTAATTGAAATTTGAATCAGAAGCTAAATGTTGCCAATTAAATAAAACTGAATTAATAAGTTTACAAGCGATATTTCTTCGTTTCCAACTATTAATCATTTACCTTCCTCCGATATGTATATGGTCTAATTAGAATGAAGAATTACTGTTAAACTCAGTAGCTAACTAAATACATATCTCTGCTGAAGGCAAAAATATCGACTGTTGCTTATAATGGTGAGAGGGACACAGAGAGGAGGCCTGTGTCCCAGCAGTGGGAACATTAACAGGCTGATGATGTGATGTGTGCTTATAATGGTTAGCTAGAAATAGGTAACCATTCCAGAAATGATTAAAATTTTAAATAACAATATTTAAATGAACAGTAATAGAAGCTAGGTAGGTAATTGTTCTGTTAAACGGCTTTACAATTTGTCACTACGTAAATTGCCGTGTTGCAACCATTTCATAGTATTGTCGATATCGTACTGTCAAATAATTACAGTCCTTATTTGAATTTACGCACAATCTAGGTAACTAAGCAATAATTTTCCTTGTGTATACATCAATAGAGCTTTAATTTACTTTAACCAATTTCAAAATACCGCTGGATTTTTTCCTGCAATTATTGCCCAATACCTACACAACCTTTTTCCTCTTGGTATAAAAATGTTGAAGATAGCACAGTAATCACGTGCTGCCGCGAACTGCATGGTTCAGGGGAGACCCCTTTACAATCTACATGGGGAAATGTTCTAACAGGCGTTGTACAATGGCAGTACCAGGGTGGTCTTTTAAAGGATAACGTTCTTCCATGTGCTGATGGGAATAACGACTCACACACTCCCCAGACTTATCCCAGAAGTTCGGACACATTTCGAAGGATTCTCTCTGAAGACAAAAAAGGCAAAACAAAGTAAAAATACTTACTAGCAGTATAGGTCTGCTTGATAACGTTGATCTCATGGTTGGACATGGTGCACATGACTTCAATGAGCACATCCTCGTCGGTACCGATGCCGGCGACGGCATCATGGAGTTCCTTGCAGTAGAACTGTGGTAGTGGAGTCATGAGTGCCACTAGTAAGTCTTCGAACTTGCCACTGGTTTCGCTCTTCAAGTCCGCCACGAGGTCCTGGTGAAAGTAATTGATGATATTATTATATGAATACCTTATACCAGCGACTTCACCCGCGTTGCACATAACTACATATTCCCGGGATAAACAGTATCCTTTTTCTAATCCAGGACATAGACTAGCTGTGTACCAATAGGGATTTTGACAAAAATATCTATTTAGTCACCACGTAACAAAAAAAATTACGACGATACAGTGCGTTGAAATATCGTGTGACGTCACGCAAGGTGTGCTACACTTTTTCTGACAAAGTGACGTCACAAGGCCCCACTCCTGAACTTTGATCTGCGGTATCTTTGTCATTTTTATTTATTTGTTAAAGTAAAAAATACGGGCCCAATATTATTTAATAATCTCACTAACAGACTAGATAGAATTATTATTTTTCTACCCAGGAAACATCCCTATATTCGATTTTCATCTAGATCCGTCGGACGCAAAAAGTGTAGGGAAAAGATTTTTTTTTTTTAAAAGACGTGAACAAAGGAAGGTAGGAAAAGTAACGTTCATATTTATAACACTAAAATAGATTTTTGTTCAAAGACCTCCTTGGTCTAGATCCCGAGTGCAACTTTTGAGCACGAGTTCTTATATGTATTTGAACCTCTGATTGGACAGGGTTCAATAATAATAATGGAGTAACCCACTTAGTAGCAGCCTAGATTCTGGATTGAAGCTTGGTTTAGTATATAGGCTCACTCTCTAAGCTGTAATTCTGCCTAGACCTTTGGGTAAACACAGGCGTGATGTTTTGTTATTATTTTTGATATTCAAGTTGTGAGTGCGATGACCCAGAAGTGAATGGACCTGCCGGGCGAGCACGGCATCTGTGATAGGCTTGAGTAGTTGAGTCACGCATTATGCTTCCAAACTGACAAAAATGTGTGATTCAAGCCTATCACAGTAGGCTGTGCTCGCCCGCCTGTTCCTTATGCATGAGGTGAGGTACGTGTTCCAATTTGTCAAGTAGGTACCTAACATACAAATGTGAAGTTTTCAATTTCATTTCGAACTTTCTAATTCCCGATATCACTGTTTTAAGGCCGTTTCTGTATTGAGAATACGGGGGTAAATAATGAGTCAAACCCTACTTTATATATAGGTTTTCAGGATAATTAGAGTTTAATACTCAGCTTCAAATTCTGAATTCAGTAGTTAGGGGTTACTAAAAAATAACCTAATCCAAAACCGCAACCCAATTCTGGGGTTATCTATAAAAAGTTTAAAACCTACGTTATACTACGTTTGTCCTGTACATATATTTTTGTGGTGTATAATAAATAATAACCTATTTATGTAGTTGTTGACTTTTGCTACATTTTCAGCCTTTAACAGTTTCCATTAGGAAAAACTATTAATGAGAAATGAAGTAACATACGCCTGTATTACAGGAAAACGCAGTAAACCTATTCGTTGAAAGATAAACTCAAAATAAGACTTCTTTCCAGAAAAATATAGCGAAGAGGCTTCCAGACAATTTATTTTCTATGAAAAACGATCGATAGACTGAGCTAGTCAGTTACAGTTGTATGTAGGTATATCGAATGTGGTCAGCTGACCTGAATCTGTCTCTCTATTTTATACTGATTAAAAGATGAACAGACTAGCGCCGACTATTCGGCCACATTTATGGTCGGCGATTAGTCGATAAAATATGCCGACTAGTAGGGAACTTAAAATGAGATGTAGGAAAACAGGAAAGTAATAAAAAACACTAACGTGCGTACTATTGAACTATAATTTGTAACTTAGTCACCGAAAGTTTAGCGTTTACATACACAAAATCATACAAATACCTATTTTATTTATAACTGCGAAAGTAAGTCTAGGATAGTTTTATACGACTGTATGCAAAGTACCGGGTCGAATCTCGTATCGAAATAATCGTCGCCCCTATAGTCGGGAAAATCAACTATCCGCATTTACAGTCGGCAACTAGTTAGCCGATGACTCGACGGCGACTAGTCAGCCAAGCCAATAGTCGGCCCATGTCTAAACTGATATTTACATGGGTGTTTGTTACCAACGGAATTAGGATCGATAAGAATGGCGACTTCGTGTCTCGACCACTAATTCTAACATAATATGGTTTTCCTTAAAATCTTGACCAACTTCATTGCTGAGTTTTAGAAGAAATCGGTTAAAATCATAAATGTAGATTATGTATTTCATTGTTTTCAGAGGAAATTCCGTTATAATTAATTGATAAGCAATATTCATAGGTCGTGAGTGTGTCGTGACCGTACCATAGTAAACGATAGCCATATCTATATCGTGAACTAGCTGACCCGGTGAACTACGTACCACAGACCTCCATAATTTTTCCATAATTATACCTTTTAAACCGTCTTTGTATCAGAAAGAAACAAAAAATCGGTAAAGTTGTTTTTGAGTTTTAGCGAGACTTACAAACAGCAATTGATTTTTTATAAAGTATTGATAGATGACAACGATTCGAGAAAGGATGGAAATAACCAATAACTGAACACTTAACGTTCATTGGGCTGTAGATCGTAGTTTAAACTGAGTTGGAATGTTGCTGGCCATTTTATTATTGCTATAACACGGAACTTCGGGGAAAAAAAGTTAAAAAGTTAAATCAAAAAATAAAAAAAAACCCGACTGCTTCAAAAAGTGAACTAAAAAGACGTAAACAAGGAAAAAATCATGCTGTGCAGTCGGAGGATACATACGCGCGAGCTGGCTGACCAAAACCAGATGTATCCTCCTCCTGCACAGCATGATTTTGTCCTTGTTTACGTCTTTTTAGTTCACTTTTTGAAGCAGTCGGGTTTTTTGATTTAACTTTTTTTATATATAACTTTTTAGTTAAGTTTTTTCGAATAAGATACATTTAAACATACAAAGTGTTTGATATTTTTGAAATCGTCTCTTAAAACCCTTTATTTTGATACCCCACACAATATGGCGCCAAAAATCCGCCATTTTTCTATTGTCCAATTTTAATGTAGCCTATGACACTCACAGGGTTAAGACGAATCGATTGACGTATGAATCATCAAAATAGGCCAACGCGTTTGGTCTCTGGAACGCCATATAGGAACAAACATACATACATACATAGACTGAAAAACACATTACCCTCCTTCGGCAGTCGGGTAGAAATACGTTGCATGTTTCCATCACCAACTACAATGTTCTAGTTATAATAGCACCTCTATCGCGTTTACTAGGCCACGAATGCATAATAATTACACACTTAGCGAGGCCATTGTAACAACCATTATTAAATGAAAACTACAATAGCCAGCGGTGCAGGTAGTGTAGAAGTCTTGAATACCACTCTACACATAACATAACATCATTTACGTTAAGACACATATATACCCACATTTTACCATGTATATGTATGTGTATATGATAGGGAAAACATCGGACTGAGGCAGAAAATAAATATTACCCGACCCAGGAACTACCCTTTACGATTGCTTATTTACAATCCTACTTTGAGTAGAAGAGGTCAGCAGTGTCATTGATTCTACTTCCCCCCTCACACAAGAAAGGGACAGTAAATAGCTTGGCCACAGCCGACTAACGTAAGCAATATTTAAGAGGAAATGCGGTCGCAGACATTCGATTGAATTTCCTATGTAAAAAGTCATAATTAGAGGTTTGGCTCTTGTCTTTTTCCTCCTCCACTATTGGACCAATTTAAAAGATATTCCATAAACTGAAAACAATGATATATACTGTGCCCCTATGTTTTCCTTTTTCTCATTTATAGTTGTCAAATTTGTACAGTATGCCTCTGTTGACAGCACAATTTTGACCATCTTTTGAGGGTTCTAGTGCTACTAAAGATAATGTATCATCAAAAAGGACAACATAGTATGTTTCTTATTCAGTTTATGGAATATCTTTTAAATTGGTATAGCATTGGAGGAGGAAATAGGCGAGAGCCAAACCTCGAATTATAACTTTTTACTTAGAATATTCAGTCGGATGTCTGCGACCGCATTTCCTCTTCACATAACTGAGATTAAGGGCGAAAACTGAGAGTCGAAGTTGTTGCTTTAATTTTCGTAATGGGCAACTCAAGGATCAAAAATATGGTAAAACAACGACTCTAGAAAAAAAGAGTTTGCTATGAGATCAAAAAACTCAAATACATAGCTATAAAATACAAAGCATCTAATCTAATAGCAACAATTGACTAGAATACAGCCAAGTATTCATAACCGGAGTAATCAAGAAAACATATTGAATTGCGGGTTAATTAAAATTAATCTGTTTGTTAAAGCTATTTGTTTACTTCAAGGAAAAAGTTGATGATGTTATTTTGGCTTATTATTTATTAGCTATCTATTCGAGGTTAACGTTCTACGACGATAGCCCTCAACCTGAATAGTTACTATGCCGAAAATTTTATTTTAAGGCTAGCGAGCGTAATGGATAATTATCGATATCTAATCAACTACCTAGTATTTTTAACCGACTTTCCATAAAGGAGGAGGATCTATGTTCGACTATAAGTTTGTATGTGTTTTTTTTTAGAGCAATGGTAACGGCCGCGACTTACAAGTTGAAGGTCGTGGGTTCGAACCCTGGCAGATGTTTTCTTGTGTTTAATTATCTCATCACTATTACTGCTCGCAAAACGAAGGCAAACATCGTGAGGAGACCATCCTTCGTCTGCACAGGCCTAGCTGTTTTTTAATTATATTTCAGGTTTAATTTAACAGGGTAAACACTTTGTTTACAATCGTGAGTGCTTCTCCCCTTGAACGGTTGTTAGTGGTTAACAAATAAAACTGTATTCTAACATCATCTATTTTTGTCCTCCAAGTAACAAGGAGCAGAAACCAATTACGAATTCTATTAATTAAAACAAAATTGGTAGCGACATGCTTCTAATAAGGTAATGGGTTCTCTACCTTTTAGTTAATTGGCAAATTGTTAAACCCCAAGGAAATGGCTTGTAATTATTCTCTTTCATAGTTATATCATATCTCTTTCGTTGTACCTACTAAGTCTACCGTTGTATATTCCAATTTGTTTGTTGTTTGTGATGTTTCAAAGTTTATCAGGAGTTAAGAAAAATAGGTTTACTGCTGTACAGTGTGCAGTCAAACTGTTTGATGCATGACCCACTCAGCAGATAATTCCGGTAAACCCTCTTGTTGCACTTAAGATGTTTTAATAATATAATTAGTATGGTAATATGGAGTCACGAATCAATCATGCTGATAGTACTGTCAGCAAGTAGGTGTAGTCACCTACTTACTAATAGGTAAGTTATTATCTAGTTTATTACACTTTCATGTGTTACCATTCATTACCTAATATGCAACTCTCTCCAAACTCATATTGGACCTCTCTGTTAATACAGGTGAAGACATAATTTTGGACCACTTGCTAAAATATTTGGGAAGAATAGTTACTATTAGTACGGACGAATATAGCAAAAAAAGCAATAATTTTTTGTACTAATAACTGAAGGCAACGAACGATAAATAAGTCTTATCTATATGAAGATTTTATCTTAACACGTAGTTGACAATGTTAACAATGTTGTTATGATTATAATCTTTATCGTAGGTACAATATAAAATGACTACTACATTTTTTGATAAGTATCTAGGTACTAGTAACTACTTAGGTAGACCCTGTAAGCTTTCAGGAAATGTTATTTTAATATCCGCATTTGATTAAACTTATGGTTTAGTTAGTTACTGATATCGGAAATTATATGAGATAAGCGAGAAAAATGCAGAATATACAATACGTCATTCGAAAACCTACTACTATTTCAATTAATATAAATACCTATTAGTATTTTGTGATAAATTTAAATACCTACATATTGTTATGTAGGTATATCCCTCTATTTATGGCATTTATTTAATTTTGTTCAAGCGCGGAATAGATTCAAATCCATGGTGTAAGTACAATTGCACTTATGTAGGTACATATGCCTAACCTTTACATTCTCTAGCAGTCCTTACTATACAGTATTTGGGAACAGAAATAATTTAATAATGAAATGTAAGTATGTATAAAATCTCACTCAAAATAAGTAGTTTACACCTTCTGAACTTTAATCTAATTTTAGAAATAGACAGACAGACACTGCGAGATTATTATAAAAGCATTGTAAAGAGTCTAGACGAGATGCCCGGCCGCGTATCCTTGAACTAAACCGGCTTACATTCGTGATCCACACATAAAATTATTGTATTATTCTTCAACAAAAATCATGCCGGTATTCCCGAAAGGTGAATAAAGTGAAATCTTTTGCCAATCATATTAGGGTCTCTGAATGCGTCTCTAGTTCATTTACTCTGAACTCGCTCGAGTCTCTACACAAAGGCGTATGACTCAATAGAGAATATCGCAGAGTCCAGACCCACAACGGGTAGGACGTGAAAGGCGTCCCTGTGTGAGGGGACTCTTCAAGGTCATTTATTGTTCTTCAACCATACATTTAAAAAAAACTTAATTCAAAAAATCAAAAAACCCGACTGCTTCAATAGCGAACTAAAAAGTCGTAAACAAGGAAAAAATCATGTTATGCAGTCGGAGGATACATATTCGCGGGCTGGCTGACCAAAATCTGGTGTATCCTCCGCCTGCACAGCATGATTTTTTCCTTGTTTACGACTTTTAAGTTCGCTTTTGAAGCAGTCGGGTATTTTGAATTAAGTTTTTTTATTTATAACTTTTTTGTTAGTTTTTTTTTCGAATTAGATACATTTAAACATATAAGTGTTGTATATTTTTTAAATCACCTCTTAAAACCCTTTATTTTGACACCCCACACTTTGGGTTTGGAAGAAAAAAAACATTTGAGCCCTCACAATATGGCACCCAAAATCCGCCATTTTAATATTGTCCAATTTTAATGTAGCCTATGACACTCGCAGGGTTAAGACGAATCGATTGACGTATGAATCATCAAAATCGGCCAACGCGTTTGGTCTCTGGAAGGCCATATAGGAACAAACATACATACATAGACTGATAAACACATTACCCTCCTTCGGCAGTCGGGTAAATAGTTAAGAATAGGCTGTCTGGACGTTTGCTTATACGCGTGTGAGCGCGAACTTACAAAAACACCGCATGTTTAATGTTTCGCGCATAAAATTATTACTATCGCTCGCGAAGATAGCCGACTCCGTAGCGAGTTCACTTCAGTATATATGTTTAGTATGACCAAATTGTCGTTTCAGAAAAACACCCTCTCTTCTGCCTTTTGTATTAAATATATCATTATCTTCAACATACCTTTCCATATAAAGTCTTGAACTCAAAGGCGATCCGCATACGTTGTTCATTGGTGCGTCTCGATAGGACATGGATGATGGCTTTCTCGTCCGTGCCAAAGCCTTTCATGGCCTTCCGAAGGACGGCGGCATCCTCCCGAGGGTCGAAGGGATTCGCCGGCACAACGGTGGGTTTCGTCTGCAAAAGGGGCTGGTGTTAATGTTTCAGGTTAATTGGCTAAAGACAATTATGTTAGTTTTGAAGTTAGATGAGTTGTAAAATGTGTGTTGCCTAGAGATTTATACTTATGAGGTGGAAACGGCATCCAAAGATTGCTGACCAGGGGGGTGACTACAAGCTCTTAGAGTAAGATTACCTACTTTGAGTGTGTGTAAGGGACAGATGTACCTATATGACTTGTAAACAGTGTCTCTTACGCACACTCTTGATAAGGGCTTATGGTCACCCCCCTGTAATGATAGAAGAATAGAAGTGTAAACTCTCGGACAGGACAACGACCAATCACGTTGAAGCGTGGTTACACAGATAAAGCAAAGCATACGGGACATACATAATGTGCAGACCGAAACTATGGTCTGCAAAATTTTGATTGGGGTATAACCGTACCTTATTATGGTCACGTTAGCCAAAGGTACTTTGAATTACCCACTTATTCACGAAATGGAAGGTTGGTGGATGGATGTTTGTTATTGTAAAGCACCGGTCTTAAAGCATAGCGGAGTGAAGAAAAATTACCTACATGAGAAGTTTATTCTATGACGCTCAATATAGGGGATATTAAATCAAGATCCATTGTTTATAAATCCAATGAGTGCCCTTTTCAAGAGCAAGGAACTGACTGAAGTATCATGATAAGAACTGAATCTTTCCTGAATCACTCATCTGAAGGACTGCTAAGAATTTATGACTCATCATTTGTGATCTAATTAAGGTTAAATACATAATAGGCTTTGACTGAGGCGTCTGTTTCGTGGGTTAACTCGTATGAAGGCCCATTATAGGTCAGTAACAGACGATAAACAAATGAGTTAGGTAATTATTAATATTGTGATAGCGTTCGGTGTAATTACTTAAATATGAACTCATACTGCCCTTACGCACATTTAGGTCTAGACTTTCATAAATATTCCTTACATGCGTAAATATCAACCGAGCAAATTAACTTGTTAACTCTAGTTAAGCATGCCAGACGATTGTCTCTCAAGTGCGTAACACAATTGCAACGAATTCGTCATTGAAACACATAAAAGAAGATAAATACCGTATAACGAAACGATTTAAATCCTCTCCGTATACCAATTGATGCTCTATACGCACTGCGCATACTTGAATTCGATGTTACAGAGGACATATTAATTACTCGTTATTTTTCTCGAACCAGTGGAAATGTTAATCACATCACTATTTAACACCATTACACAAGGGGATTATTGTATTAGTTTAGAGGTGAGACCAAAGGTGTATTTAGAGATCACCACATCCATTGTAGAGGGGACCAATGCCAAGACTGAATGGTTGTTGGCTTTGATAAATGTACCGAGAGACGAAGTGAGCGTAACAATGTAATTGCAGCAAACTGTTCCTTGAATAGAGTCTCAGTACGAGTAGGTACGTCGCCAGCCTCCTGCGTTAGTACTCAATAATGTTCGTCACGAATTTAAACGGAGTTCTTTTTTTAAATGTTTTTTTTTTATATTATTCTTGGCAGCGAGTCATGATAGGTATGTCTATTAAATAAGATCGGATTCCCAATTTGAACCCTAACTAACATAGATACTCAATAGGAAATCTGTTGTCCGTTTCTTAAATGCCTTGACGGTTATTCGGTTACGCCTGCTCTTGATTGGCGTGTTTCCTAGCTTAGCAGGGAGCAGCCATTGATAGAAGCATTGACAGTAGGAGTACCCTACTGCTCCTATGGATATTTCTTAATTCATAGGAACCTATGTCATTTATGTCTTTGTATTGTTCCCTGATACAGTTGAGTATTACACGGGTATACAGGGATGGGCGAAAAAACGTGGATCAAACGAAACAGGGCGATAGTTGGGGTTATAAAATATGCAGTAAAAAAAACACTACATATTATAAAATATAGTCCCCCGCCGCGTTTGTAAGCGATAAAGTCAAAAACTGCTGAACGGTTTTTCATGCGGTTTTCACCAATAGAAATAGTGAATAACGAGGAAGGTTTTTGTGTATAATTTGTCACGGGCGAAGCCGGGGCGGTAAAAAATAAAACAGTTGTTACTTTAGGACATACTGCAAATAACCCTAACTATCGTCCTGTTCCGTTTGAACCACGATTTTTTGCCCACCCCGTATATCTACGTTAATTACTCAAGCCTCTTTTCTTACCTAACCCAGGCAGAAACTATAGAATTACCACCAGCTATAAACAATGTAGTATTATACCTCATTTTGATAGTTTAGGTAACAGCGCATGGCTAGTTTGATTTACTAAAAGGAAAAGTTTGACATTATCCTATTTAATTTTATACATTAATTAAAACTTATCATTCTGAAAACTCCCACTGTATTATTGTGTTAATAGGTAGTTATTGTGAATGTAATCATTTACGATATTATATGACAATAGACTGCACTAAAATGGGTGATCTGTAACACAGGGCCTTACCCATCTCAGACACCCTTCTCCATATAAGGTTAAGTATTATGATAGTCACTGTATTTTGATGTCGAGATAAATAAAGATTTTTTATTATTATTATTATTATACTGTTGTATTTGTTTTCCTTAACAAACAAATAACCAGATTTAAAGGAGTCTACACACCAAACCCGCCGACCCGCCGACACAGCCCGGCGGCTTGGTGTCGGCGACTTTGCTTCAAGAAGGTTTGGGTCGCCGACAAGAAGGTTTGGGTCGCCGACACCAAGCCGCCGGGCTGTGTTGGCGGGTCGGCGCGTTTGGTGTGTAGACTCCTTTAGGCAACGGACTTGCATTTTAATTACTGTACCTAATACTTACATAATTACCTACCTACAAACATTCGGTTTAAGTAGGCACCTATAAAATTCTGGGCAAATAAATCTACACTAATTTTATAAAGAGGAAAGATTTGATTGTTTGTAAGTTTGTTTGTAAAGCATGGATAAACTCAAAAACTACATTAACCGATTTCGAAAATTCCTTCACCAATAGAAAGCTACATTATTCCTGATTGACATAGGCTATTTTTTTATCCCGAAAACGGGTCCTGTAGTCCACGGGAGCGAAACAGCGGGAAAAAGCTAGTATTGTATTAAATTACTACCTAATATTGTAATTTTTAAAATATCACTATGCAAATACACAATTTGTTTTTCACTGTACATTGGATAATTAAATTAAGCAAACAAACAAACAGACAGACAAAGCGTGTGCATTTTATAGGATGTAAGAAAGACTTTCAAGGGAACATATTCCTGGGATAAAAAGAAGCATATGTGCTATTCCAGACAATAATCTATCACTGTGCCAAATTTCATCCAGATTGAATCAGCTATTCTGGCGTGATTGAGTAACAAACATACATACATCCATCCAAACTTTCACATTTATATTATTAGTCAGATTGCAAAAAGTATTCAAAGATCAAAAATGAAATGGAGGAAAAGAAAGCCACCCCAAATAAAATAAGGCAAGGAAAGGAAGATGATAATATTGAGAAATAATTTATAACAAGTAAAATTTTAAAAAACCCAACACATTTATCTTGCTAAAACACCCCGATTCAAACAGTAAAACGCCCATAACTTTTAAACTGCTCAACCAATTTTATTCAAACATAGCTAAGAACAGTCTCGACAAAATCACCTTTCAAACAAAAAAAACTAAATCAAAATCGGTTCATCCGTTTAGGCGCTATGATGCCACAGACAGACACACAGATACACAGCAACACACGTGAAACTTATAACACACCTCTTTATCCAGTGGGGGTTAAAAAGTGTATGTATGTATTATGACTTTATGATATTTGAAGCAGTTAAAGGCCGACTGTTTAACTAAGACGATGCAGAAAGAAGAAGGTAGCAAGAGAGATGTTGACACCCATCAGCTATAATATTCACAATGGATCTTTGTGTCTCTGAATTGGCTGCAAGACCCTGCGCAGTAGCTATTTTTGTGTCAATATTGAAAATGAAGATAGCATTGTATAACTCTCTTTCACTCGCTAACGTTTGTGCATCATCCTATCTCGCTTTCTCTATGCAGTTAAACTGTTTCTTGCGCAATACTTGACAGAGCCAACTTCAGAGACACAAAGATCCGCTGTGAATATTATAGCTATCGACTGACAGTCTGTAAGAGATTGCCCTGTTCGATCAGACTGCCCATTGTAAACTTGTTTTTGTAATTGTTTGTCCTGTATGTTTTTGTGGTGTACAATAAAATATATAATAATAAATACAGCCACAATGACACTAAGTCCCCCTATGTACTTTTATGTTGTATGAATATAAATAAATAATTACACCTTATTCCATACCGCACAGCTACTTCGGAATAGTCTAAGTTAAGTGGTCAGTTTATAACAAAAAGTGGTCAAGCCTTCTACTAAAGCAATATAATAAAAGCGTGCAAACTACAAAACATTCATGCAAATAACAGACATTGTTTTGCTTATCACAATAAATTAGCTCTTAGATTAGTATAAATATAAATACCAAATTCAAAATACAGTTGAATAATAAAAAACCTGGCAACTTCTAAGATTCAGTACCTACAAAATATTATTAAGCATAAATAAATATATTTATTTCATGAAGTGGAAGCGTTTTGATCCTTACACTTCATAAACAGTCACACACGTATGCACACTCAGAGAGTCAAAGTGAAGCAATGTGTCAGTATGTAAATGTACATAGCATATTGTCGTCTAACTCCACCACATAAAGTTCACATTCCTATCAAGATAAACAAAAGTTGCGCTTTAACCCTTAGTGGCCTGGTAACAAAAGCAGTTCAACATACCTTTGGCTCCGCAGACACTGGGGAAGTTTGTTGGCTATATGCAGGAGACTGATGATGTTGCTGATGCACTTGGTGTTGGTTAGTTTGAGGATAACCTGGACTAGATTGTGGGTAGCCAGGCTGAGCTGGTGCACCCTGCCCTGGGTATGCACTTTGGGCAGGCTGCGGATAACCAGGTTGGGGGTAACCTGTTTGAGCCTGTGGGGGGCAACCCGTTTGAGCCTGTGGGGGGTAACCCGTTTGAGCCTGTGGGGGGTAACCAGTTTGAGCCTGTGGGGGGTAACCCGTTTGAGCCTGTGGGGGGTAACCCGTTTGAGCCTGTGGGGGGTAACCCGTTTGAGCTTGTTGGGGGTAACCCCCTTGAGCAGAATTTGGCTGAGGATAACCCTGATTAGGTTGTGGGGTTGGATATCCAGGGCATTGTTGAGGATAAGCCTGTGATGCCTGAGGGTAACCTGGACCGCCAGCAGGCGGGGCTACTGGGTAACCAGCTGTTGGTAATCCTGGCATTGGCATAGGGTTTCCAAAGGACTGTGGGGCAGAGTTGCCATATCCCACGTTATGATAGTATTGTTGCGGTTGACCCTTAAAGGAAATGAAAATGAATGTCAATTCATAGTCTATCACTTGATATTTAACACTTGATAAAAGAATTGTAAATTGTTTGTCTATATACAAACATGTACAATGTGTTATAGATACAAACTGTACTAAGCTTCCTACTCAAATATATTTAATTACAAAAACTGAAAGATGAGGTTTATAAATACACATTCTGATTACTACATTTGAAATAACAAACTACAACAATTCTTGTGCACTAATATTTAGTTAATAATATTTACAAGCTAATTACAAGTCCAAAGTTATAACAACTTTTAAATACCCATTGTTTTAAAGCAAAAGCTGAGATTTAATCACAGCACCCGATATTTCAAACTATTCTTTAGTAAACTGTCTAACTTTTGAATTCTAATTAGGTAGAACTATAAATAATTTAATTTTGTGATAAACAAACCAGTTGCCCGCGATTTTGCATTACCAAACTTTTTACAAACGACGCTATTATATTATTTCATATCGTGCATTATGATAGAACCCGAACCAAGCAACATCTAACATCTACGAAATAGGAAAATACACTTACTTGCTGCCACGGATTCATTTTAATAGAACTTTATCGGTTCAGAACTTATTAAACACTGAGTATATAATAGCGAGCGGCGGAATTGGTTATTGTGATGATGACGAACTACACAGTACACACGCACCGGTGACTAATTCTATTGCACCATAAACACAAGAGCCCGTGTGATGACGTGTGCAATTTTCCTTCCTGTATTTCGAGGGGAAAACCTACCTACTTTTACTTTCTGAGAGAACGAACGCAATGACCGACGACGATTAACTCTGACACTTTGTTTGACAGTCGAGTTCAGTCGACTGGTTTGCATGTGACAGCTAGGTATGCTGTATTGCCAGCTAGTAATTTTAATAAACTACTACATACCGTATGTTTTTTTTCTGTTTTTAACCCCCGACGGAAAATAAGGGGTGTTTGACGCTTGAGGTTTGAAATGTACTTACGTACAGCCCGACCAACTTATCTGTGAAACGGACGTTTTTGGAACTTACATTTTGAATAGGATATAATATTGGTTTTTGTATATTTTTTGGTGAAATGGTGACGAACAGCGCCACTCATAATTGCACAGTTAAGTTGGTCGGTTGTATGTGGCATCATAGCTCCTAAACGGATGAACCGATTTTGATTTAGTTATTTCTGTTTGAAAGGTGACTAACGAGAGTGTTTGATGAAAATCGGTTCAGCTGTTCAAAAGTTATACAGTGTCAAACGGGGTATTTTCGCAATATATCGTGTCACAATTACGTGTTCGATATATTGTCGAACGATGCGTGTCTACTACTAGATAAATTATTGAATAGGTTTAATAAAGTATGAAATAAAAGGTGAGTGAAGACGTGAGTTTATGTATGTATGTATGAAATAAAAATGTGTTGGGGATTTTTTTATTTTACTTGTTTATGGTTATTTCTTAGTAAACTCGTTCAAAAACTTTGAGCTGTTAATGATCTCATAATATCGAATATTTAATTCTTGTGTCTACGTATTAATGTAGAGCAAGACAGCATGAATTCGTTTCTAAAACACCTGCCCCCGTACCATGACGTGTCAAAACTATCGTAGTTCGACAGTGAAAAAGGGTCAGATGTATGCAAGTCTGCACATCTGTCCTTTACACATTGGAAATATCCTTACTCTAGGAGCTTATGGTCTGGTGCCATGTCTACCAGACAGGTATCACGGTACAGTTCGATGATCAATAACTTAAAACTTGAATAATCAATCTCCAAACGGTGTACTTATATAATATTATCAATGTGAAAGTTTAGTGACATGGCAAGTTTTTCTCTCTCGAAGAGATAGCGGGTAAGTTATTAACAAATCAAACAAATTTAATTATTAGTTTGCAGTAATAATTACTAAAAAATAAAAAAATACAGAGTCGACTAACCGTGAACTGGTTCAATTTTTTTTTTTACTTTTGTGTAACTTCTCATTCAAATCTGGGTCACTTCTTGCAAACTAGCACCTAGCAAAATATCTTACTACCCAACTTATGTGCGTAATTATTATAGGTAACCCTAGAGCTAAGTAACTTATGGCGGGAATTTTGAAATGAGCGCTGGGTGAGGCAGGCCAGTCAGTTTTGTAAATGCTTGCTTCAGATATGCCACAAGATATAGACTAGCTTAGTTACTGTTTTTAAAGGATTAAAATTACCAATGTTGTTCTGGTTAGAATCAATCAAATCAAATCAAATCATTTTATTTGCTCAAACTCAAACATGAGTATCATACATACATAACAAATTGTCAACATGAAGAGGTGTTAGGATACAAAATGATAGAACGTCATATTTACCTTGGCAAATGGCATGCAAATATTAATAATGAATACAAATCAAAATACTTAATAGAATGTCATATATAGATAAAAAAAAAACTATATATTGTTTTAGTGTCAATAAAAATAACAAGTCAAAATTATGCATAAAGAATGTCTGAGTAAAAATAATCATTCTAGAATGTCAATAAAAAATATTTAAAAATGTCATGTTAATAAAATATTTAATGTGTAAAATGAAAATGTCGTGAAAAATCGTGCAGATTTCAATAAATAATACAAATCAAGGATGTGATACTAGAATGTCAGAATATAACAAAATAATAAAAAAAAAGAAAAATTCAAGATATTAAAACAATATGTCAAAACAAAATAATCATTCCAGAATGTCAAAATAAAATTTTATAAGATTAACAATACCTTAGTCAATAACAATAACATTTAAAACATTTAAAAGGAGTCCGTCAAAAAGTTTTATTATAATAACACTTGTCTGTTAATAAATTTCGAATCTTATTTTTAAATAGATTTGTTGTCATAGCTTTATATGACTGTGGTATTATGTTATATATTTTCGGGGCCATACAGAAAAAGCTTTTATACTACACCTGCTCGGAAAGTACCTTGATACTTTATCAAATTTACGGTAGAAAGTACGTCATTGCATATCGAACAAATATGCGGCGAGAAAACGCATCTGAGCGGGAGAGAAAAGTGTATGAAAATCCATTTCTTACGTGGTTTTTCTTTTTTAATTTTGGGTAAGACTATGCGCTGGTAACCTAAATATCAAAAGCCAAAAAGTTTTTATCTCCAAGTTCGCAAAATGACACTGGCCACTAGCTGTGTGTTGGATGGTGTCAAACAATTTGAAAAAAGAACATGTGAAAAAGTGTTACATTAAGCTTCACTAACTGCAACAATTTCAATATAAATTTCAATTAGTAAAGATTTAGTTTTTTATTTTCCTCGTAGGTGTAGTATAAAGCACTATGTATCACTCGAGAGAAAGTGCGATTCCCGATCTCGGGTGTTTTAAAGCCCTCGCCTACGGCTCGGGCTTCAAACGACACCCTCGACGGTAATCGGTCACTTTCTCCTCTCGGTGAACAATGTATTATTTCACCTCAGCACCTCAAACAAGCAGGTTTTGCTGCTTAAAGACAGTGAGCAAAATTCGATTTTGCTGCGAGCGTGAGACAAAGTAACTTTTTTTTTTTTTTTTTAAATGCCGATTCATTGCTGGGTCTACTCACAATTCACTTTGTTCTGTCACTTTCACTTCGATACGAAAAGAGCGAGAGATAGAAACAAGTCGATTCGAAGTTCGATTTTCAAATTCCAATAATAGGCTCAAAAAAGAAACCAACAATAAAACGTTCGGAAACACGTCATCTATAAAATTTCAAATCAAGGTTTAAATGTAATTATTATACTTTTCTCATAATAATCGAATTATATTTTTTAATAATCAATTATAGAGATGTTGAAGTAAAAAATACGAAGTTTATCATGTATCTACATAATTATTTAAAGTTTTAACAATCTTTGTTGTGACAGAATAATTTAGTAATAGTGCAATTTCCGAACGCATCTTTAAAAAATAGCGGGCTTTAAATTTTTATTGTTTTCTTCTTCTGTTCGCTAGCTACAAAGTGCGATACACGTTGGACATTAATAAAATATTAATAAATAAATATGAGTGAATCCAGTGATGATGTCTGCAATTGAACACCGGAAGAATTGAAGCAGTATGTAAAAAGCGAATCAGTGAATACTCAAACTGAAGTCGCTAAAACAACAATATCGGTTCCATTGGTTCCAAACAAAACTGGTAGGTACTTTTAATTTGCAAAACTGCAATAATTTTACTTTTAATTTTTACAAATATACATGTGGTTTAAATATTACCAAGTTGTATTTTTTACCTTTAGATTATTTGTTCTCGCTGCTCAAGTGAAAAGTTGTATGTGCTACACGAGACCAAAGTTATTTGCATCTCGTGTCTTTGAATCCCTCGCTGCACTCAGGATTCTAAACTAGAATCACTCGCTACGCTCGTGATTCAAATATAGAATCCTTCGCTTACTCGGGATTCAAAATCAACACTCGCGGCAAAAACCAACTTTGCTCTCTTGTTGCACAAATAACTATTCCCCATGAGTGCAGTTTTTTCCGAGTGCAAACAAAGTTGACTATTGTCACGTCTGTTGCGTGGAAAAGTGTCAGATAGACGTGAACAGTGTTGGGGGTTTGCCTTTACAAACGATGCCACTTCAAAAATATATAAAGAGGGTAAAGTCAATAACTAAGTTAGACAATTTCAAACATACAATTCTTTAGTAAAACCACCTCAAATACACTACAATAATTCAATTTTGAAACCTGTACCTTCATCCTTATTCTTGGGAATAGTTATTGATGAAAAACTAAATTGGAAAGAACATGTAAAAAAGGTCTGCACTCGTCTCGACAAATTTGTGTTTGCTCTTCGAAAACTGAGACGAATAGCCAGCAAAGAAACAGCCCTAAGTGCGTATCATGGCTATGTTGCATCATGCTGCGTTACGGTCTCGTGATATGGGGCAATTCAGTAGATATCAACAGTGCATTCATTGCACAAAAAAAATGTGTCAGAGCTGTGTATGGAGCAGAATATTTAGACCACTGTAAGCCATATTATTTAAGGCACTAAACATTCTTCCACTTCCTTGCCTATATATTTTTGAGATTGAGATTTGTATGTTTACTAAAAGGTATTCGCACATGTTCCCATTGTATGAGCACATTTCTAAAAAGAGTGAAAAGCAGAAGCCCAAATAAATTACTTGCACCTAGCCAGAGACTACAATTGTATAGCAGGAATTCCAATTGCATGGCAATCAAAATATTTAACAATTTACCCCCACGCATCAGAGTGTTGCCCACTAATACATTTAGGAAAACAATATTTGCCTGGCTTTTAGACAATTGTTTCTATTCAGTTAATGAATTTTTAAATTTTAATTTTTGACAATTCATTTTATTAATACTTATTCACACTTGTTAACTTGAATTGATTTAATTGTTGTTTTAGCATTTGACATTATATGAATAATAGATTTTGACATTTCATTCTTAATTAACATTGTATAAAAATTGACTATTTGTATCTAAACTAATTTATAATATTGTACCTACGCCTTCAAACGTCGCGCGCACGCCATGTATGTGTAAGCTATTGTTGTTTCTATTGTATCTGCTTATTGACGCGCAATGGGGGCATATAGCCTCTTCTTAGCGTTTCCATGACAAACTACTTACTGGAATTATATTGTTGCGGCCTAGAACTTGGACACTTGATTTTATAAGTTAATTTTAATATTTCTACACCGGCAACGGTAGTGTATGTGAAACTGTTTAATATTAAGATCTTAATGTACCATATACTCAGAAATAAATATATCTTATCTTATCTTATCTTATCTTATCTTATCTCATCTCATCTCATCTCATCTCATCTCATCCCATCTCATCTTATCTTATCTTAATAATTTATATTTTTAAACAATGGTCTGCAGCTTTCTGTCGATTGTATCTTAAACATAGCCCGAATACACCTCTTTTGAGCTTTAAATGCTATTTCTCTGTCCGTAGAGTTACCCCAAAATATTATACCATAGCACAGAAGTGATGACACCATATCCATGATAAGCTGTCACCAAGGCGTCTGGGTTAAGTTCTGAAGACAGTTTGTACATGACATACGAGATACGCGGACGAGCTCAGTTTTTTGCTTATATATTCAATATGCGCTTTCCAATTCAATTTTGCGTCTATCATTACACCAAGAAATTATGCGTCGTCGACTTTATTTAATACTGTGCCATTGTAGAGTGTTTCAATGTTCAGTTCAGAAGGCAATCTATCGCTTTTATTTTAATAGTAGGTAACCCCAAATTACAAAGCAAGGTTGCAAAATTGACCCTTTTTCAATATTGTGTAAAGGTGGCACTTCACATACGAACACTGGTCGTGTTCGCGTATTTGTCTTATTCGCCCAAATAGGACGATGTGAATTAACTCTATTCGTCTATATTTGCCTATATTCTCACGAACAAGGCGAATACGCCAAATACCCAAACACGCGTATCCGCCCGGCTGTCGGTTTTTTGCAACATATCAAAGGATTGCGAATATGGCGAATATGTTCGTTTACCGGCCACACATCGCTCGCTCAGTGTTCGCGCCAAAATGGATTGGACAAATGACCTTGTTATGCGATTTTTAGAATATTATCAAAAGCATCCCTGCATATGGGACTCGCAACATGCCTCTCATAAAAACAGAATACAGTTAATGACGCATGGAATAGTATTAAGAATAGACTAGAATATACAGGCACAATAAAAGAGCCTAAAAAAGCGAGTTATTTTGATGGCTGCCTATCGGCCGCTGCTGCAGTTGACACGTCCATCGTAAACTATAGCAAAAATATTCGTTAATGTTCAGCATATTTGCTGTTCATGAACGATGTGTAGTCGGTGTATTCGTGTTATTCGAAAAAAAAAACGCAATCATCGAATAGCGATGTGAAGTGCCACCATGAGAAGACGCGGGTACTCGAGTTTCGAAGTGCTATTTATACAGTTTTACGAGACAGGAAATAGATGAACTAAAGATTTCGCTGTCGTAAGCACCAAGCTGGGGCTTTGCTTTGCTTATTTGATAGCATGGTGGATGGGGTGTCCAGGATGGTGATAACGTCAGCAATATTTATTATGAACTTTATTCTGAGTTATCTACAAAAACTTAGCAGATTCTGATTTGAACACTTATTTATTCAAACTTCAAACTTTATGCACAAGTACAAATTCGGACTTAATGCCTTAGGCATTTTCTAAAACCTGAGATCCCTCTCTCCAAACGAAACCTATAAGTATTTGGGTATGTTGGAAGCTTTAGGCATCAACACCTGACATGAAGCAATCGTTGAAGGAACGCTTCTTTGGCCGCCTGAAGAAGGTATTCAATAGCCTTCTTTCGGGCGGAAACAATGTCGATCGTGCCGGTCATGCCGGTATTGATGTACTCTTTCGGCGTAGTCAAATGGACTCAAACGGAACTTGACGCCGTGGATAGGCGGGTCTAGTGATTGCAATGCTGGATCCAGCAATCCAGCTAAATCCAGCACATTTTTGGGCTTGCTGGATCCAGCATCCAGCGCTG
Source organism: Orthosia gothica (assembly GCA_949775005.1). NCBI lineage: Eukaryota > Metazoa > Arthropoda > Insecta > Lepidoptera > Noctuidae > Orthosia > Orthosia gothica. The sequence goes on from OX459050.1 coordinate 26,104,861, forward strand.
GATCCAGCGGTGCGGATCCGCAATCACGTAAACATAAGTAACAACATAGTAACAAACGTTTTTTCCTGCTAGTATACACATTAGTTAAAAACTTAAGTACTGAGTACCATTTGAGTGTTTGGTATTTAACATTGGTCCAATGAGCCCGATAAGTTTCGGTTTTTTGTGAGTTCGTGGTACTCGCAGTGGATCGCTGCGGCAAAGTACACGGTTCCCCGCATCGGCAGCGACAGCTTCGTCCAGTGTTGTGGACGGGGTAAGTAGCTGCGGCGGAAAAGTGACGTCAAAGACAGCGCCAATGCGTCTAGTTCAAAAGTGAGGTGACTGGACATCATCCTTGCGGTGCTCAACGTGTCGTCACAAGGACGTCACACACCCAGATCAACGTGACATCAGAACCATCATCGCGTGGTGTGAGTGAAGTGAAAATTGTGAGTATACATTACGATACAAACAAAGCAGTTTTAAGTCTAAAATTGCTTGTCACTCACTAGTGACAAGCAATTTTAGACTTAAATTATTCAGACACTTTAAGTTAGAAGAATTTTGAACTTGTAGATTTTTAAAGACTTGGAATATTTTATATATTTAGTTATTAGAGACTTGTATTTATTTGTGAATAGTTTCTTAAAAAAACGACGGAACGTGGAACCTTTGCCCGATTTCCGTCAGATTATTAAGTTGTTCCAAACACTTGTAAAATTTTGAGCAGCTTATTGGAACTTAAAATATTTTGGTCATATTGGACTTATATTTTATTTTGAATTAGTTGGCTTAATTTTAGTACAAATATAGTTATAAAAAACTATATTTATACCATTCCCCCTCTAAAAAGCTTATTTTATTCACTGAAAACAGTGAATAAAAAGCACTTTTAATCACTGTTTTGGTGTTTGAATTTGGAACACACCAATGTACGTATAGTCGTCCATCTCAATGCTATGTAACCTCCTTGCGCCTCCTTGCGCAAAAAATACTCGATACACAAACTCCTTCTTCGATTTTAATTTTGAGTTTGTTATTTAGGATTTTAATAATGATTTTGATTTTAGTCTAAGATATTTATTGAATACTTGTTTGGATTGTAATTCTAATATTAATTGCAATGGTATTTAATTGATTATAATTATGTAACGTAACGGAGGTGGTCACCGGCCTCTGAAACACAGGTGCTGTTACCTAGCTCAGGGGTCAAGGTTTCATATTTTTTGTAAATTTTGAAGGAAATTTACCATTTATTTATTTATTACTCGTAATATTCCTTGTGCTTTTCGCTTAAATCTTTCTTTTTCTCGAAGTCATGGTATAAAATATAGTATGCAACTCTTGAATAAAACGGATTTATATCGAGGGCCATGAATCACTCGCGTCGCTCATGATTCTAACACTTGAATCACTCGCTATGCTCGTGATTCAATCATCATGAATCACTCCCTACGGTCGTGATTCAGTCGTTAGAATCCTTCACTTGCTCTTGATTCATCTATGGCCCTCGCTTTAAATCCGTCTTTTATTCACTAGTTGCATAATATACTATTGTACGCTTGTTGAGTTGTTCACATTGGTTTATTTATTTCAATTATTAAATTTTAATTTATCATTAGATTTTATTGGGTGTCATATAGATTTAAAATTAACTTATATAAACACTTTTGACTTGGTTTTAAGTTATTTGTTTAAATATGGGATTAATCAACTTATTAAAAGGGTTGCAAAATTTCATTATCAGGGGATTGGTTAAATTTTAAAATATTCCTAAAGAAAGATTAACTATAGAATGTATAAAAACTAGATTATTAGAATCATTAGAAAAAGATTGGCAATCGTTTCAAAGTTCCAATAATAACATTTATCAAAATTTGATGAGGTGGAGCATAAGGTTGTTGATACAACCGAGGACACTTAATTTACTTATAAAACTTTAATGAAAACAATGCTCAATAAAATTAGAGTTGTAAGTGAGCCAGTACTACATGAGGATGGTTCTTCCAGTGGTGCGGTTAAGTCTGTCCACTCAAAGGTCAAATTGCCAAAAATAGCTATTCCAGTATTTTCTGGCAATTATGAAGAATGGATAACATTTCATGACCTTTTTACCCGACTGCCGAAGGAAGGTAATGTGTTTATCAGTCTATGTATGTATGTATGTTTGTTCCTATATGGCGTTCCAGAGACCAAACGCGTTGACCGATTTTGATGAATCGTACGCCAATCGAAGCGTCTTAACCCTGCAAGTGTCCCTGGTTACATTAAAATTGGATAAACGAAAAATGGCTGATTTTGCCGAATACAGTGTTTTTTTGACAGCGACCATTTTAGCGATTTCTAGCGCTTTTTTAGAGAGCAAACAGCGCGTTTTTTCTTAGGCGAGTTGGCAGCACTGTTACCAAGTGTAGTAGTACCTAAGCCTCAACCGGCGCGAGACCATTTAGGCTTAGTACGCATTGCGATTGTTATTCGCGTGATATTTTTACGCCCATTCTGCGACCTTTGGAATTCTATGAAGCTGCACGCACAGCGGCAAAAAAATCGCGCGGAAATAATACTACAAAAAATCGCTGAATTCGCTGCTTCTGTTTATTTTTTTTACTATTGTGTCTGTAATTACGCCAGTGAGTGCTCATGTATCTATCTGCCTATCGCAAACAAATATCAGCTAAGGAATCGCTAAGGAATATCAGATTAGTTGAGACTAATCTGATATTCCTTAGCGATTAAATCTAAATTGAAAAATTATCACATTAATTATCTAATTAATAATACTTTATCAAAATAGTTTTTCCCTGCAGCATACCACCCGAATATTATACAATATGCAGATATTGATAATATTTATCGTATCTATAAATACATTGTGATTTTTTGGTTAATCTAGGTTGTATATTTTATAAAATTCTAAAGCGTAATGTTTACTTATAGGATAACGTTTAATAGCTGAGGAGCTGCAAGTTCTCATGAATGAACATCTTATGCTATGTGATAGACACTGAAATATGAATAAAAAACTTTTTTGCAAAAAAAATACTACCGACTTCCAAATGAAAAATAACTTAATTTCTGGAAGCCGGTGTCTTTCGTAGGTACCATTTTTTTGCGGTATGGACACCGTCTTCCAAAAATTAAGTTATTTTTCACTTTGTAGTTTTTCATTTGGAAGCCGGTAATATTTTTTTGCAAAAATGTTTTTTATTTTTCCCTTTTTAGTTTTTCCTACCTAATAGATACGCAAGTTGTTTAGTAAGGTCCCTATAACGCCAGAATAGATTAACCGAATAACATGAAACTTGAACATAACGGTGAAATGAGACATCTGCGTACCCCTTTAGAGCGTACTGGCGTGATGTTGTGTTATGAAATGGTATATACAATAAACAGACATGCGATTGCAGCAATCCCGAGAGTTTTGCCGTTATTTATTGAAGAGTTCTGTTGTATATCGCCGAAGTTCTTGATCAGACCTTCACTAAATTAAAATGGGACCAATTTCGAAACATACTCTTTCAAAAAAAAAAAATTAAAAAAATTGGGTTAAAATTGACCGAGATATCGGTGAAGATAGACAAATAAATATACTTACACTTACTAACAGATCTTTTTTTGCCATTGCAGGGCTAGTCCCATAATTAAATTAAATATGTAAATAGGCATTCATGATTACATTATCGGGTACGAAGTAGTGGTAGTATTAAGGGTGCTTTTTCACCAAAGATGCACTATGTAGGTAAAATGGAGGAGCGCGAAAAAACATTTTTGACCAATGGGTGGCATTTTCTTAGCCAGGCAGTCAGTGGCCAGGCTTAGTACAGCTCTGATGGAAAATGGCTAGCAGAGATGTATTTCACATTACAAAAAAACCGGTCAAGTGCGAGTTAAACTCGTGCGCCGAAGGTTCCGTACCTACTATTATACCGCCATAATAAAATTGGTATTATTTTATTGGTTGCTAAGTTTTAAAGATAAGAGCAAATTAAGATTTTCGCGAAATTTTGTAAGTACCAAAATTTACCTTAACTTTCAAAAATTTAAATTTTTTGAAATATTTCCTTTATTTGTGCTGCAAGACCTTACTTTTTGCCAATTTCGTGATTCTAGGTCAACGGGAACTACCATATAGGTTTTCGACCCAAAACCTTAGTTTGGTTGAAGTAAGGTCTTGCAGCACAAGTAAAGGGAAAATTCCGAAAAATAAAATAAATGAGGTAAGTTTTGGTACTTACAAGTTCTCGCGAAAATCAAAATTTGCTAATATGTTTTTATCGTGTAGACTCAGGACCATGATTTGTATACACCTAATAGGGACTATAGACTGTATCTGGTATGAATTTCAACTTGCTAGTTCCACCCGTTCCTGAGTAAATCGGTGGTGACACACGGTCAGACGGACAGACGGACAAGAAAGTGATCTTATAAGGGTTCCTTTTTTACCTTTTAAGGTACGGAACCCTAAAAAGAAAGATGCGTGCGAGGAATGTCAGGGTTGTGTTGTAGTCTTTTGACTACAATCTACTTAAACCCTGTGTGATTGTGTGGCTACTTCAGCGGGAATAGGGATATAAATTAAAACAAAAACAAAAATCCCGACTTCTTAAAATGCGAACTAAAAAGACGTAAACAAGAAGAAAATCATGATGTGCAGTCATCAGGTGTTTGATAGACAGAGATGAATTGGAGGTATAACGGTGGCTTGGAAACAGGGTGACCTTCTACTTATCAGTACGTACCCACTACGTATATTGTGTTGGGTACTACATTTTAATAGTAAGTAAGTACCTTCTATAACGATGTGTTGTGGACATTGTTGGTAATGCGACATGTCAAAATTATAATTATGAGTGTGTTAGGGCGTTTCTAAACGGGGCATATTTTACTACTGTGGTTGCAATGCATTGCTTCAATTATGACTCCCTATACAATCGTAGTTCTATGGGCTATCCATGTATAGTCCCTTCTAATGGTTCACCACAGTCGGGGATATTATTATTATTATTATTATTTTTTAAAAAAACGTTGCCCCACACTAGGAATTTCTTCCTGTATCGTGGGTGCGTTTACAAACATATAAACTCACATACACAACTCCCAGAGCCGGAACAACAATCTGCATATCATACAAATATTTGTTCCGTGCGGGAATCGAACCCGCGACACGCAGCGCAGCAGTCAATCGCTCAACCACTGCGCTAACCGTGCGCCCAAAAATAAAGAAAATATAGAAAATAATATAATAATAATATAATATAGAAAAAGGAAGAGCATCTCGCACAGCATATTATGGTCACAACGGTTCTTTGTGTCTCAGATGTTGGCTCTGCCAACCATTGCGCAAGAAAAGATTCGTCATCGAGTATACTGCATAGAGTAAGGGAGATAGCACGATGCGACAAACGTAAGCGAGTAAAAGTGACAGTTATACAATGCTAACTTTAACTTCAATATTGACACAAAAATAGCTACTGCGCAGGGTCTAGCAGCCAATTCAGAGAGACAAAGATCCGTTGTGAGTATTATATATTTTTAAGGTTCGCTCGTTCCATTCCTAGACCTCACCCATCTGATCATTTGGCAAAAAGAACCATCTCTTGTTTCGAATTTAAATAGCGAAGAGATAGTTCGGTAGGTACTAGCTGTGGTACTAGCACACCATAATACACAAAATGTTGAAGGTGCACTTAGCAGCCGGGCCTTAGGTTCTAAAAATACTGTTAAGTACTTGAAAGTGAAAACCAATTACAGTAAACATACGTCTGTTTAGAAGTACCTTTAGAGTACTTAATATTGACAAATTATTCAAAAAATATATTAAATATCGTAAGTCATTTCATCGGGTAGACTAATGACCTTCCATTAAATAAAATAGTACCTGACACATTAATGTTTTTTCCATAAACGTTTGTTTAGTGTACATAGAGTGTAAGGACAAAGTTTGGTCAATATTGTAAAAACTGTTAATGCCTATGGTTTTTTTTTTATGTATATATATAGTCATATTTCCGTTCATAAAATCGATCTATGATAAAAACTTATTTACAAAAAATACAACCAGCTTCCAAATAAAAACACTACAAAATGAAAAATAACTTCAACTTCGGCAATCGGTGTTCCTATATTTGCTTCTTCGTTTTTTGATCCTTTTTTTTGCATAATGTTCTTTGTCCTAATATTTTTTGGCATAACTGCTTTCGCATAATTTGTTTTGACATAATAATTCATTGCCATATTTTTTTTTGGTATGGAAGAAGAAAACGTGCCGACTCCAAGTAACATGGGATAAGGGCAGGAAGATGATGATGATTTTTTTTTGGCTTACAGTTTGTTTTGGCATAATTATCTTGAAGGCCAATTTGTTTTTGCATAATTTTAATTCGCATAATGTTACTACATAGCCCTAATGATTATTAGCATAAAAATTTATAGGAATAACTGAAACTTTGAGTTATTTTTACGTATTTTATTTTGGTTTCTTTCAAATGATTTATTATACACAATATTATTTAACTGTTGATTATTGATTTAAAATTAAATTGCTACTAAAGTTAGTGACAGAAATGAATCGCTGCAAAATCAACTCCACGTAGTCTTGTCTGCCCTATCTACTGTGGAGAAATGCTCATGCGTACTGCGCTACCACGGGGAGATAGCGCAGTTGTGTGGGACTCTATCCCATTAAAACTCTACGGTGTCCTCCTGTGCCGCTTATGGCGGGTACACAGGCACGCGTTAGCACTCACCGTGGCTATCCGTCACCGGACCCTTCTCTGGGGTGTAGCCCCCATCACCGGCGCACCAGAACACATTGAACGCCGTGACCGCCCCAGGGACCAAACCAGCACATGGGTGTCAGACGACCCCGTGCATGGCACCCTTGATCCCCCTGTGATGGGTCTGGTCAGTGGCTCCGCCACCTACCATTTTTCGGCCTCAGAAGATAGGTACCTCTCCAGCGGCCCCACCGCGTCCACCATCAGACGGTGGCAACCCCGTCCAGGCTGCGGAAGGTAGCGAGAGCGGCGCACCGTAATATGGCACTCCTCTCTCGCCGCAGCCTCCAACCCTCAGCCGCGATATCGTATGGGACCTTGGATGCTCCATAAGACAACGCGGCCAGCCTCAGTTGCGATGTTATCTCTGCTACCAAGCGGCACCGCAACCTACTTGTTGGCCGCTACGTCGTCAGCTTAATCGGCAAAAGCCCTGACGAGCGGCCCCTCCTCGGGTTCCTCTTCGCTTCACCGTGGGTGACCAAGTCACGGCTACTGAGCCCTCCGCCTCAGCAATGCGGGTACCCACCGGGGAGGGTCTGCCTTACCCCTAGAGTATTATTTAAAAACGCCAATGCGCGGAGGGGCGAGGCCGCCCGCGAGCTGAAGAGCAGATAGTGAGCGTTAAACACATTTGCGACGAGCAGCTCGCGTGGGATCGCCGGAGCCCGACAGCGCCGGAGCCGTGACATAAACCATGCCTGCTGCATGTTGCATGCTGCATGCTTGCTGCATACTTGCTTGCATGCTGCATGCCTGCTGCATGGACGGTGTATGCTTGTTTACGTGTTTGCATGCTGCATGCTTGCTCCATGCATGGTATATGCTTGTTTACATGCTGCATGCTGCATGCTTGCTCCATGCACGGTGTATATGCTAGTTTACATCTTTGCATGCTGCATACTTATTGTATAAAAATGTGTATCAGTGTCTAACATTTTTGTGTTTAACATTTTTTTTTTGAGCATAACTAATACGCATAATAGTTATTATTATGCGTATTTGTTATGCTTAAAAAAATATGTTTTAATATCATTATGCGTAAACAAATTAATGCTTAAGAATGTTATGCTGAAACATTATTATGATTAGAGTAATTATGCTAAAAAATATATGCGTAAGCTGTTATGCGAAAATAATGTTATGCGTAAATATAATTAGGATAAACATAAGTATGCCATGTTATATTATATCTTAAGTTTTTATGCAAATGGATAGGGAACCGTTTTTATTTGGAAGTCGGTTGAACATTCTTCTAAAAAAAATGTTTTCACTTTTTAGTTGTGGTAGGTACATAATGGACAAGTTCTATAGTAAAGAATCTATAATGCTAAAAGCTATGCCATAATAGATTACCCGAATAACATAAAATTGAACATAATAGTTGAAATCAGAGTGTACCGGCGTGATTTTATGTTATGAAATGGTAAAAACCACGTAACAACAATAAACAGACGTGCGTTTGCAGCAATCCTGTGCGATTTTCCGTCATTTATTGAAGAGTTCTGTATTATATCTTCGAAGATCTGCATCATATCTTTACCAAATTGAAATGGGACCAAAATCGGGAACAAAAAAGAAAAGTAGGTCAGTTTCGTCTTAAAATCCCTACTTAAAATATTTCCGTCACACCCTGTATTGCAAATGAGGCTTTAGGCTACGTCTTGATATCTAGATTCTAGATATTAAAAATATTTAGTATCAGTATTGAGCCAACGTTGGTGAAGTTATCATGTACGATTTAACAGATAAAGTGGTTTTGGTGACCGGCGCTTCGAAAGGAATTGGTGCTAATTTTGTTAGACAAATACTGGAGGAAGGTGTCCAGGTACCTATTTGTGAACATTTTTTACAAGATTTTATTCAAGCTTGCCTGGAACTTAGTATGTATGGGTCAAAATATACCCATATCTAGCAAATTAATTTAAAAAAAATATCCTCCACCGATTGAGCTGAAATTTTGAATACACGTTTGGTTTGGATGACGGCGGATGCACGAAAATGCATTTTTTTGTATTGATATTTTTTTCATTATTTTGGTTTTGAGAATCAGGGCCTGTTATATATCTGTCATATATTTAAATAAAATGTTCTTAAGTCGTTGTTCGCTGTTTTTGTTTATTCATTTTTTGACACCGATTTCCGAAATTGAAGTTAATCCTCTGTAGTCTTTTTATTTGGAAGTCGGTTGTAATTTCTGTAAAAAAAATATATTCACTTTTTAATTGTGGTACATAATGGACAAGTACCTATAATGCCAAAAGATATGCCAGAATAACATGAAATTGCGTCATGTTATTGAAGATTTCTATTGTATATCTTCCTTCCTTTATTGAAGATTTCTGTTGTATATCTTCGAAGATCTTCACCAAATTTAAATGGAACTAAATTCGGGAACATATTCTTTCAAACATAAAAATCATTTTCAAAATCAATCTACAAATTGACAGAGAATTCGGTGAAAATACAGAAAAAAAAACAGCCGAACATAGAACCTCCTTCTTTTAGGGAAGTTGCTTATAAAATAATTGATGACATCTATTTATTAAGATTTCTATTACATTGTGGAGATCTACTCCACTACATAGAAAAATATGGCAACAGTAGCAGTAGTAGTAGTAGTAGAAGGACGGCGACATCAACATAGTAGGGAAAATGGTAAGGCACATGAGTACATACAAACGCATAATTTTACGTTGCATCTATTACGATACGTGCAAAAACAAACAGTTTACATAATGGCTGATTGTAAAACTGTAATCTTTTTGAAATTCATATCAGATGTAGATTCTGATAGGGATACTGTCAAAATGAGCGATTGCCACTGCTCTGAAGATTGCAGGATCGGTACAAATGCTAACAATGTATTAAAAATTATCAGTACCTAGGCATTAACGCAGATGTGTAAAGTTCACCCTGGTGCACTCTCATTCGGGTAATCTATTCGGGTTAATATGGATACCTTACTTAAAGAATTTCCTTCAATATGTGTAACTAAAAACTGAAATAAAATCTTTAAAAAAATACAACCAACTTCCAAATAAAAACACTACAAAGTGAAAAATAACTTGATTTCGGAAGTCGGTGTCAAAAAACTAAGAAACAAAAACACTGACTTCTAAAATTCAAGTTATTTTTCACTTTGTAGGTAGTGTTTTTATTTGGAGGTCGGTTGTATTTTTTTGTAAAAAAAAGCGCGCCTCACTTCAGATCTGCAGCACCTATTTGGCTAATTCTATTTATGTTGTGGTTGTAATTTATCAGGACCAAGGTTTTTATGAAATAAAAGAAAGATTTTCTTCACATTATCAATAGATACCTGTGCGTGGGGCGGGCAACTAGTTCGCTCAATTGGCATAGAGTTTTGCAAAATATGCTATTACTGCTTTCGATCTCAGCAGATGCAGCAAAATACAAGAATTAATGCCAGTATTAAACAATGTATATTTAAGTATCTGTAAGTAATGGCGTCAAAAAATTAATTTGTTACTGTTTTTCATATTCTGCAGCATGTGAGGATCCTGGATGTAGACGTTGGATCAGGAGTACTCCTTCAAGATGAGCTGAACGAAAAATATGGCGAAGACAAAGTGAAGTTCGTAAAATGTGACGTCACTGATGATGACCAGTTCTACAAAGCTTTAGAGGATGCTAAAGAAGATAAGGGTTACATAGATCTTCTGGTCAACAACGCTGGAGTCGCAGATGAGAGTAAACTGTCTTTGATTCGGAGACTAATCGAAATTAATTATGTGAGTATTTTTATTTTTACATGTACTGATTTGTGTAGTTATACATCTAGTTGGTCTTGGTTGACGTTGAATAGGGACCCAATGAAAGATCAACCTGTGAATCTGCTAAAGCCAAATAAATTGGATGCTCAGCTTGAGAGAACTCTAGTCTTTTTATGACATACAATAGGTGAAGATCAATAATTTTTGAAAGGTTGACATAAAATTAGTGTCAAACTATGATTTGACATTTCAAGTACTTTTGTTAAATAAAATCCCAACGTTCAGAGTCCTCATATCATTCTGTGTTTCCAGATAGCACTGGTAAATGGTACCCTGAAAGCCATTGAGCTGATGCGTAAGGATAATGGAGGCAGAGGTGGTGCTGTTATAAACATCTCCTCAATTGGAGGACTTATTCAGGTGTCACCGGTGTTCATTTATTCCGCTACAAAGCGCGCTGTCATGCAGTTCAGTCATTGCGTAGGTGTAAGTATCCTGGTAGCTTAGCTTAAGTTTAAATCTAATATTTCAAATAAGCCCTATAGATTTGACGCTATTGTAATATCACTGCATTCTTTAAGGCGCTGTTAGTTGATGGATAATATACTGGGACGGGAAGGTCAAAGAAAAGATGTATAGTGCATGGACTGTGTGAGGAGTGATATGAAAGAAAAGAGCGTCAGTGATGCATGACGGAATGGAAGAAAAGAAAGACGTGTTGCGGCGACCTCTAGTGACCAATTGGAATAAAGGTGGTGATGAGTATGCGAATGTATGACAAGTGAAACAACAGATAGCTGGTAGTACACTGACTTTATTTGGCAAGCGACACAACTTATATAGGAGTGGATGCAACCACCCTCATTTTGACATCTAATATACAACAGGTGGTGAGGAGATGCATATATAAAGATAAGTGTACCTACAAGTCCCCAAAATCAGTCAACATGGGCACCATTCTCTTTGTTAAGGGGCTTTTGTATCGAAACAGTACATTATTCGGGTATGCCTGATATAATATATATAAGGTGGGCATGATCGGTGTATGGGAAGATAATTGCCCAGAGAAAAAGGCATTTTGCAAAAAGGTACCATGGTGGACTCCTGAACTAGCTAAAATACGTCAGGAAACACGACAGGCCTTTAATGATACAAAAGCCAGGAAGTATTGAGGTATAATAAGGCGGTACGCAAGGCCAAAAGAACTAACTGGCGGCAGCATTGCACCTCCATCGAAGCTCTGCCGAATTGAAAGAAGTTGTGCAAAGCAATGTCCATGACTAAGACGCCCACTATCATCTGTAAAGAATGAGAATGGGTATCTTACGGCAACTGGACAGGACACTCCGGGCGTGATGTTTAGGACTCAATTCCCAGAATGTGTACTGCGCGATAGCAATAAAGAGGAACCAGTCACAAAGGACGAGCTCACAAGGCACATGTCCAAAAATAACTGGCCACGTCAAAGAAAGTGGTAGATGAAAATAAACTGAAGCTTGCCATAGCGGGCTTCCAGCCTCTCAAATCCCCTGGTCCGGATGGCATCTACCCAATACTATTGCAAGAAGGGGCATCTGTTTTGATACCCCATTTGAGTGAGCTCTACAGAGCCTGCATAGCCTTTGGGTGGCCCAAGGCATAGAGGGAGGTCAAAGTCACTAGAAAACCGAAGGTGGGTAACCGACTTACGAAGAAGCTAAAGATTATAGGCCCATCAGTCTATCATCCTTTCTGTTAAAAGCTCTGGAGTTACTGGTAGACGGGTACCTAAGAGAGGGACCACTTAAAGAATTCCCACTACATAAACTACAGTCCACCTACAGCCCTGGCAAATCTACGGAAACGGCATTGCACTGTATTGCGAGTCAAGCCGAGGCTGCGCTAGAGGGACAAGAGATCTGTGTCAGGGCTTTCCTCGACATAGACGGAGCCTTCGACAAGACAAAATTTGAGTCCATACGCATTGCTGCAAAGGAACGTGGCATTATATAATATATATTGGAATAACAATATGCTGAGAAGCAGAATAGTCAGAGCGGAACTGATGGGAGACAGATTTAGCGCAAAAACAACAAGAGGTTGCCCGCCAGGCGGAGTGCTGTTAACATTATCGTGGTGCTTGGTATTAGACTTGCTACTTACTCTTATACTAACTCAATACCGGACCATTATTCACAGTAGGCTATGCAGATGACATGACTATAATGGTTAATGGTACATTCCCGAACATAGTCTCAGGATTATTACAACAGGCATTGAGGATGACACAGGAATGGTGTACAAAGAACCACCTCTCTATCAATCCAAGCAATGCAGTCATTATTCCATTCACGAGAAAGAGACCAGTAGGTAACCTAGGAGAGCCCTCCCCCAATGGAATAAAGCTGCCCTGGTCCACCGAAGTTAAATATCTGGGTGTAATGCTTGATAAAGAACTCAGGTGCAAAATATCACGACAAAGACCCTACGAGTGTTCGGCATGTGTCGTTCCACCTACGGTAAAACTTGGGTGCTAAAGCACAAAGTGATACGATGGCTGTACCGGACAATGATAATACCTATTATCACATACGACAGCATAGTGTGGTGGCCAATAACAAAACTTGCCTCGTGCAAAGCGCCACTCACCAGGTTACAAAGAATGATGAAGATGGGTCTGGATCGGGTAACAAGCATGATATCCGATAAAATGCAAACTATGTTTGTGTTTGAAAGGTCTTTCATGGTCCAAATCCCAACAATATAGGACTGGACGAAGGGACTCGATCCACCAGAACAAAATAGTCTTGTGTGGTTCACTGATGGATCCAAAATGGAATCAGGTACCGGAGCGGGAATATACGCAAAAGGTTACAAATGTAGCAAAAGCTTAAGGAAGATAGCAAACTGTATTCCAAGCAGAAACATATACCATAATAACCTGTGCTCAAGATAATATAGATAGAGGAAGCAGAGGTAAATCCATATATATTCTCAGTGACAGTCAGGTTGCATCCTACAAAGTGGACTCCGGACTTATTCTGGATGCTATCCGAACCCTAAACAGGCTTGGGAAGCATAACAGAGTGAGACTGATGTGGGTCCCTGGGCACAAAGGAATCCATGGTAACGAAGTGGCAGATGAACTGGCAAGAGAGGGCTCAGCAAATGATTTTGTGGGTCCAGAACCATGTGTAGGCGTTTCGACATGTCTCGTACAAGCCACATTTAGGGCGTTTTTATCACAGATAACGAACACATTGGCCGTCTAATACCGGTCTGCAACACTTCAAGAAATTCTGGACTCTACGTTCAAAGCAAGGGAATGCATTTGGAATATGAGCAGAGGGCAAATCCGCTACCTGCTTGGGGCCTTTACTGGGCACTTTGGAACCAATGACATTCTAATGAAGATGGGTCTAACCGTGACACCCACGTGCAGGTTGTGTGGGGAACATACGGAACGCATGGGGCACCTTCTGTGCATATGCGATGCACTGGCTGGTAAGCGAATGAGTCTCCTACGGGTTGAATATCCAAAACCAGAAGACTATAGGCTCATATCTCCTAGTCTCGTTGTAAATTTCATGAAAAAGTTTTCAATGACATTGGAGAGGAGTAGGTTATCTAGGGGACAACAATAGAGCCCAATTGGTCGAAGTGTCCGAGATATTTCTGGGACCCTCCACAAGATAAGATAAGTTGCCCGATAACACACCTTGATTCTCCAGTTAGATACTAGCACATATTATTACAACTACGCCCCAAGGATAGAAGTGTCTTATATCATAATTTTAAATTAAAATACTTCAGAAGTGTAAACACCTATCAATCTGTCATCTTCTTTATTCCTTAAAATCTTTTTAAAATTTCCAGCAACTTCCTTGCGCGCATACCGGCGTGAGAGTACTGGCAATATGCATTGGAGTCACCGATACTGCTTTATTAGGCAAAATAAAATGCTTTGAAAAAAGATTAGATCTGGATTTACAAAATGTTTTGGGAGAACATCCAGTCCAAAGGTGAGTTCATGATGGCTTAGCATGTTATGACGGCGGAGTTTCAAAGTGTCTAATATTATGGTCCCAACGATGAGAGAGTCTGCATCAAAAATTAATAATAAGAGTTTGTTTCTGACGGAATCCGGAAAATATGATGTCAATAGTGAACTTATTAAACATACTAGCTTCTGCCAGCGGCTTCCCTCGGGTGAATGTCGAAAATTATCCCAAGGGAACAGCCGTTTGAGCGTTAAGAAGTAACAAACATACAAACACACAGACACATGTCGTGATGTCTGTGTTTCCCGATAGCTACAATCTTGGGGTCTTTAAGTCAAGAGTGAATAGGTTTTTCTAGGCAAGCGTGCTTCACCGACGACCACATCATCGCTTACCATCAGGTGAGATAGTGGTCAAGCGTAAGCCTACAGACGATTAAACAAAAAAACTCACAAACTTTCACTTTTTTTATATTAGTGTGATAAAGTTTCAATTGCTGATTACTTTAAATTTTATTGATATCTAAAAACCCCCGATTTCGTCACTTACTGACTCACTCACTCACAGATGATCATCAAAATTCTTAGGGTACTGCCTGAAGTCCTAGAAAGCTGAAATTTGGTATGTTAGATAGTATAGATATACACAAACAACAAAAAAAAACTCGGCACTTTTACTCCCCAACCCTTTAACTAGGGGATGGAACTTTGTATGAGACTGCCGTAAATTTTGACGCTATAGGTCTAAAAATGTATAAAGTTGTTATAAATAATAAAATACATATTTCAGGATTAAATAACAGGGTAAATAGCCCCCTACCCTTTAAATGGAAAAAAATAATAAAAATAAAAAAGTGACATAAACAACTTACGAAAAAAAGAAGTGAAAGCCCACCGAATTCGAGACCATAATTATGGCTCGCACTGTCAAATAGTTATCAGATCTCATGTAGAGCAAAGCTTCTAACTCTACACGCCCTAACTCGACAAGCCCTTTCTTCACAAACTTAACCATAGTCTAAATATTAGGTTGGGGAAAAAGTCTTTTCGCATTATAGTATGTATGAACTTGTAATAAAATCTCTTTGGCTATACTATTTGTATCTGGCTGGTTTTGGTATCATTGAAAGTTTAAAGAACAATGGCAGGTGCCCATACATTTTTTTAGCTGAGATTAAATTCCTACGTCTTTAAATGAAAAATATCTGGTTTAACTCAGGGTGATGTTCTGAATTAGTTTGTGCAAGAATTTTTGATCGAAAATGTCGAGAATAATAGATATTCAGTCATAAACTTTTGTAGGTTATGTCTGGGTAACTTTTAATAATGTGTTTAATAGGTAATATTATTCAATTTCGTGGAAGTAAAAGGGGAATATCGCATTAGCATTTCCCTTACCTAGTAATTTCAGCATAAAATGTTTAATATACTCTTTGGAAAGAGTATATTTATTTAAACTAAGCGACTTTGACGTTTATCAAAAGGTCGTCGTCCTCGTCAACAACCAAGCTATATTTTTTAAACTTGGATACTAGTCGTTTTACCAATCATTAATTAAAAGTAATTCATTTATTTCTACTGCACTACAATATTCTTACCTACCTGCGAGGAACATCTATACTTAGACATAAACTATATTGTTAACTGATTTACTGCAATAAACACATTAATTATATTATTAATTAATATAGTTAATACTTGTCACTTAGCAGATAAAATATATAATGGCAACACTAAGCTAAAGAAATTAACTAAAAAATCAAATAACTTTTTATTTATTATGAATTTTTTTTATCCGTTTTGAACCAGCCCAATAATATATTTAAAAAATGTAGACAATTAATAGAACGACTTTCGTATATAACTCACTTTCAGACGCTCAAATTTAAGTCAGCTAAAATCTCGCCATTGTTCTTTAAAGAACATAATTCCAAATTCAAATTAGGAAAATGTGTGATTTTCATTTGTTTTTCGTACCGTCAAGATGAGTGAATCTAATGAAGAAATTCGATACATTTTAAAATTTTACTACAAAAAGGTAAAAATGCAACGCAAGCCGCGAAAAAAATTTGCGATGTTTATGGACCTAGTGCAGTCTCTGTGAGAGAAGCACAAATTTGGTTTAAGCGTTTTCATTCCGGAAATTAGGATGTCAAAGATGCACGTCGCTCTGGTCGCCCTATTACTGATAAAACGGATTCCATTTTTGAAAAAGTGGAGCAAGATCGGCATATTAGTAGTTACGACGTAGCTGATGAACTGGGAATTGACCACAAAACAGTTTTGGCGCATTTGAAAAAAACTGGGTACACAAAAAAGCTCGATATTTGGGTACCTCACGAGCTCACTGAAAGAAACCTAATGAACCGTGTACTCATTTGTGATTCTTTATTACGACGTAATGAAACCGAACCATTTTTGAAGAAGCTGATAACTGGTGATGAAAAGTGGATCACGTACGACAAGAACGTGCGAAAAAGGTCGTGGTCAAAGGTCGGTCAGGCTTCACAGACTGTGGCGAAACCCGGGTTAACTCGCAACAAGGTGATGCTGTGTGTGTGGTGGGATTGGAAGGGCATTATTCATTATGAGCTGTTATCACCAGGCAGGACCATGGATTCTGAACTCTGCTGCGAACAACTGATGAGATTAAAGCAAGAAGTTGAGAGAAAGCCAATGGAGAAAGCGGCCGGAGTTAATCAACAGAAGGGGTGTGGTTTTTCATCATGATAACGCTAGACCTCACACATCTTTAGCCACTCAACAAAAATTAAGAGAGTTTGGCTGGGAGGTGTTAATGCATCCGCCCTATAGTCCTGACCTTGCACCTTCAGATTTCCACCTGTTTCGGTCTCTTCAGAATTCTTTAGGCAGTGTCAGGTTAACATCACGAGAGGACTGCCAAAACCACTTGTCGCGGTATTTTGATCAGAAGGCCCAAAATTTCTATAGCAATGGGATCATGTCCCTACCTACAAGATGGCAAGATGTTATCGAACGAAATGGTACCAACATACTTTAGTTAAATGTAAATAAACTATATTAAAAAATGTTTTGAATTTTCTTAAAAAATGCGAAGAAACTTTTTCCTCAACCTATTATGTGGCTTGGCCGTTTCGCTACCGTCACATGTGTTACTTAGTTACTAGAAGTCGCTACTTAGGTTTCACATATTTCGTATGGGCACCTCCTCTTCGCCATGTTTCGTAATGAACAGTGAATAATATTTTTATGTCCATGTGACGGAAGCGAAACGGTCAAGAATAGAATAGAATAGAATATACTTTATTGTACACCATAAAAGTTACACATCTATCAAACCACATACAAGCTACATATTTTGACTAAAGTTAATTTGAAAATGTTAATAAAGATGGTTTTCGGTGGGATTATTAATTTAACTAAAAATGAGGATACAATGGGACCAACCAGTAGTTCGCTTATATTTTTCCTATTCAGGTAAAATATGAATTTAAAATAATCAATAAACCACCTGAGGTATGACCATAAGCTCAAGGTTATTTTGAGTGTGTGTAAGGGACAGATGTGATGACTTGTATACATCTGTCACTTACGCGATCTCAGAATAACCTTACTCAGAGAGCTTATGGTCACCCCCCTGATAGGGCTGAACTGATGAAGATATTATTTTTCGTTTTTCTAGCGCCGAGTCAGCAGCACGTGGCATGATAGACATGTTTAAGCAAGGAGAGAGTGCCAGCATTTGGTTGGTTCGAGGCAATGAGCCTGCAGAAGACATAACTTTGCACGTATTGAAAGCAGATGCGGCAATTGCTCAAGTTATCGCAGGACCATCCGAATAATTTGGCCAACGATAAAAATACCCATACGAAATGCAAAAATGTAAGGGATTGGTGGATTGATAATGCGAAAAAGAGACAGCAGTCTCAAAAATCTAGTCTTTGAAGGCAATACCGAAGGAAAGAAAGCACGAGGCAGGTCGCCAACAGGGTGGTCTGACCAAGCAAAAGAAGCGCCACCCTCAAGTAAAAAAAGGCATGAAAAGTAAATGGAAAAAAGGAAAGGGAAGGAAAGTTAGTGATGGCAACTTTGAACCGGAGTCAGTGGAGTCAGGTTATCCGCTTAAAGTAGTATAGTTAACACGATCCTCAATAATGAGGGACTGATTGAAGAAAAAGCAGCGATTAATCTCGACATTTCAGTAGCGCATAAATCTATCCCATTCATTTCAAACTTTTCGACAGAAATTATCTCTAATAGAATGTCACTGTCTCTTCGTCTAGAGCCCAAAATGATCCCAAGCCCTAATGTTATCATTTCGCCAACGTTCAAAAATATTGTAAAAGTGTGAAATTAAAAATAATTATTTGGACAACATTGTTTGTTTTTTCTTATAACTTTTTTATACGATTTCCACCACTATTAACTAAGTTAATCCGTAATTCTCATCTATCTATTGTGTGCATGTTAAATAATCCAAAAAAAAAAGTTAAAGAAAAAAAGTGCTGTAAGCATCCAACTTGGCGGTCGGGTATTTTTTGGATTGAAAATTACACAAAAAAAATAACCTATCAAATCAAATCAAAATCAAATCAAAATATTTATTCTCCCTCTCTCTTTTTTTTCTCTGACTTTTAAAGTAGATCGCAACGCAAATTGGTTCTGATATATTATCAGAAACTTCCTACGGATACCATCTAATAAAGTTAAAAGTAGGTATAAAAGCTCTCAAATTGTAATTTTCAAGACTATTATGTGTAATAAGGGCATTTGCGTCCAGGAAATTAGAAACAGATACTGAAATCTCATTGCTCCCGATTTTTTTATGCTACCATTGATTGTTCAACCATTGTTAAAAACCCGTAATAAATAAAATTCGCATGTATTTGATGATTTGCAGCAATAGCTTTCTGAAAATCGTCAAACATTCCAAGGTCATACTTATTTTATATTGTGTAATATTTATACCTGCTCGTACAGCTACTAAAGCTCCTAGCGATACACTCACTTATTTTTTACTTTTAAACTTTTATGTCTACCTGTGGACAGCGTTGTGGGTTATATTATTACTAACATTGCCATTGTTAAATTAGTTATAAGTTCTTATAATGTAACTGTTTGCTGTTCCTTTCAATAAAAAATAAAATAAAAAATATAAAAAATTGTTGATTGTTCAACCATTTGGAAACCATCCCAATCCATAGTTGTTACATTTGACGAGTAGGTCTTAACAAAAATAATTTTTATGTGTTATAATGCATTTACCTTTAAGTTATATATTTTCCCTACCATATAGTGCTACAACTGTTGCAGATTTGGTCACACTAAAATTCAGTGCGGGTTTAAACCTCGTTATTATAATGTGACCAAGGCCATAATGGGGACAGTTACGATAGAGAACAAGAAATACTGATGCCGGTGTTGAGCTTTTAGGACATATTTATAATGCATGGGAAGATAAGTGCGATGCCCTGGGAATCTTTTGTGATTTGTCCAAGGCATTTGATTGTGTTCTTCATAAAACGCTAATCAGGAAACTCCGCCACTACGGGATCCGGAACAGCGCTCTGGATCTTCTTACTTCTTACTTGAGTAATAGGATTCAGACTGTTGACGTTAATGGAAAAAGATCACCCGGATCTATAGTAAAGATAGGAGTCCCGCAGGGCTCGATTCTTGGTCCTTTCTTGTTTCTTATTTATATTATTGACTTGCCTTACCTCATAAAGGATAACTATGATATAGTGTTGTTTGCAGATGATACTTCACTTTAGTTTAAATTTAAACGGCAGCAGCTGGTTACTGACGAAGTAAATAGCGCGATCTCAAAAGTAGTTCACTGGTTCAATGTTAACAATTTACTCCTTAATGAAAAAAAAACCAAATGCATTAAGTTTACCCTACCTCACGTTAGGCAGGTGAAAACTGATGTGTTGATAAAAGGCGAAGAATTGAATCCTGAGAATAGCACAGTATTTTTAGGATTAACTTTGGATGCTAAGCTTCAGTGGGGCCCACATATAGATAAATTGTCAAAGAAGCTAAGCTCCATAGCATATGCTGTTAGAAAAAATCGTAATTTAACTGACATAGAGACAGCCCGTTTAGTATACTTTAGCTATTTTCATAGTGTAATGTCGTACGGTATTCTGTTGTGGGGAAATGCCGCCGACATCCAGAATATCTTTGTTTTGCAGAAAAGAGCTGTTCGATCAATTTATAAATTAAGCCCGAGGCACTCTCTCAGAGAGAAATTTAAGGAGATTAATGTAATGACTGTACCCTCAGTATATTTATGAAAATCTTTTATATGCTCATAAAAATATAAAATTGTTTAAAAAATACAGTGATATCCATAACATAAATACTAGGAACAAACACAAATTTGTAGTACCTACAACAAGGCTCAAGAAGATAGGTGGCTCGTTTAGATGTCAATGTGTACGCTTTTATAATAAGCTTCCAAGCCACGTACAAGATCTAAGTCTTAATAAATTCAAATCATTCATTAAACGTAAGTTGTGCCAGAAAGCGTTTTATACTATTAAAGATTACGTTGAGGACAAAAAGGCTTGGGATTGAGCTGCTCCAATTAATTTTGATTTTTTATATTTTGCACAGTGAATTTTGTTTTTAATTTTGATATTTTTTTTTGTTTTCTTGCAATGACAAGAATATTTACTTTTTAAAGTATTATATTAATTTATTTTCATTATTGTGTGTTATATCTTGTATTAAATAAAATAGATTGTGTAGTCGTTACATGTTTTAATTGTCAACCATACCAGTCTATGTCACAGAGCAGTCTCCTTCATCTTCATTATGTTTGGATACATATACCACAGAGTACTATAATAATATTGATTATAATTATGTTCGGATACATATACAACATTGTGAATGTGAAGACTATGTGGATTTTTGTTTTTTATTTTATCTTAGTTAGTTTTTACTCATGGTCTGGCAGTTTGAGTAGTTTATGCGGCCTACCCGAATGTCCTTTCTTTGGTATTGTTCGTCGAATCGTTGAGCTCCTTAAATTCTGAGTTGAGCTGCTCGGTTATTGACAAATGTGTGCACTGACTGGACAGGTCCACTCAATCTGGCTGGTTCTTTCCTCAAAAGACCATTTCAGACATCAGTCTACATGGTCTTCACATGATATAACCAAGATTTTGTACGTGATTAATAAAATTATTTGCATTTTTGAACTATTAATCTATCCCTTACGGGTGACTGTTTTGCAATTTTCCTTCTTCTTATGGTATTTATTTGCGCCCAAAGATGCGTTAAAATTAGTGTTGAAATATGGATTTATTTCAAGATTTCCCTATTAAAAACTCTGTGATTTCTTCCCAAATTTATACATTACTTACTTTACTTAATTTGGTCGGGTTATACGCGGAGTTTTAGTATGGAAAAGTAATGAAAGCTAATTTCTCTTAAAATTAACAACACTCAGGTATCTGAATGTTTGATCGCTATAACTTCTTTAGGAGTAGTAATTTTTGTATAAATTTGGGGAGAAATCACAGAGTTATTATAGGGAAATCTTGAAAAGAAAATTTAACACCGTGACTACCACCACCCCACCAATGGCATGGTATATCTCGTAAACTACTGGAGTACTAGTTGTGAATTTTGGGTATCAATTTTATCTTGCAGGGTAGTAATTTTCTATGAAGGTTTGAGAAAAGTCGCAGGCTCCTCCAACTTGGAATCAACATTCAAAGTCGTGGTCCTGCTGAACGAGCAAGCGAAAGTTATCATCGTTGATTTCTCGATAAATAAAAATGATTCAGATTTGTTTTTTTTACGAAATGGATCACATTTATGGGTAGTAATTATTTATATACTTAGAATAGCTGTAGCATGCCCCCGTTTTCGGCGCTCATGGTGGTCCTGCTGAATGGAGCGTGACTACCGCAGGACCACCTTCAAAGTCGATTTTCTCGAAAACTACTAAGGTACCAATTCTGTTGTTCGAGTACTAATTGGTACCTTCTTTAGGAGAAGTAATTTTTGTATAAATTTGGGGAGAAATCACAGAGTTATAATAGGGAAATCTTGAAATGAAAATTTAACACCGTGACTACCATCACCCCACCAATGGCATGGTATATCTCGTAAACTACTGGAGTACTAGTTGTGAATTTTGGGTATCAATTTTATCTTGCAGGGTAGTAATTTTCTACGAAGGTTTGAGAAAAGTCGCAGGCTCCTCCAACTTGGAATCAACATTCAAAGTCGCGGTCCTGCTGAACGAGCAAGCGAAAGTTATCATCGTTGATTTCTCGATAAATAAAAATGATTCAGATCTGTTTTTTTTACGAAATGGATCACATTTATGGGTAGTAATTATTTATATACTTAGAATAGCTGTAGCATGCCCCCGTTTTCGGCGCTCATGGTAAGGTCCTGCTGAATGGAGCGTGACTACCGCAGGACCACCTTCAAAGTCGATTTTCTCGAAAACTACTAAGGTACCAATTATGTTGTTCGAGTACTAATTGGTACCAATTGAGTAGTAATTATTTACCAAATATGGAAGCGGTTGCCGTCGGGGTCCTGCGGTAGTCACGGACATGAATAATGCTATCCATTGTCTCGTGTGGTTGTGTCAATCATTCCTGTACAACGGCACTTTGCAGTTGACCCACATTGAAAGGTGTAGGTATTACAAATTTTGCCCCTCGTTTTAGCAGGTCCCAAACGTGTTCTATAGGATGCATTACTGGTGTCATCGCCAGCTATTCCAAAACTGCGATATTGACACTTATAACATAGACTGAAGTTGAAAAAGTGGTATGTGGCCAAGCATTGTCCTGGATCAAAACGAAGTGACCCTTGATAAAAGGGAAAATGATATCACATTTTATTCTTAAATAACACTTCTACAGTGATCTTTAATAAGATCCGTACGAGCTACAAAACATATCCTTCCTGAATCCAATATTGCTCCTCTACCATATGCCACAGTAGTTTAAAAAAAATACAGATTATATTGTTCTTTTTCATGATAAAACATTTAATGCAGTCTGTGAATGCCATTTAAATGACTGCCACACTCATCCCTAAACAATATTTTACTCTATTAGTCCGTTGGCCAAAGTTGATATTTTCTACCATAAGTTATTCTGTTACTAAGAAGTGCGCCTCAAATTATGGACCTTTGGCGAGCACGAACGAACCAAAACCAGCTTCCTTCAATCTCTTTTGTACCGTAAGCTCACTTACTGTAGCACCTCAAACTTCTTCCAGCTCATTTCTGGCTTGAATGGCCTTCAATCGCAGGTTTTTGCAAACTCGAAGCTGATTGAAACATTAATTCCTGTTAGAATTAATTAGTCTCTCTGAATCATTGGAAACTGTAATAAATGGTTAAAACAAGTAAACTATGAATTATGCACATCATCTGTAGGTGTGATCATTTCTCCTCATCTCAAAGGTACTGGCCCTCTCAGTTTAAATTAAGCTAGCCACAATGGCGTACTTAACTTCTAAAAAGATCTAAACGTTAAAAATAAAACAAATAATTCAGTATGTTAATGAAAAAATATCGAATTATTAAAACCTATCCATAAAGTAGCAACAAGCGAAATTCTCTCAAAATGATGTAAGTTCGAATAAAGTTAAAACAATCGCATGAAAGGTGATGTTCAATTGTTGTTATCAATTTGGCATAATTGGTTTTATTATAAAACAAAAGAAAAACCACCCTTCAATGGTAAAAAGAAGGTTATGCTGTTATCATTTATTATTGTTCCGCTAATTTTGCCAGTGTGTGTATTAGCTAGAAAAACTCCTTAGACGTGATTGGTAGCGTTAAAGAAGACAAAGAATGTAATCTTAATAAAATTCATAACTTTAGGTTACTATATGGCTCTAAACAATAGTTTTATTTTACTTAATCAAGTCTGCGGATAAAACATATGACCCTATAATATAAGAAAAAAAAAGGTAAAACACAATAAAATATGTAGTTAAAACTAAATAGGTACCTACTTAAAAGAGTGAAACGTTATCGAGAGACATAAGAGTAGTACCTAATTAAATCTTTGACGCATGAGAACGAATTTACTGCAAATGATGAATGACCCCCTTAAGTGACCTAGACTATCAATATAATAAGGGTTCAAAATGATGTCTCGGACTAAAAATATATTAGTGTTATTGAACGAGAACACGTCAGCAAAGTGTAAATAAAACACTCAGTATCGAAGTAAAATACAATTTAGGTGAAGGCCGACTTGATCAGCTGGTTTTAACCTTAAAGTCAGGGGTGGCCTTAACTATTGCGAGGCGCCGGGCAAACGGCAGATATTTGCGAGGCCCTTGTCCTTTTTACATATATGTGATGAATGATGATAGCCGAAAAATGCAAAACATGGCACTTTTGTTAATTAATTGTTTACTATGATCTGCTTAACCACTTTTATTTTATTGTTCGAATAAATTTTGCTAAGGATAAAACAAAGTTTCAATTGTAAGCTTTTTGGATTGGCCTGCGCGCCACACCCTAAGGCCGCCACTGCTTAAAGTTCACAGTAAAATATAAAGTTTTATGTCGCTTCTAGCACGGTAATGTTATCAACACAGTATTCTATCTTCACAAAAACAGTGGGAACTCGGAACGCGAGTCATACTTACGCGCGTCGAGTTCGGTATACTCCCGGTTCATTACAGTCGCGAATGCGCCAGCGCCGCAGTGAAGAACGAACGGTGTCATGGTTTCGTAAGCAGTAAGCATGCTTTTTGTGAATATTTGATTGAAATATGTACAAGCACTAACTTAATATGACAAAAAAATATGTCGACTATACTCGAATATTAAAAAAATGTATACAAAATGCGCAACAAATTAATAGTTTACAGTACATCAACAAAGCAAAAAATGCAAGTAAAGCAGCATGGAATTTAATTAAAGCAGATGTTAATAATACGACAAGTTACTCTGACATAGACACAATACAAAACAATAATAAAATGTATGACAACCCTAACCATATTTGTGACCTCTTCAATAACTACTACATATCCCTAACAAATACGACCCAAAATCAACGAGAAAATAATCAGAATATTAATTTTACAATTCCTCAGAATCCTAAAAGTATTTTCCTGACACCAGTAGATGAAACAGATGTGTATAAATTAATTCATAATCTGAAAAATACGAACTCAACTGGTTATGATGACTTAAATACTAAAGTATTAAAAATATGTGCATCCAGTTTAGTCTCGCCTTTAAGCTACATCATAAATTTATCCTTAGGGGAAGGAGCCTTCCCGAAACGACTGAAAATGTCTATTGTCAAACCTTTATACAAGAAAGGCTTAAGATCTGATATGAGTAACTATCGTCCAATCACTTTAATCCCTATATTATCGAAAATATTCGAGAAGGTTATGTGTAATAAAATAGAGAATTTTTTGACATCATGTGACATCCTTAAAAAATAACAGTTCGGTTTTAGGAAAGGGAGTTCTACCGCTTTAGGATGTTTCTCCTTAATTAAACAAATAACCGAAAGTCTCAACCAAAAATTCAAAATAGGCTGTGTCTTTCTAGACATGACAAAAGCCTTTGACTTTGTCTGTCATGAAACTTTATTGTCAAAACTTTCTCACTATGGAATCCGCGGGAAGGCCAACGAGTGGATCAAAAGCTTTCTTACCGACCGTCTGCAATGCGTAGAAATAACAAGAATTGTCAAAATGAACAAATAATATATAGATCAAAATACAGAAAAAACAACGTCGGTACACCTCAAGGAGGAATTTTATCCCCCCTTTTCTTTCTAGTATACATCAACGACCTACCAGAGGCGATTAATGAAGAGTGCATACTATTTGCTGATGACACAACATTGATTATTAAAAGCGACGATAACAAAGACTTGGAAAAACGAATTGTTAACGCATTAGACAAGGCTATAAAATGGCTAGAAAAAAATAATTTAAAAATAAATATATCAAAAACAAATATAATCAAATTTCGAGCACTCAACACAAACACAGATAGCCTAGACATTCAGTATATTAATGTCCCCTTAAACCCTGTTAACGAATAACTGACTCTTAGGTATAACTGTGGACAAGAATTGTAGTTGGAAACCACAAATAGATAAAATAGTCAAAAAAATAGATCGCTTTGTTTATGTCCTGAAAAGAATAAGGCAAACAGTTAATCACATTCATGTGACTCAAATTTATAAGGGCGGTTTTTTAAAAAAACAACATATATTTTTAGTGAACACTTCCTATTTAATAAACAAAGTTTTTTTTAATAATAATATAATATTTACAATCACAATACTAGCTCGTGGCTAAATAATAACAGCCGCACGGGTCGATGTTCAAGGTTAAGCAACGCTTGCCGAGGTCGGTCCGTGGATGGGTGACCATTTCAACATAACGAGTTTCCTCGGAAAGCACGATAAGCCGTTGGTCCTGGCTGTCATTTGAAGATCTTTGACAGTCGTTACGGGTAGTCAGAAGCTTGAGATCTGACACCAGTCTTGCCAAGAGGTATGGTGTTATCCAGTTACTGGTTGTGGAGGTCAGATAGGCAGTCGCTCCATGTAAAACAATAGTTCTCAGCTGAATCCGGTAAGACTGGAAGCCGACCCCAACAACAATTGGGAAAAGGCTAGGCAGATGATGACAATACTAGAAATAAACTATACTAAATAGATGAAATTGAAATACCTACTGTAGGCGAGCAGCCCTATAGCGTGCTTACGTACCGCGTAGGTAATTATGTCAAATCACAATGCTGTACAGATGGCATTACCGTGCTTCTAGTGATGCACCCACAAGCAGTAGACCAAATTGGCAGAGATAGACTATATGCACATAAGTAAAACAGTAGATATAGGTCAGATGAGAAAGTAGGGTCAGCCTAGTCGGAGTTAATTTTTAATATACTTACAGAAAAATGTTAAAATTGTATTTATATTTGTTTTTGTTATGGATGCAGGCATAATAGATAAACTTATTTCAAAGCTTGGTAGGCATAGGATATATTTTGCTCAGCTATAATTAACTGTAAGTCTGTAACAGCTTTGTCTAGATTGCTATACGTGGGACACTCAGAAAGTTTTGCGAAACTAAAAAAAATTGTTCTATACGTACATATATTTTTATTAAATCTTTTCAAAGTACTTTCCACCAGCCTCTATACAAAGATTCATGCGCCTAAACCAGTTTTCAAAACACTTTTTCCAGTCCGCCGCAGACACCTCGTTTACAGCCTGCTCGAACGCAGCCAGCGCATCTTCCGGCGACGAAAATTGTATCCCTTTGAGCTGATTTTTTATTTTTGGGAATAAAAAGAAGTCACACGGTGCTAGATCAGGGCTGTAAGGAGGGTGACCCAGGAGTTTGACTGGCGTGCTGTCCAGGAAGTCCCTCGTTTTGAGTGCGGTGTGCGCAGGTGCATTGTCGTGGTGGAGCAGTAGCCCGCGGAGCCCTGTGTTTGGTCGCTTGTTGCTTATAACAGAGAAAACTTCTGGCAAACATTTGGTAGTATACCATTCGGCATTAATGCTTCTTTGATCCCGTAAGGGAATTGATACCAAGTGGCCAGTCAAATTAAAAAAGCTAGCGATCAAAATCTTACCCCCGCTTCTAGATCGCTTCACTTTGGTAGGCGTTGGCTCATTTTGAAACACCCAAACAGTCGACTGGCGCTTGGTTTCTGGGTCGTATTGATAAATCCAGGACTCATCACCTGTAACGATGTCGTAAACACGCCGAGACGAGCCTGCTTCAAATTTGTTAAGCATATCACGGCACCATTCCACCCGGGCCTGCTTCTGAGCATCGGTGAGGTTGTGCGGCACCCAGCGTGATACTATCCTCCTCACGCGAAGATGGCTGTGTAGAATCTCGTGAACGCTTCCCGATCCAATCTTCAATATGTGTTGAATCTCCTGATATGTAATTCGCCTATTGTCTTGGATTAAATTTTTCACTGCTAGCACGTTTTCTTCGGTAACAGCCGTCAAAGGGCGACCGCTTCTTTCGTCATCCCCCAAAGTTGGTCGACCGCGCTTGAATTCGTTATACCAACGATACACGGTTGCCTTGGAAGGGCCTTCATCCATGAATGCCATTTGAAGTCTATCGTACGATTCATCCGGTTTCAGGCGACACTTGAAATAGTATAAAATCATAGCTCTAAAATGTTCCCGGCGCAGATCCATATTTCAGTGAGACACAATACTTTGAATTAACTCGCAAAAAATGTGGAGGGAAATTTTGAAATTGGAACTTACTTATTTTTACTTATAAATAATCATATTTTCGAAAAACATTATAACTGGCCAGTCTCCCATATATAAAAACTTTTTTTCGCAATACTTTCTGAGGGGCCTGGTATTTATTTGTACCTGCGTTAAAAAAACATAAAAAAAACATAAAAGTCATCGCTGCATTGCATTTAATTATTGGTCTGATATTAGTTTCTGATCACTCTTGACCTAAGTTTCCTCTTTCGGGTTTTATCTTAAACACGTTTTCGCTTGCCGCATTTTCACACGAGATCAATATGGACAATACTATTGACCTTGCTATTAAATGCCTCTAGCGTCATTTGGCTCCCGATTATGTTATAGATTCCAATGTTGATAACATATTGTATCCCAACTTTAATCGTCAAAGCCTTGTCAGATGCCAAAGTCCATTCCCTTGTAATTCAATTTTCATAGAAGCAGCTGAAGTGTCTAGAGCGAAGATTGCTTTCATCAAAGACACTTTCGATGACACTTCATTGAAATCGTTCAAAAGCGCAGCATCACAGTCAGTGCAATGTGAAGCATCTTAAAGTCCTAAATAATTCTGTTCTGTGTGTATGAGACAGCCTGTATTACGTAACATTTAACGTGGTTTGTTGCTAATAAGTACGTTTTAACGATCGTATTCTGTTTCGACTCAGAATAGATCTTGAGTCGGTGGGATGTGGGTGTTTTTTGGGCACTAGTGTAGAATCCGACCAATATTAAGTCAATTTTTTTTTTCGGGATGTTTTTAATGTTTGGTGCTTGTTAAATAATTCAAATTAGTAAACAACTTAAGTAAGTGAATTTTTATTTAAATTGAAGTACTAATTAGATAATTTTGTTCAATATATAAGTAAATATTGTAGATATGTGGTAACCTTGTAAAATTGGCTGCAATTTACTAGTTGGTAGGTTGGTAAAATTTTCATGGGTTCGAACACAAGCATGCACTTTACTTTGTACAATTGATGAACCATTACCATGCATGCATGACTTACCTAATGGAAACATTGTAAGCCGATTATGTTATGTTTTTTGCAATTTTTGATTTAACCAAAGTAGGTAGGTGCCATGACCAACAAGAAACATAATCAGTAAACAAACACAAAACACTATCACCTCAAGTATCTTAGAAGTCATATAAAACATATCATCGTATTGTTAACATTATCTGAAATCAAATACTAGAGTTCTATACACGCGTCAATTATAAGATTGCTGTGAACTCTAAAGAGTTTTATATTACTTGCAGATTGACTGCGGTTGAGATCAGTCGTGATCGTGAATCTAATCTGTCATCGTGAACTGAGAACATTCGTGAACATGTTCGAAATAAGAGACAAAGTGTTCTTCGTGACTGGAGCGGCTGCAGGTATCGGAGCTGGGATTGTTAAGGCGTTTCTGGATGAAGGAGCAAAAGTGAGTACCTACCTACCGTGATTTCCTTTTTTTTATATTCTGTCTTATTATAGTTCGCGATTTGAAAAGTGTTACTAAAATTTTCCGATTTTATTTTTAAAATACTATTTATTTAGGTAAATTTCTAGCCTGCTCCTAATTATTGTATTTTGCTGTTGGTGATGTAAATTTAAATGTTTGTCCTATGTTGACCTACGATATAGGAGACATTCCTAATGTGGAACAATGCTTTCAAAACAAAAATATAAAGCCTCAACCTTGCCTCAAAACTGTTAGTGAAATAAATACCAGCCTTAGATTTGTAGGCAGTAGTTGCTCTAATGGCAGTTCGAACAGTTTTCTTAACATTAGACTATAAAATAAATCTGTTTCGATCCACAATCATGGCAAATAACTAGTTATTATAATAATTGACTTTAAATTTGAACCAGGATGATCATAGCTATGGAAATCACAGTCGTTAAGACTGAGAATAATAAAATTGTTGCTTCACAGAAAACTGTTTGATAAAAAATCTCAGACAAGTAGATTCAACTAAGTATTGTTTTTGTTTTGTTTGAAGGTCAGACTATAAATGAGCAGTAATTTATGGAAAAATAATCAAGTCATTATAATTAACATAAATTGATATGCAGCATTGCATCAATCGTACATACTCGAAATGTTAAAAGCCCTTCAAGCAAGTGTTTGTTTTATGAAATATTGATTAGGTACTCATGCAAATAATTACATTACAAGTAGTGTCGATGTTTTAACATGCGTTATTAATTATAGTCAGAAGGTGTAGTCATTGTAATTAATTATTGTGTTGTCATTGTTATTGGGTTAATAATTAATATGTTAACAAGCATATATGGAAATGTACGCACTTTAAAAGCTATTCTTCTATTATTACAAATATGAAAACTGTATGTTCGGTTGTTTGTTAATAAATCACGCCCCGATGACTGGACGGATTTGCATGAAATTTGATCATGAATTTGTGTAGATTATAGCCCGGATTAGGTATAATAATTCTTCCCCGAGAATACGTTTCCGGGAGACAATTTTGGACTTTAATGCGTGAAAAACCGCTAGCATAAGCTTGTAGCAAATAAAAGAAAACCTCTCAATCTTTGCTGGTCTCTTTCCCAATATATCGATGCCTCTACATCTATACCCTACTAAATTCCTTTTTTTTCTTTTGTAATTTGCACTGTATAACGCCTCAGATGTGACCTGTAAAGTTATACATGTATACTTAAATAAATCTACCTATCTATTACCAGTAATGTAAATAATTCTAGCACGAGTATTCGCTATAGCACCATGGAATCTGAAACAAAATCGTGGTACAAGGCGTAACCCTGGGGCCTAGACAAGTGACATTTTATCAGCAGTTGTCGAGTTGCCAAAATGTTTAGGATTAACCACGCTCCTTTTCGGTAGCGCAAGTCAATCCCATACATCTTGGATTATTTAACGATGTTTTATAATAGAATTTATAAGTTAGTATAAATTCCCTAGCTAAATCAATTGGGTTGTTGAATTAAAAAAAAATGACGATTTTTTTAATGTATTTCGAAACTTTACATAACTTAAATTATATTGTCGTTTCAAAAAACTCTTAAATATTTTTTTTTCAATTTATTATAAGCAATTGAAAATCGATAAAATTTTGAAAGGAACCACGTGACTACAAACGGGCCACAATGAGTCGCCATGTTGGTGACGTCATAACGTTCAAGGAAATCATGATACTATAGTGTCAACTATACGTAGATTGACTAAAATATCCGAAAACTAGTGCAAGAATATTAATAAACAACAAATTTTATTTAGTCATGTGTGATAAAGGATTTATAAAGGCTAATGTCGATAATATACCCACCTGATGTACGAATTGGAAGTTTTGAGCATAAATAAAGTAGTCGTAATGAATAATACGTGAGAGTGGACCGGTGTTAGTTATTTTTGTTTACCAGGTACATTAGGAAACATAATTGTCATAACGTAATCGTTTTTACATATAGGTAGGTGATATTGGTGTAAAATAAAAAGTAAACAAACACGATTGGCGCGAAATTTTGACTTTGGATATCAAAAAACTTCATTAGATACCACTAAATATGATACACATACACATCAAATTTTTGGTAATTCCCATTATTTACATATCCCTTAATAGAGGAGCTCGTGGCTAAATAAAAACAGCCGCGCTGTTCGATCATCAAGGTTAAGCAACGCTTGACGAGGTCGGTCCGTGGACGGGTGACCATTTCAACATACCGTGTTTCCTCCGTGCCTCGGAAAGCACGTTAAGCCGTTGGTCCCGGCTGTCATTTGAAGATCTTTGACAGTCGTTACGGGTAGTCAGAAGCTTGAGATCTGACGCCAGTCTTGCCAAGGGGTACCGTGTTACCCAGTTACTGGGTTAAAGGCTAGGCAGATTGACAATATCCCTTAATAATATTGAACACTATAATGTCTATATTATATATTTACAAACACTAAAAAGTTTGCAGAACAGAAACGTAAAAATATTAACTTGGTAGATTTTCGTTACACTATTCTTCCGTAAATATCTCTTAAATACGTCGATCGATTCTCACAATTCAAACAGAAATGTTAGTTTCACGCATATATCTGTCATTTAAGTATAAAATAATGAATATATCACCTTAAACAAAAAATCATGTTTTCAAGTTACGTAATTATACAACAATGTCAACTTTGCTAGAAAGTTCGCTTAAAAATTTCATATTCTCAGTCTTTAATGACCAAAGTAAGAATTTAATACGAATCTAATACTAAATTATAACAAGATAACAACAGAATTAACACATTATAATTGGAATCTAGTTAGAAATAGAACATCAAATTTAGTAGATTGCTAGGTACTAAGGGCTATTGCGCGAATCACGTATAATTGGGATCTTTTTGTAGTATTCGTACATAATGGTACGAAGCAAGCACGATAACTTTTAAGGTTCGATATTTATGATCAATATATTCGATATTCATCAATATAATGACGATAATAACAAGATTGAATCGGTTAAAAGTCAAAACACTGTCTCAGCTATGTGCTACAATGAGTAGAAATGAACGTTGTGACGTCACACGGGCTCGGATTTGTTCGGCAAACAATCGGGGTGTTTTCGGTACTGGATTCAAAAAAATATTTTCAATTGCATTTTACTTTGTAATTACAGTGAAAAAAAAATAAAATAAAAATAGTTTTGTATGGAAACTTTTATATGATCTTTTCATTTTTTACAAAAAAAAAAATTGGTTCAACAAACCAATTCTTCACATGGATAAAATGTTAATTTCAATCGTAATTGTTGAACGAAGCATCCTTCGTTCCACACACTAAGTCTTTCTTAACTCAAGATATTATTATATTCCAGCATGTAGCAGCACTAGACGTTGACATCAACAACGGCAAAGCTCTTGAACAGGAACTGATGGCTAAGTATGGAAGCGACAAAGTGAGGTTCCACAAATGTGACGTCACATCGAACGAGCTGGATGCGGTATACGACAACGTGGTCAATGACTTTGGGTATATAGATGTCGTTATCAACTGCGCTGGTATCATGAATGATAGACCTAATGCTTATTTGAAAGAAATTGACATCAATGTAGTGAGTATTATTAAATACATACATAATACTGCCATCAACCGAGCACAAATCCAGAATCCGAACTGCTACTGAGTAATTCCAAATGGAAAACCCTAATAACACTTTGCCCAAACCGGGTACCGAACCCAAGACTCTAGTAGCGCTTGCGACCATTACACCAACAAGGCAGTCATATGTTCAGTTTTTTTTTTTATAGTTATCTATTTCCCATCAGTTAAAAATGATCTTTGCTATTTAGCTTCATGTCCTTGTATATTCCAAAAGGTCAATCCTTTCCTTTACAGTTTTTTTTATTAAGAAAGTTTTTGCCTGTCTAATCTTTCCTCTCAAATCTGATCTTTATAGGCAAATGTATATATATTCAGTATCTATATATTTTAGAGTTATGTATTTATTTAAGTATATATCACTATATATTTAAGTATATACGACATATATCATATCTATGCGTTTATGTTTTTATATCTTAGGTTAGTCGTTCACTTTTCTACTCTTCCTGCTCTCACACACTATTTGTCTACATTTCTTCTTCATATCTCCTTTTCGCGGGTCTGCTGGTAAAAATTTCTAAAGAAATAAGCAGTACCCTTGTACTCCTTTGTCCTGATGTGTTTTCTATATGTATTTCCTGTGTGTACATTATTAGTATAATAAATAAATAAAATATAAAGAAGCAAAGTTATTGTCCTATTAGTTTATCCTTGCTCAAAGGTTGCATTTCAAAGTAAAATGTGGAGGATTTTAAAAAGAACGTATGAACAGGCTATTTTCTTAAATAATACCAACATAACTACAGTAATCTTTGATGTGTTTCCAGACTGCCTTGATTAAAAGTTCGTTTAAAGCGTTCGACTTGATGCGCAAAGACCAAGGTGGAAGAGGTGGAACGATCATAAATATTTCGTCCATTGTGGGGCTGTTCCAAGCTCATCTGCTGCCTGTGTATACTGCCACGAAGAGCGCTGTGTTGCAGTTCAGCAATTGTCTTGGAGTAAGTATATCTAGTATCATACTCTAAAAGAGCTACGTACCTTAACTCAACATTATTTTGTTCATATCATTATTTGAGTTCGATGGGTTCAGCCTGTCTTCTTTTTCATCCTTCTCTAAATGTAATTATAAGCCGTGATCTCAATAGAAGCTACAGCAACTACAAGTGTATTTTATCTTGTTCTTTTCGAGGCAATGGTGCTCTTTAGAATGTTTGAGCCCAGGCCATGTAATTAATATGGCCATGTTAATTTTTGCTTTGGTTTTATGATTTTGTACAAATTACATTTATACAGCAATATATTATACTTAGAAATACAGCATTTAATAATGCTTTGTAATGTTTGTAAAACACACAAAATGACAAGCACATTAAAAGGACTATAATTAAGTTCAATACTTTTGTCCCATATTGTTCGTGTAGTTTTACCCTTAAAATAATGTATCTTGCATAAGCACTTGGGTTATTGTTTTATGGTACTGTTTTCTTCTCTTATGAACACAGTGCTAATATTTTGATTGTTACGTTATCATTTTGTTGAGATTGTAGAGTTTATTAAGAGCTCATAGTTAAACTCTCTGTTGATGTCAATTGTTGGCAAATATTTTGTAAATTTTATCACTAAATATATAAATAGGCACTTCCATATTATATAGGCTTAAACAAAACTGGCAGGTGTGTATACTAAAAATATACCGGGCATGATGTCTTATTATTTTATGTGTGTAGCTTACTATTATTTAACACGGGTCCAATCGTATATAACAATATATTGAACAAGCTGTTCCCCGCGGCTTCGTTCCCGTGGGCCACTCCCATAGGATCCGTTTACAGGATTAAAAAATAGCCTAAGTCACTCAGGAATAATGCAGCTTTCTATTGGTACAAGAATTATTTAAATCGGTCCAGTAGTTTCGGAGCCTATTCGGTACAAACAAAAAAATCTTTCCTCTTTATAATATTGGTATAGATATAGCAAATATTTTATATTTCTCTTTAAATGTTTGGTGCACAAATTAGTGAGTTTGATTAGGCGCCTATTTTCTGCTCATTTCTGTCAACCTGGTACTTTTCAAAACAACAAATGATTCATTTTCAAAACCTGTATTTTACCATTATTGAACTAAGTAGTATCGCTTAAGAACCTAGTTCCAGTTCTGCTCATTTCTGCTATTCTGGTACTTTTAATAAATAAACAATTAGGACAGTTGAATTTTAAAACGTCTATCGATATAAATTATTACGAACCCTTCATACTCATCTCTACGTTTCATCGTTTGTGCGTTTCGAGGAATAAAATTATAATATTTTGAATTGATTTCCTTAGCGCATTCTAAATGGTGCATTTCGAGGAATACTTATGGTGCACTTCATTTGGTGCGGTTCAAAGTTAATGCGCTTCGAGGAATACCCCGAAACTTTTCCCCCTAATTTTCAGCAAATTACAGCCTCGGAGGCGTATGAGCTGAGGCATAATTAAAATTCAGAGATTTTTTTTTATATAATCTACGATCCAATTTCAACCACCAAGCGAATTCAAGTTTTTGTTATATCCTGCTATTTTTCATTCCAGAAAGAGCCACATTCCACACGTTCAGGAGTCCGTGTACTAACATTATGCTTCGGATGCACCGACACAAGTTTGTTCAGCACTTCCAAAATGGGAGCATTTGATAAAGAAACTGATGAACTTCTTATGGGTAGCATTGGAGTCCTACCAATGCAAAAGTAAGTTTCTAATTCAACAGCTTTTAGGAATTCTTCTGACTTGAGCAGGAAGGTCAGGAGACCCAACCGCAAATTAAGAGAAGAAGACTGATCTAATGACTTTTAAAACTGATTGTAAAAACAGTTTTAGTTGTTTTGGCTGATACGGTGGTTGGATATTATCATATCCCAACGATTGCAAATAAGAGCCTTATATTTGACAACATTAAAAAGTGCCTTTTATTCAAATTTTTCCAATATTATAAATGTGAAAGTTTGGATGGATGTGTGTATGTTTGTTACTCAATCACGATAGAACGGCTGAACGGATCAGGATGAAATTTAGCACATGATTGACAGAATGATTATACCTATTCAGGAATAGCACTTTGGATACTTTTTATCCCGGGAATATGTTCACTCGGGATAATTTTCGAATTTCATACGGCAGAAGCTAGTTTGTTTATAAATAAATGTATAAAATATATGAGTTATTGCTTACAAAATAAATTGAGAGCATTTAAAGAATATGAATAAGTTTTGCTGATAGGTACTTAACATAAACCTATCACAGAATATATTTGTTGTTCCAGGATTGAGTCTGCAGTAGATGGTCTCATCCATGCATACAAGCACGGTGAAACGGCCAGTACTTGGCTAGTGACGTCAGACAGACCTGCTGAAGATATCACCGGGAACGTCTCCAAAGCATACGAGATTATGAGTCAGGGTGTGTTTAGTTAAGACCAAATTTTAAGAAGGTTGATGGTAACCATAATTTAATGACGCACTTTATATGTTATGAGATGAATTAGTAAGGCTAAAGTAACTTCATAATGACTATCATTAAGCCGAATAAGTACTTGTGAATTTTAAGTAAATTAATATTGAATATATGTAAATAAGCAGTTAACCAAATAAAGTACCTACTTATTATCGAACCCTTCTCATTTTAATGCTACTATTACGAATATCCTATCCTATACTAACGTGCAATATTTGTAAATATGTATATAAATTTGTAATCAAGTTCTCGAAAACGGCTCTAACGATTTCGATAAAACTTGCAACAGGTATATATATGGCTTTTCGGGAGCGAAAAGTCGATCTAGCTAGGTCCCCATATCTGAGTAAATTCAAATTCTTGAAAAAAAAAATGTTTTCTCAATTTTTACCCGAGCAAAGCTCGGTCGCCCACGTACTAATCTATTTAAAAGAAAAATTGTATTTAGATAAGGGTATGTGTTTAAGTTTACAGCGAATTTTTATTAAAAACTTTAAAAATTAAGAAGGTAATAAAAATAAATAAAAAAAAAACATTAAAAAAACAAAATGCTGTATCGAGGTGAATTTAAAAATATCTATATACTCGCAAAGAGCGTGCAAAATAACCTAAAATTGATAATTTATTAATAACGCCTAAGTACGTGCTATTTATAATTTATGCAAATACACAAATTAAACTTCGTAGTGGCCCTGATTTGTTAAATGTCTAGGTCTCCGTATAATTGACCTCTAAAGACTTGGTCAAGGTTTGTTGATAAAGGAGCTCCGTGTTTGGTATGTGAGAAATGTTGGCGCTTATGTTAATGAGGTGTGTTACCTTTGTCCTCTTATATCTATTTATAATTGTCTTACT
Source organism: Orthosia gothica (assembly GCA_949775005.1). Classification (NCBI taxonomy): domain Eukaryota; kingdom Metazoa; phylum Arthropoda; class Insecta; order Lepidoptera; family Noctuidae; genus Orthosia; species Orthosia gothica. The sequence continues at coordinate 26,142,984 of OX459050.1, forward strand.
AAGCATTTAGTGTTTGCAAATGTATAAATACATAATAAGGCCGCATAGGCGATGTACGTTTTTGTAAGACCCTGTTTGTTTTTGTTAATGTAGTGCAAGGGTATATTTATCGAGGCAAAAATAAGATTAATTTGGGTACATTATAATCCCCTGTGTGTTTGTGTGGTGCTGCATATTTTCAAGATAGCTTAAATGAAACACAAAACTCATGCAGTAAATACTTTTATTTTTAAAAACTTCTTATTATCATCATAACTCTTCGTAACCATTGTTTTGAACGTGAAATTGTGTACCTCTGCTTAATACAGCTATTATCCATCATTATTGTCTTCCAGGATAACACCTGATTCTGTTTATTTAGTATCCGTATTCATTTAATCAATTATCGTATTTGATATGGCGTAACGAATTGGAGGAAAAGAAAACCGGAGTTCTCATTTACATTATGGAAGACGATACAAACGTTCTACTCCATTTTGACTAGTAATCCTTATAATTACATTTACCTAAATATAAATTAATAAACGTATTATAAAAACAATTATAATGACAGCGATATTTTACTAATTTCTAACAAAATTGGCGCGCACTTGCCGCCATTTTATTAAACGTCATAAAAAGGCGTGAAATTTTACAGTTATTCATTATTGAGCTGCCATAATTATTTATCTACTATAGTAATAAAAACGACTGTAACAAAGTTATAAATTAAATAAGCTTTTCTAGAGTTAAAAAATCAATTAATTCAATCTAATATTATAATTATTTTGATAAAATGTCAAACAACATTCGTCATATCCACAAAAATAATATGAATAACAGTTTTTGAATAAAATCATTGTTGTTGTTTTCATTATGATCAAATTATTACCTAGATTTTCACTAATAATTAACGCGATATAATAAACTTTAATAATTTCCTTGGGAAACAAACATATTATATCACTTCAATACATTTCTAAGATATGAATAGTTTTTTTTTAGTTTTTATTTACATCGCATTTTATTCGATAGGATAAATACCATTATTTTGATGTTCCTACAATATGAAAATTCTTCGAATGTTTTATTAGGAATAGTTATAGAATATCTCCGTTATTTCATAAAGCTTGCGATATAGATTTGTTTATTGTAAGTTTAATGTCATCTGTTGGGCGGTAAACGCAACAAGAGTGCCAAAAGTACTCAAAAATAAATAAAATCGAAGAATCCGTCAATATATATAACAATTTGCTAATTTCGTTAATTGAACATGAATATTCTTATAAAAATGGCAGTTTTATATCACGTATACGAATTTAGAGTAACATTTAGAACACAGGTTAACATTTATTCGATTCCTTCAATTAACAAATTAATGGAAATTATTGCCGCGAATTTATTTAACACGTTCTTTATCACGAAAGTGAGACACGAACATGATAATTTCTTTCAGTGATTTAATTCTACTAAACTAATTTTATACACTCACAAATACTTGCCACAGAGCTTTTAAAGGATAGAGATACCTATTATGTTCCTCTTCATGAAAACTACACAGCATATGAGCCTAAATTCGTCCAATTTTGCAATTTAGATAGATACTAATATCCCTCTATCACTATCTCAAGTGACAAGAACCTAAACAAGGCCATCTCTATTTTAGCATAACTCTGTGGTACCTCCTTACAAGCCCACTATGCACGAATAATGTTCGTGTATCACTATTTCGCAGTAAACTTCAATATACCTATATAACGATTAACAAACCTTGATTAAGAGATACTACAAATATGTACACCATGCCAATTGATCTCAAGTCAAATTGTGCATCGTCCAATCGGCCAATCATTCCTTGCTTGTGCGTTTGTCTGTATAGTACCAGTAAATCTTGATACCTCACGGGGGCGCTACTTGTCACGGCAAAAACGTCAACCCAACGTCAAATTCAATACATTTCGTATTTAATTCTCTATTTTCCCGCGTATCAAGTTTTACTAGTCACAGTTTATTTCAGGCTTCTTCGTAATATTTCGTCTTATTTTTTCGAATGAACACATTATTAGCAACCTTGCATTCTTCATTCATGATACTTTCAATAGTCGGATATATTAATCAGAGTAGGTCACGTGATACCTCACGTAACACTACGTTGAATACAATAAAGTCTCCCATCATCTTGGTAGTTTACCGATGCTGCTCGTGTCTGCTTTGGCTAAGGCAACACAGAATATCAATTTCATCGTTACCGTAGTCTCGTATCAAACCAAGATAATACTAGAAGACTATACATGACGTTTATTACGGTTTATTTAACTTTAAATTATCGAAAGTTCTACAACATTGCCTTTTTGACGAACGGAAGCCCCTAATGATCAATCAACTCATTTCCAACATAACAAACTCCTTGGCCTCTATACAACGTGATCACTATCGGCTCAAACGCTTGTCACAAGTCCAAAATGTTTAGGATTCACATCATAATCCTACATATTTTGGACTTTTAACCAATTTTTTTTATCACTGATGGAACTTCCCTTTGTCTAGACTCTCTTGTCAACATCATCATTTTAAACAAAACTATCAAACAACACATTTATATTATCGACCCGTGTGTGGGTCAAGCCAAGTCTTGGCCACCGATCGACAGCACTTGGTCCAAAATTTATATTCGCACTAACATTATCTACTTTATTAATAATCACATCATTTATTTACATTGTTCTCATATACATCGATCTCAAACATTTTCTATGAGGACTTAACAATTTCGTGTGTCCACAAAAATTCAAATTCAAATTCTTTATGCTATACCCTCAATCAACCAACAATTGACCCACTACTTAGAGGAATCGGTCAAACATATCTGACTACATGACTACCATAGGAAGTGGTTGTCCACTGTCTCGAAACTTGTATAAAGTATGTTTTGGACTCTGCGCGGGAGACCGGTCACACAGTGGTGACGCGATCTATTTCCACGTATCGCACAGAGTCCTCGCTTGGTCAGCAAATCACTTCTTTTTCATCAAAGATGGCGGTGTCTGAGGAGAGGCTCTTGAGCCGCTGTTGGAGCGCCGAGCGGCGCCGCCGGCAGGAGCGAGCTGCCGCCACCTGCCAGGACGAAACATTTCATAAGTAGGAGAAGGTAGGGAATAGTTCTGATTATACGCTTCCATCAAGCAGGTATAAACTCGTGAAATGTGGGCCATTGTTATAATTTGCAGCCCTAGATTTGTAGTAATCAACTTGCAGCTCTTTTAAGTGTAGGATAGGTAAATTAACAGCTAGGCTATGGTGATTTACAGGCCTGTAGCCAGCAATATAAATCAAAACTTACCACAGCAAAACAGCTGAGCATAATCAGCGCTATAAACATGACCGCGAAATGTGCGGGCACTCGCAGAAGCGCAGAGCACTGCGCCAGACGCTCATCTTCCCCGCGCGGGCAGTGCGGGATGCCGTCACACCAGAGCGCGGCCGCGATGCAAGCGTCTAACGACGCACATCTGTACTCGCATTCACCTGACAGCGCGAACACGCCGCCATGGGAACTTGCATGTCTGGGAAATAAGAATGTGGTGATATTAAAGACTATATTTAATATACATATTTCTGACAAAATTTGGGTGTTACTACACGTCTCTGGCCCAACGCTTAGGCAGGGAGTACAGGCGTGATTAAAGATAATGCTAGTCTGCATTTTGGTTACTTACATGGGCAAATTATGAGAATGGATGAAACACTATGACTTTGAGCATAGTAAGTAAGTAAGTAATCATTTTATTTGCAAAAGGATTAGCCTAGATTACACAGTGTTTGCATTACAAATATGGACATGGGTTTAACACAAATAATATCCCTGTCTTTCAAACTAAGAAAATCCTGTAACTTGAAGAACAGTTTTCGTCTCGAAATCTGGATGCCCCGATTCGGTTTTGGAACAGATTCGAACAATTTTTTCGACATATTTTTTTACGACAAACGGCCAATTGGAGACAAAAACCACCAAGATGTTTTGCATGCATTATATTTAGATGTTTTAAACGATAGAATCGAGAAAATAAACGATTAGCGCAAAACGTTTTAGGGCAACAAATTTCGACGTCCTTTTTACTCAGTGCCCCGTTCAAAATCAAAATATATTTTTTTATTTCATATAGGCCTACTTAAGTGCCAAATACTTACGAAGTAACTATTTAGTAATCTGTGCCCATACTTATAAAATATCGACAAAAGGTGCACGGTTCGGGTTGGTCGTTTCCAATGTAGAAGTACCGGCAAGAAACTCCATGGTTACTCTTTTAAGAAATGGTTTGGTTTTACAATATTTCCATGATAAAGCATTAGTACTTAGACATGGGGGGATAAAGTAGGCCCGACAATAAGCCGTAAGAAAAACAAATAAAAGATTATATATTATATAAACAAAAGAAAATACAACGAATTAAAAAGTTAACAAATGTTCACAAGCATCTAGAAGGCCTACAATGTTCACACATTTACAAAACAATCGGTAAAAGAATCTATACAAAGGTAAAATAAAAAAAAACTAAATTTAACATGTGCCACAAATTTTGTTATCAGTGCTGTAACTATTTTTAGCAAAGGGCTATGAAGATGATTGAAAACCATTGAAAAAAGACTAATTAAAAGAAGGAAAAAAAAACAAAAATAATAATTAAGATTGAGAATAGTTAGAGACATCCACATATTTGTGCCGTTTATAAATAAAATAAAAATAAAATAAAATATAAACTATTTATTTCAGATTCCGTAAGATCCATAGAATGTTAGTACAGCAAACAAAACAAACAAATAGGGTTAGTAACTAAAATTAAAGAAAACAAACAGAAATTTATTTTACAATGCATGTCCTCGAAAAGAGCGGTTTTCCAAGTAGCCAAACTGTGCGGAAAGTGTCACTTTTTTTCACTAGTGCTTTTTACTTTCCTGTACTTTTTTAATTTTTAACTCCAACGTCAGCCCGACGCATAGAGTTTTTATTATTTCAGAAAAGTTTTAAAAATTAGTTATGTACAGATTATCGTTCATATAAAAGGTAAAATAAAACTAATACTTTGTTGTAGGCGTTTTTAATTACTCTAGATTTAGATTTTGATCAATAAATTAATTTTAAATATTCATTAAATATGTTTGGCAGAACGTATATTTTGCTCGTGCCTTATTGCGTTTCGATGTGACAGCTATTCGCACATGCGCAGTAGATATGCCCGAGGAACTATTAGTTAATCTGTGGATATGCTGAACGCGCTTGAATAAGTCCGCCATTTTATTAATTTCATATTATTAATTTATTCATTTCCTCGCACAATGCATAGTAAAATGTTGTATGATACACGTACGTAAGATGATTTCCGACTCGTGTCGATTTATCCACTCACTCGCTTCGCTCGCTCGTGAATAAAAATGCCACTCATCGGAAATCACCTACCTTCCGCACTTGTAGCATAAATAACTATTATCATGTGGGCCTTGACCCAGTGTTGGACGTACCGCGTGTCCAGCCTATCCGCTATAACGGCCAGGATGCTGTTGGTGCTGGCGCGCAGTCTACAGAGCGCCGCGGCGTATCGTTTGCGGAGGACGGCGTGAAAGCCGTCTACGTGCGCGTCCGCAAACATGCCCGACGCACTGCACCAGCGCGGCAGCCCCAACAACACCCTGAACGCGTTGTTGTACTGGACGCGCAGAGCGCTGAACGATCGTTGCGTATAACGAGCCCACAGGCTGCACGTGTAAAGCGATGTACAGTGCGCTCTAAAGAGTGTTATTTTAACACTCGCCCCACAACGCTTGAACCTGTGAGCTATCATATTTGCTCTGATCGATAGCGCCCTACGCTCCCTGTCCATGTCCTCGTCATCACGTAGGTGTTCAGTGACCATGTGCCCAAGATATTTAAAGCGGGTGACTACCTTCATAGGTATTCCGTTTAAAGTAACGGGAGGGACCTGCTCCGGTGACTTTGTACCCGCCTTAAATATCATGAGCTCACTTTTTAAAACATTATATTTGAGGCCATGCCTAGCCGCGTACATTTCACACACATTAGCCAATTTCCTAAGGCCACCGATCGTTGGGCTCAGCAAAACCATGTCGTCCGCGTAACTGTGATTGTTTACACATATGTTGTCGACATGGCAACCGACATGAATGCTGCTGAGCTCAACGATCAGTGCAAATTATTAATGTACAAATTAAACAAAAGTGGGGATGACAATCCACCCTGTCTCACTCCACATCGCAATCTATATGGATCTGACAACATGCCAGCCCACTTGACATAGTTAACTTGACTGAGGTACCAAAACTTTACGATAGCAATAGTCTCACGAGGTAAATTGGTGTCTCTAAGCTTATCCCAGAGTTTGTCATAATTGACAAGGTCAAAGGCTTTTGACAGGTCTAAAAAACAGGCATAAATAGGCGTTTTTTCTACTAGTGTAATACTCAAACAGTATGCTTTAGGCCCAGTATAGCGCTCTGTAGAAAGTCCAGCGCGGAAACCATGAGTTACCAGGGAAGCCGCATGCGCAGAAGGAGCTATAGCCAAAAAAAATATCTTCAACGTAGTCCTTGATTTTATAATATGCTTTTTTAATAAGGACACGTTTGATGTGGTTTTTGAACTTTCCATCGGTCAGTTCTATAACTGACTTTGGCAACTTGTTATAAAGCGTATACTGTTTATATGAAAAGACTTGCTAGTTTTAGTTAATCTGATTTTGGGTATTACAATTTCGTGCTTACTGCGTGTATTTAAATTATGTAAGTCGCTTCTAGTTTTGAAAAGCCCTTGATTTTTGCGGACATACAAAATAGCGTTACGTACACTCCAACCAACACTTACCTTCTAGAAAGTTCCAACCACGTAACAAAGTAAGAAGCAGGTTCTACAGCAATAAGTTCTACACTCAATGCTCTCGGCCAGTCCAAGTCAAAGTGGTCGGATGCCGAGGGAGACGCAAACACATGACGGGCTAGGGGATCCACTTCTCTGGACCAGCCATCAGAAAATACTTCTACCATGTCTTCTATCTGAAAAATACAAAGAGAAGGATTTGTAATTGTCATTTTTGAAATATAAGTTATATACCAAGTGATTAATACGGCATTATTCATAATACCTCGGCAATTTGAAAAATGCCCAATATGAGTGGGCAATATGATAAAAACTATTGAAATAATTAAGACTGTCAATCCCAAACATTTAGGACTTTTTGAAACGTATACGTACATACTCGTTGGAATTAATATCTAGGAGCCAGGAGCAAATCCTAAAAAAGAGAGCTCGAAAGTATTGCGTTGACATTTGATGGCACTGGCACCTTAAAGTAAAATATGGGTATATTCTAAATTACTAAAAGCGAGGATGTGCTCTGGTTTGGTACGCGTCAATATTTGCCTTTAAATTCCTCTTTCAGTTACTTGTACGGTTTGATAAATCAATATCTACAAATCCATTATACCTACCGTGATTATACATCTCACTGACAGAACAACAGCAGTTATATTCCCAATCGGTAGAGTCGGCTAGTCATTGCTGATTAGTAACAATCAAGTTGGCACTGATTGTTTTCCTATGTACTGTTATTACGGATTAGCTTGTGGGTTTCCACAGGCTTGCGTCCTTACCTATTTATTTTATGAAGTTCAATAAAAATGGCTAAATTGGAAACTACGTCATGTCCTCCCGTCAGATACACATAATGCAGTATTCAGAGAATATATTTACAATTTGGAGGACCCGGTATCATTGTAAGACGTCTCCAGTGATCTAACAGTAGACTACTATATATAGGCTAAGTTGATTGAATACAACGATTTACGAATATCTTTTCTTGAATCCTTATCCATAGAAAGTTAAATTTTATTTACCTGTTCTTCAGGAGGTTCTGGACAAATATATGTAGGAATTAGTCCTCCAGTATACACTGCTATTCTGTTCGGTGTCCTGCATAGATGTCTCATGTCAGGGGCTACTGTTATATTGTTGAAGAGAGTGAAGTTATCCAGTTCAGGTTCCCTGATGATGCTTCCCCGGATCTGGAGGTAGAGATAACGGCCGGGGGAAGGGTCTATCAGCCATGGACGACGTTCGCAACGTTCCTGAAAAAATAAGCGTAAAACATAAGAAAAACAATGCTTGAAATATTACGTCTGTAGGTCCACCTAGCCCAAAGAAGCCTTTGATAATGACTTTTGATTAGAATTCTTTTAAAAATAGTCGATATTATATTTTGTCAAACAATCTTGGAGAAACTTTTAATTATTACTCTTGCTGTTTTTAAATTTAGTCTGGATGTAGCTCATTTACACGACCCCGCTTCAAAACTGCTTCCACACAACAACGCCTCAACCGGCGATGACTGATCGCTTTCCACGCGCCGACAGCTAGCAGGCAACCAGCTGTCCTCGCGCTTACAGCTAACAGTCAACTGTTGAGTGGTACGATGGCGGTAAGCTAATTTGTGTTGTCAATATAAAGTATGTCTACATAGGACGCCTTGAAGCTCACATTTCAATGAAAATTATTTAACCGGATCGGAGCGGTGTCGTATAAGTTTAACCTTTAGTCTAACATTATGATGAATTAAATTATCTTTCAGCACAACATTGGTTGGTTCCTTCAATTTTAACTTTAAAGCACATACGTATGTGAAAAACAAAACAAAAAATCTGACTTACCGATTCGGACATTGGATTCGCGGATGCCAGCCTCATTTCACCACTAGCACCATACACACGGTGTGAGGTCTCGCATCCAGACTCTAGCCGTACAAATTCCACTGAAGCTTCGAAGCCGAAAGACCGAAAGTCGTCGGCAGCAGACATATTGACTACGTCGAATCTGAGATCAGCAACTGTGGCGAGGGATGTAAACTCATAATCGCCAACGTCACTGAAAAAAGTAAATGATTTTTCACATCAAGATTGACAAGTTGACAAGCAATTTACAGAGATGGAAGAATTATGATACCAGTGTTCCTACTCTGGTAATGTAACCGTCTTCTTCTAGGCAGAATCTGCCGATACTGACCTGTTCAGTGTCAAAGTCAAAGTCAAATGTGTTTATTTCAAGTAGGCCATTATGTGGCACTTTTGAACGTTAAAATTTACATTTAATAAAAATTGATTCTACCGTGCATTCGGAAATGTAGGTTGTTATGGAGAAGAACGCACAAGAAACTCCATACTTACTCTTTTAAAAAAAGTTTTATACAATATTTATATGTATAGGTACATACATTAAAAAATTCGTATACGTGAGGACGATGTACCCAGCACTACTATACTACATATAGGTATGAGAGAATTACAAGCATTAACAGGTAAATTCCTTTACTTGATAAATAGGCACATGGTCCTCACGTACTTACAAATAGTGCAAACATAGGTACATTACCTAATTAAACAACAACAGAACAGTGTGCGAGTCAATTTTTTTAAACAAAAAAAGAAGAAAAATAAAAATAAAGCGTTACTATAATTATGAATATAATAAAAATTAACCATTTTGATTTTGTCCACACCAAAGATAGGCCTATGGAGCAGGACCAGCATGTTTCCAAGCATTCTTATCTTGAATATAATCATCTAATTTGTAATATGCTTGTTTACAAAGTGTGCTTTTAACTATTGTTTTAAATTTTCTTTCATTTAACTTTAATATCTCACAAGGTATTTTGTTATAGAATTTAACACAGTACCCCATGAAAGATGTGTGTACTTTAGCTAATCTATATGATGGTTGATCTAACTTATCTTTATTTCTGATATTACAATTGTGTCTATCACTAACTTTACTAAAGAGATTTAAATTTTTCCTTACATACATAATATTTTCATAAATGAATTGGCAAGAAACTGTCATAATATTAATCTTTTTAAATAGCTCCCTAAGAGATTCTCGGTGACTTAATTTATACTTGGGACACTCAGAAAGTTTTGCGAAACTAAAAAAAAATGTTCTATACGTACATATATTTTTATTAAATCTTTTCAAAGTACTTTCCACCAGCCTCTATACAAAGATTCATGCGCCTAAACCAGTTTTCAAAACACTTTTTCCAGTCCGCCGCAGACACCTCGTTTACAGCCTGCTCGAACGCAGCCAGCGCATCTTCCGGCGACGAAAATTGTATCCCTTTGAGCTGATTTTTTATTTTTGGGAATAAAAAGAAGTCACACGGTGCTAGATCAGGGCTGTAAGGAGGGTGACCCAGGAGTTTGACTGGCGTGCTGTCCAGGAAGTCCCTCGTTTTGAGTGCGGTGTGCGCAGGTGCATTGTCGTGGTGGAGCAGTAGCCCGCGGAGCCCTGTGTTTGGTCGCTTGTTGCTTATAACAGAGAAAACTTCTGGCAAACATTTGGTAGTATACCATTCGGCATTAATGCTTCTTTGATCCCGTAAGGGAATTGATACCAAGTGGCCAGTCAAATTAAAAAGCTAGCGATCAAAATCTTACCCCCGCTTCTAGATCGCTTCACTTTCATATTTTCGAAAAACATTATAACTGGCCAGTCTCCCATATATAAAAACTTTTTTTCGCAATACTTTCTGAGGGGCCTGGTATATGGCTCTGACAGCTCTCTTTTGCAATATAAATATTGATTCAATGTCAGCCGCCCGACCCCACAGTAAAATACAGTATGACATAATGCTGTGAAAGTAACTAAAATAGACCAAACGCGCGGTTTCTACATCCGTTAACTGTCTTATCTTTCTAACAGCATAAGCGGCTGAGCTCAGCCGTCCTGGTAGAGATGTTATGAGCCCCCATTGTAATTTGTCATCTAGAGTGATTCCTAGGAAAACTGTTTGATTTACATAGTCCAGCTTTTCTCCATTCAATATGATGTCACATTCGCTACTTCTAACATTCGGCAATGTGAATCTAATACATTTGGTTTTTTTTTCATTTAGTACCAAATTGTTTGCCGTGAACCAAGTTTGGACCTGATGAATAGACTTATTCACATCATCAAGATTTTGTGATCGTCGATCTATTTTAAATATCAAAGATGTGTCATCAGCAAATACACGATCTTCGGTTGATTTTGTAATAATTGGGGCAAATCGTTAATGTAAACTAAAACGAGGAATGGACCCAATATAGAGCCTTGAGGAACGCCCATTGTCATTTCAGACCCTAGTGAGTTTACGCCGTTTACCTGAACTTTAAGTTGTCTGGCTTTCAAATATGATCTAAGTAATTCAAGGGCCGTATGCCTAATCCCATAGTGCTCGAGTTTTAACAATAGTGTCTCATGGTTAACGCATTCGAACGCTTTCGAGAGGTCGCAAAAGATTCCAATGGCGTCTTGTGCTTCTTCCCAGGCGTTAAAGATGTTCTTTATTAGGGTGACGCCAGCGTCAGTTGTGCAACGCCCTTTAGTGAAACCGTATTGTTGATCATGAAAGATGGAATGTTTGTTAAAATGACGCAACAATTGGTTGAGCATTAACTTTTCGAAGACTTTACTGAGAACCGGCAGAATTGAAACTGGCCTATAATTATTGGCTTCCTTGCTATCCCCGGATTTTGGAAAAATGTTGCAAAAACAGGAAAAAATATGCCGTTTTGAGAGCTTCCGTTGCGTGCGCTGCGTAAGCGGTTAAAGTTACGCAACATTCATGTATGTAGGGTAGGTAGGGTAGGGTAGGCTAGGTAGGTAGCCAGTTGACGGGAGCGAAGCTGCGTCGGACAGCTAGTTTATAATATTAGTAGTAAGTAGACTAGGAAGTGGGATTACCTGCACAAGCAATCCCTAGGAATCCTCGATCCACCGTCTCTCCAGGGCTTGTCGAAGATCCTGACAGCAGCAGTAATATCACCAGCACAGCGGTACCACGGTGAATGAGCTGAGTGAACGGATCGGCACAACCGACCTCCGCTACGGATGCCCCATACTCTGACCCTGACGACTTCACCAGGGTTGGCTTCGAAGCGGTAAGTGCAACTGGAAATATCGGAGACAATTGTTGAGATTTTTTAGGTTAGTGGTAAATCTAATTCATGTTCAATGACGTTATTTATATCCACTAGGAAACGAGTACAAGCAAAGAAAGGCTTTCCACTAGTTAGAAGTAAATTCGAGCTGTGTAAAATTATGATAATGTTGAATTTGAAAAACTTGGTATAGAATTCGTCAGGTACAAATCCCAGAAGGCAATTATCTCTTTTAATTGTTGACTCTAATATATTTTCTAACGTAAGTTATCGAAATTACAGCCGATGTTGATATATTTATAAAGCTTACCTTATATTACGATTTCCACCTCTCCCATACAAAAATACATCTCTAGGCGAAGAAAACGTTATCGGAGGATCTGGAGGTGCTTCTGGAAAAGATCTTGAGGCAAACCGTCTGGAACATGATCCCCGACCCCAAGGTTCACCATCTTGATGTAGGTCCACAAATTCGTAAAGAGCCTTGAAGTATACCGGTCTGAAAACAAAAGAAAATCTGATGAACGTCCTTGAAACAAGTAAATAATTATAATAAAAACAATCGGCAAAAAATAGTAGAAAGCTATTTCCAATATCGTGAATTTTCCTACAAAATAAGTTTTCAAATATGTATAGTGCGTGGCACGTAAGTTGAGCAAAAATTTACTATTAAATTATTGAAATTAAGCGATTTAAACCGCCTTTTCTTCTTTTTATACGACCTAACCTTTGTCAATTTGTATATTGAAAACAATATAATTATCACGGGAAATTTAACGCGATGATTTCGATTGTTTGTTTACCTATTTCGCCCAACGTTTCGTTTCGTTTCCCGTGATAATTATATTGTTTTCAATTATGAAACGAGAAAGTTTTAAAGTTAATAATTTGTATATTGTCAACGGTTAGGTCATGGGATCCATTTCGGTTTAAATTGTTTATTTCAATAAAACGTTAGTAATTTTTGGTTTAACTTACTTGTAGCGCACTATACGACTTTAATTTTCGCACAGAATTTCCTCGTAATACTATACAATTCTGCGACATTAATCGAATATTTACACGAGCGGACCACATCCGAATCATGTACATTATACATATTCTCTCGACTTACTTCAATGCGGTCCCCTGCGTCAATTTTAGCTCCAAAGTCAAGGAATCTCCTTTCGAGAGGAAGCTTTCCGTTTTCGCACAGGCCCTGGACCTTCGTAATAGTGCATGTTCACAGGTCCTTGGGGCTCGTTCTCGACAGAATCTGGCGACTAGTGTGGCGTTGGTTGGAGGACGACCTACGATGACTGATTGTGGAGATGTGGCTCTAGACATTTGGACTGAACGTTCTTTGTCGCTGAAAGACACAAAAAAGTTGTGTTAGTCAGTAGGTCCTTCCTATAGAATGTCAAATCTTTTAGATATAATCTTATTTTTTTTTTTGATCGTATAAGTTAAATCTACAAACGAAATATTTTAAACCAATATTTAAAATCTTTTATTCACTTACATCATAAAATAAACCGACTAGCGTGAAAAATGACTCACCAAAATATATCGCTGCAACCGGGCGATATTCTCATCGGACCGTCCCATATATTCAAATGGCTTCCACAATACTCGTCCTCAGGCAAGTTAGGATTCAGAGCGTTTGTCACATAAAATTTCAATACTGAAAACCACACTCTGAAGCGTGGAGCTGAAAACGACGGTCTCCTGTAAATTATGTTCCGGCCCGAGGGCCCCGAGGTGTCTATTCCTTGCATGTGATAAAGGCATGTGGTATTCGGGGGTAAGGAATGTTGGGGGTGTTCCAAAATCCCCCGGCCAGTCCCTCTTATCCAAAACTCGCAAGCCCTTTTGTTCTTCGCGTATGTTGGTGACTGTTGATCCACGAACCTGACCTGAAATTGATTAATTATGTGATAACTGCGACAATCATCCCTTAAGGTCCTTTACCATTAGTAATGTAAGGTTTAATAACGGATGATTAATTATTAATGGCTTAATTTGCGTACACGAAGTCGTAAATATGGTAGCATCCAAAGAGATAATGATTAAGTGTAAAATGGCGCTGAAATGCAAAAATGTTCTGGATTATTTTGATCAGAGCGAAATTATAATTTAAAACAGTGGTTTTCTCTGGTCCGTATAAAATGACCATCAGAAAGAGTAATATAAAAAAAGTGAAAGATAGGGGTCGTCCTAATTTTATAAGTTAAAACAATGTGGGTTGGTGTCGAGTTCGTTCGCTTTATTATGGTGCCCCGCCGAGCGGCCGTGCGAGCCTACGTTACTAATTACACTTTGGCAGGGGCCCAAGCGAAGCCTCCAGGGCACTACTTGATTTATTATTGTTCACTGAGAACGAAACACTTTAAATAACACTCCGCGATGATATATTAGTCCATTAACCCAATTTTGGGATCATATGTGAACCGATTAGATTTAGTTTTAGTTGCTTTAATTGTCAGGAAGTGCCAAATTCATGCCACATCTGTATTTCAGACGATAAATCAAATGTTCTTTACTCTCTTTCATTTTATTACTGGAATAAGTAAATTGCATTGAATTAATCCGCCGCTAGTCAGTAATTGAATTGTAGGAAATGGATTTCCACATTCAGTCGACATAAAAGCTGAGCTAATCGGATCCTATTAAAGATAGTCTTAGTTGAGAACAAAAACCAAGCTTGAAAGAAAAGACAATTGTAGTTTCCAATTTTCATAATCTGTGACACAGGAGCGCTTATCATGAAAAGTTCCGACCGTTTTCCTGTAATTCCAATTTGGACGGTGTCCAAATTTGAACTGGTTTTTTTGGAGATATTCATATTAAAAGTGGAATATGGACCCATTACTAAGACGGGTGAATATATTCTATTGAATTTGTAATTAATGAGGAAAATGTATGACTTAGTAATGTGGTTTTACGTAACATGGCAGACCGAGCAGCACTAATTGAAATAAATTGTTCCGTTAATTACTGTAGAAAATCTTTGCTGAATAAAAGTCTGTAGGTAAAACTTTTAGCTGAATTTGCATAATTATACGAGAACTTTCTAATAATTGCACTTGTTATTAGTTAAAAAAAGATATGCAAATATAAACTGTAATTCTCAAATTTCAAGTGTTGAAATAATCGTAATAATTTCGCCATAATTTTATGATAATGACTCATGCAAAATATAAGTTGGATTGCAAAACTTTTCCCATCTCTTGGCAAGATATAGAGGTGCATAAATTCGGCGTTTTATGAAAATCACAATATTTTAGGATCTATATATAAAGGAAGATAGATCATACCTCGACTTCCAGCTGAAATCCATGTAGAGATTGCGATGTAACTGGTTGTAAAAATGTTCCAAAAGGTGATGTCGTGAATTCCACTAACAGTTCAGGGCCACTCGATATAGCTTCTGGAACGGACACGCCTCCTCCACAAAACCTCAGAATAACTGGATCCCTTGTTGTATAGCCGTCGTAGACCGTTACATAGTCCTGAACTTCGTCACATTGTTGCCAAAATTTCAGCTCCCTTCCATTGTTCCCTCTTTCTTGTTGCGCCGCTGCGTACATTGCCTTCTGGCTCCTTATTGATACTAGTTGGCCGTTCGGCTGTTTGACAACTATCAAGGCATGTTTGCCTTGAGGCACTTCGTGTTGTCGCACGGCGTAGTAACATGTCAGGTTTCTAGGGTACACGCCAGGAAAATTCGGTGACTGTAACCTACAGTTTTTACGATCGCAGTCACTGAAGATCCGCGAGCAATAAGTTCCGGAGATCAAATCCCCGAGGTAATACTCCGGAGTTTTTGTCGTCTTCGCTACACTCGTATCCTCGCCGCGTGATATGTTTACGGGATAAGGCATTGGTCTCAGTTTGAAAAAAGGCCGTTCTGGAATGAGATACTGTTATTAGATAGAGACATTGATCTTCGAATTTTATTATGTAAGGCACGCAAGGGAAGGTGGTGAGGTGAGATCCTTATATTTTATTTGGGATTTTCGATATCTTCTTTTCTATACAGTCGGTAACCCATTAGCATATTTATTATATTATCTGTGTCTTTAGTATTAGCCTAGATTATACGGATCTAGATACACAACATGCATATGACAGAATTATCAATTTAACGTTAATTTCACCACAATTTCGTTATGTGTCTGCTATCAGTAATTCCGATCAAACATTTTTATCAGGCACTTTTGTTGCCGCTCACAACAAACGTTCAAACCGAATGCTTATGCACAACAATACCAAAAATAACTTTAGCAATATACAAAGCTGGCCATTTGTCAGATTCAAAATGATTTACGTACCCGAAGGAGGGGTCCCTCCATATCGCACTGTGGCATATTCCCTTCTCAAAACCTTGTAAGCCATTCGGAAGTCGAAATTATAGTTGTTCTGTTCTTTGGATAGATGCAGGAGTCTGATGATAAGGGTTATGGATTTGGTTTCACTGTAGTATATCGAAGGGCCCCAAGAGGTGCCACACCAGGAGCCTCCGACTTGTGGTCTGCTTGCTTCTTGGATCTGCATGTAGCCGTCTGGACAGCCGTCTTCTGTGAAGGATGTGAAGCGACCGAGGGTGAAGCTATCGAAGAGAACCTGGAAAGAAGAAAGGAATATTAAGAATATCGTCAGGCTATTATTAAAATGTTGTTTTTATTATGTAAGTATCATAGGCGGGATGCAGCTTAAGGTTTCATCAGGTATAAATTATAGCGCCGCTGACGCGAGCGATATATATGAGAATGATGGTAAAGTAAATTATAAAAATTACCACCTCAATATAACAATTACTAAATATTTCGTTGTGTATTACGTACTTTTGCACAACAATGTCGCCTTGCTGATTAATTATAATATTGGCATCTTCGATGTTTCAGGAGGAAAATTTATTTATTCTGCTGATATTACTTGACATTAGAAGTTCATAGTTTTTTTTTTTAATATTATATTTTTTCGTTTGCTTATTTTCATATTAATAACAATAAATTATTTATTTAATAATAATTTTATTGTATAATAATAATTTAATTTATTTTACTGATGCCTTGTTTTTACGATTAATTCTGTAGACATTTAAATCCGTAATAAAAATATCGTTTGTTTTTGTAATGATTTAATTTTTTTAAATGTTTTTATGTTCAAATAATATTTTAATTTATTTTATATAACTTCGTTTCTTTCTTTTTAAGTATGCCTGTTAAGTTTTATCTATAGCACTTAATAATATTTTTAAAATTTTTGTTTACAATTTTGTAAGCGCACGTCGAATTAATTTTGCAAAATGTTTTTATATCTTGCGGAGAATGTTGCTGGTTGCACATTTATTTTCCTTTTAGCTCTAATTTTATGTATTGCTGTATTGTGTAGTCGTTTTAGTTTGCCCAATTAAATGAAATAAGATAAAAACAAACGGTTCCCCAAATACATTTAGAACCCAGTATTGTCCGTTATTAGAACAAGGCCAGTGGTCACTCGCCGAAGGACCAATTATACCGCAGACCACTTTATATGAAACAATTATAATTAAAGAGCATTTAGGGAACTTCAATACTGCTTCTATTAGTTGAGTTAAATGGGAAGTAATGAGTTCTATTAGGTATTATCGTATTTCCAAAGTAGTTGGTAGTGTTCTAAGTTTGCTGCATCACTAGATATAGTTAGAGGTATATCAAGATTACAAGAGCTAGAACTATCTCCGCACTGATAGTCTTGGAAACTGCTTACTACTTTATCACTTGGGTATAATAATCCTCGTGACATTATACCATTTTATTTGGGATCTGCGCAGCATGTCTTCTTCTTTCACACAACTAAATTAATTGCCTTCATCACAATAGTCAGTCAACTCTTACAAAACAAACCAAATCTTCAAACTCAAATCTTTTCTCACGACGTGTTCCTGATTAATTTACATTACATTCCCATATGATTTTTAAGTTGCGCATATAACATAACACTGTGCCATGAGAAACGATTTCTACACAACTATTCGGTCACCGGAAAACAGATTTTTTAAAGCAGTCAAACAGTTATCTTAATATATATTTATATAATTTGAATATGTCGAATTATAATTCAACATTTTCAAATTTCACAAAAGTGCCTAAGATCATGATTGTAAAACCAATTTCTTTAATCACTAGACACGTCAAGTCAAATCAGCCAAAAATATTGAAAATCCATACAAACTTGAAATAATAAAATCTTCATATACTCTATTGTACACAAAACAAGCTAAAATACTGAATGACAAATCTAGATCTATCAATGCAAGACTAGCTTAGAGGTACTAGTTTCTATAGTAGCTTTGAGGTTCTAGTAGCAAAACGAAGCAACACCTACTACTAATTCATTAATATATCATTTATGATAAGTGTACGAATACCACAAAATACGTTTTCACGAAAAGGTGTTGAGTACTTTGGCAGCGAAAAGCCGAGATTGGAAAAGTAATGGAATTGCATTTCGCACGAGTTTCATATCCGTTACCTATAATGTTCATCGGATTAACATGTGTCTGTTATTACTTTTTTATCAGTTTTAAATATTTTCCTTACGCTTCCGTCAGTTGCCTACCCTACCAACCTACGAATTTTTTTCTATAGTCATTTTTCCGCGGAAAATCTTAACACCGCCATTCAGAAAATGACTTCAAACGCACAACGCCATCTATCGAATATAGAGTTCAACTGTCCGAGTAGCGACTTACAATTTGTGGATCGTGGGTTCAAACCCAGGCAGGCGCTTTACTTTGTGTAAATTAGTTCATCCCCACTGCTCTCGAAACGGTGAACGCATTGTGAGGAAATGTCTTAGGACCAACAATTCGAAGACATGTGACATCCACCAACCCGTACTGGGCCCGCATGGTGTATTACGGCCCATTCCCTCTCACAGAGAGGAGGCCTGTGTCCCAGCAGTGGGAACAATTAATAGGCTGATGATGTGATATGATGTGTGTGTCCGAGTATCTGAATTGCATATTTTACTTCTTGAGCAATTTAAATTCATATATCTTTTGATAGAGTGAACCGATTGCGATGAAACAAAAACTAAATAATGTTTTAAGTTACGCACAATACTGATTTATGTAAAAGTTATCCACATTGGTTTCGGAAATATTACGTGATGCGTGCACAACTAAAAATACAAAAATGCTGAAAATGGCTTCTGTTTGTTATTCTTTAACACCGTGGCAATTTTCTTTTGAAATATTTTCTATGTACAAAAACGACATTTCTACAGATTTATTATAATTTATTGATTGATGATGAATAGATCTTACTGGATCATAAATTGTCGAATTAATATTAAATGGAAACAAAAGTGACTGGTCCATATGCCTAACCTTTACCCAACTATGTTGGGGTTGGCTTCCAGCTGAGTAGATACCAGTATTTTACATGGAGATACTGCCTATTTGATCTCCACAACCCGGTTACTGGGTAACACGATAGCCCTTAGCGAGACTCGTGTCTGATTCTTGGCTTAACCCGTAAATACTGACACCTTAGCGTGCTTTCCGAAGCACGAAGGAAATCCTTATAGATCGACCTCGGCAAGCGTTGCTTAACCTTGAAGATTGACCCGTGCCGCTGTTATTTTTAGCCACGAGCTCCTCACTAGTGACAGGTATTCATTTAAAAAGATTAATAACTGTTATGCTCACAATTCTTAACAGACCGATGTTAAATAAAATCTCTCCAAAAATATTTTTCCCCCAACACAATATTTTTAATATTGTTAACATACTACCAGACCACCCACCCGCACCGCAAAATGTTATTAAAAAAACTGCGAAACTGGTATTTGTGAATTTCGAAGTATGATTCACTTTCGCTGAAAAATCCTGGGTAAACTGACCGAAATGCGAACCCTAACGTAATTTGAGGGTGCAAATTGCATCAGTGTGTCTACGGGATAAAGTGTCGATAAGGATTCAACTCCATTGAGAATTTATGCTCCGCTGCAACAAAGAAATCCTGGAATTTATTTCATTGAGTTCTGGTGCAGCACTATTGCTCTCTGGCCTTTTTATTGGGTATATTTCGAGGACGTGTCTCGTCGGTAATTTTCTTGTTCACAATCCGACTCAAATTGAGTTTTTATTTCCTGGCGTTGGTTTATGATTGGATGAAAGAGAAAAAGAGGAAACGATGATGTTGAAATTGTGCCACATATATTTTACTTTCTTCTATTTTATAGTTAATGTACACATAAACATAGAGTGACACAGATAACATTAAAATAGAATACAAAGGAACTGCTTATTTTTATAGAAATTGATTCTAGCAGACCTGCGAAAGGAGAAATGGAAAACAACATAACAATAAAATAATGTTTAAAAACAAGAGCAGAATGTGAGTATGGACCACGTAAATATAAACAATGAAATTATAATGGTCTCGCTGCTGGGCCACAGAACTTCTATACGAAGGAGTGAACCGTAATCCATCACGCGAACCCAGTGTGGGTTGGTTGATGTCACATGTCTTCAAAATAATTGAATCTATGAAATTCGTTCTGACTATTTTATAGTTCATTGTTCAGAAAGAAACGGTTTTTACACTAGTACTCAGTTGGTTATTGCAAAACTGTGTATTTAGAAAGGCTAGAAAGCATAAAAAATAATACCACAAAATAACGGAACCGAAATAATCCAAAGGATATCACTAACAAAGCGAAATCTGATATGTAGAAAATGAAATACGAATCGACGGTGAGGGCTCGAAATGTGAAAGACATGTCCCTTCATATTCGCTCCTCTCAAGCAGAAAATACAATTTTGCACCGCTAGGGATGCTCTCGTGGGTCTCTGATGAAATTTAAATGTGCTCCTGGCGTCGGAAACGCGTTGTGGCGTTTCAATTTATGTTGGCAGAATGTGTGAGGAAAAAAATGATATTCCTGTCTAGACTTCGGCTGTGAAATGCAGCTTGGAATTAAATATGCCAGATTTTAGTAAGTTTTAATTCCAATTAGTGTAATTTAATAGTTTTTTTATAAGCCCTATAGAGTCAGTTATTTGATTGTTATTGTTATCTTTAACTAAAGATACTTGGTAATTAAAAGGTCCCTCTTTAATCAATTTGCCTACCCTAAGTTGGGGTCGGCTTTCATTCTAACCCAGCGCAGCGGCATATCATAATTATATGCCTATCTTACCTCCTCAACCCAGTAACTGGGTATTACCCCTTTATCAAAACTGATTATAATGAAAAGGCATGGACATAAATTGCAGCTCTGATGAATCTACTTCTTGTTACTTGTTTTTTTAAATACCAAATAATGTTTTGCCAAATGCTGTTACATAAATAAACATTCATAATTCAACGAAGGACACACGACTTGACTTTTCGAAATGACTGAATTTTATGTTGCTTCATATCATTTCATTTCGTTCTCAGACACGAACGCTGAACATTCAAAGCATTTTGCCTCCACGATCCCTATTTATTCAAATACTCAGGATTCGTTCTGTATTCTGCATTCACAACAATTCTCAAGATTTTCAATTTAGTCTCGTATTGTTACGCTAATATTAAAGTGCACACAAATTCTTAACTTCAAAGCTACGTTACTTGTTCCCCAGAACTCACATAGCATTGCACTATATACCGACTATTCTTATTATTTCTATTGATTAGTTTTATATTTATGGTCTCTTAGAATGTTGTTTTATAATTTACCGAAAAACATTTTTTTTAGGGTCTGTCTAATTTGTCATGGGTATTGACATAAATATATCGCAAAACTATAACAAATGGTAAACCTTCAACGGACTACGACCTAATATAGAGCATTTGAAGATGTGACCCGCTAATTAGCAGACACAATAAAAATTACCATTGTCTTCCACCACTATGGGTATTTGGACAGATAAGGGGATAGTATCTTGCCTGTCCTAAACTGTGGTTTTAAATAAGCCAACCCATGCCACAAGCAGAACAAAACATTATTTGATCATAGTTAGCAAAAAAACTCATATTTCATATCATGAAGCCTTATTGTTCCTCATGAAACACAATATCACACAGATACGAATGTAATAAACGTAATACTGGCGCAGTGGAGCCAGAAAGTAATTACTGGGGATGGCTGCATCCAGAATTCATATTGAATGCCCCGATTGTTTTAGACCATCGCTATTGGCTACCCATTTCTGGGTATTTTGTCGGTGAACTTGAGAAGAATCGTTTTCCTTAGGAACCGGTGCGAAAAAAGTTCAAATTGTGGGTGATTCATTTCAGGTCTTTGGTTTTAAAAGCTTTTATTTTAATTTTATTCTCCTCGTCTTTTGCTAGCCTATTTTAAACTTCCTCTGAAATTTAACGTGACTATTTCTTGTGTAAAGATGATTTAGTTGGTACCGCAGTCATGAACTTATTATTATATCTGCATTAACAACTCTGTAAAGTTTATCGTCTTCTAGATACCGTGATCAGATTGCAAAAAGTTAATAATTATAATGAAAGATCAGTGAAAAAACTAAATTAATTAAGAAGGTAACCATTATCATAATTTGAAATAGTTAAGAAGTAGGTAGCAAAGTTTTGGAATAACGAAGAATTGACAATTTACAGTAAAATGCTTGAATGAGACTAGAATTCTCGGGTTCATTCAGTGCAGTGCACAAATGAGTCTGGATTGTTCCAAAGCTCATTCTTTTCTATTTGGCTTAAGATAACTCGGGGTACAGAATAGTTGGTCAGACAGATAAGAGTTTAGCAAATGCAACGCTAGTATTTTGCTAGATTGTCCATGTGATTTTTAAAACAAACAGTTTTTGAAGTTGAAGTTATGTTTTTTGTTTCTTATTCCGCCGCTATTTTCAAATTATTTTCGTAGATGAATCCAACAAGACTTGAAGTCACTACGACGGGTCGTTTCATTGTCTCAGCGATTATCTGGGGTTCATCAGTTCACCACTTTTTACTTTTGTTTTCAGTTGTGGTTGGGAAGAGGGGGGCGGGCTTGTCCTATTAAAAAAACTATTTTAAAACATTCTTAATAATATAAAAGCTATTCTACGTAAATTATCTTTCTACCTTACCAATTTAACTGATTAATTTTAAAGCAGTCTTAATTAGTTTTCACGAAACCGAAATTCCAGTTCCGTGACAGTACTTGCAATGGAAGAGCGTCAACAACTCGCACTAAAACTTACCCTATCTGGGGTAAGCTCGGGCACACAGCGCTTTAATCAGTGTTTATTTGTTAGCGCTTACGTACTGGAAATTCGATACGAGAAACTTGTGATACCTCTGTAACGTTGAGGTGTCTTTACCTGAAGTAAGCTGGGTTAAGTTTGCGGTAGGTAAGTGTACCTATATAGTAAGTAAGAATTTAAGCTACGAACTAACGTTAGGCAACACACTCGTGAGATACAGGTTTGGTTTCGGTTGGAAGGAAGTTCTCTGAATGAGACTTCAAAGTAACAGATATCAAAACTTATATTATTAAGAGGTAAATTAGTTATTTGTATGTTACTTTATGGCAATCTCAAGATATTTTGATCCTATTACAAATTATTTAACTCATAGAAAGCAACACTATTGCAAACTGTTATAGACTACAATACTTTTATCCCGGCAATATGCACGATATTCTTTGCGGTAAGTACATTGAAAATGCTACAATCTTGTTTAGTTTTGCGTTTTAATTTAATTTTGTTAGTTTAGAATCAACCGACCTCTTCCTAAAACCATGAAATAAAAATAACCATGAAATAAAAAAAATAAAAATAACATGAATAAAAAATAACCAATTTATTTCAGTGAACTTTCTATAAATATTAAATCTGTCCGACGAAAACCCAAATACAATTTAACCCTTCAAAAATAGAATCCTTTAATTGCGGTAGGTACCGGGCATAAAATATTAACCATGTTTAAAATTTCGTGTCTAGTGTTGGAACTCTCAATGCAGTGTTTGCACACAGCGCCATCTGTTGAGTGTTTTAAGTACTTCACGTGAATATTTACGGAGTGATGTAACCTCGGTATTACTATTTACCGCTGCACCACATGATTTAGGTACATTTTGTATTCTATTTTCAATTTAGTTGTAGAATTTATGTAAGAAACTAACATTGCCAGCTACTTCGTCTGAGTGTCATTAGTACTTCGAAGAGCCTTTTTTTTTATTCACCATACAAACTGCCACCCCTTTAGGATAATTTCTGGGATTAAAACTATCCTATTGACTTCCCAGAGTCAAAAACTATCTCCATACCGAATTTCATCTAAATCGTCATCATCTAAACGGTTTAAGATTAAAAAAAAAACAAACAGACAGAAATACGTCATACAGACAGAGTTACATACTTTCACATTTATAATATCAAAGTATGGATATGGATTATTTTGATAGAAACTAGGGCTGTAACGGAACCTCGCATCGGCCTCCGTAAATCTGGAACACCCGCAATATATCGAGTTCCCGCACCCGCTTCTGCCCCCGCAAGATTTAAGAGTATTAGCGGAGGTCTCATAAAGACAATTGGTACCAAATCAGCGAAACCTCATACCCTTAGAAATAAACACTATTACCAGTGGTGTCTCATCCCATACAAAGAAACTGTCCCGACGAACTGTACTGATTATACTAATGATTTTTTGTACATTGATTGCGTTCGGTTCCGTTCCGCGGGTATAGATGGTGATCTATCTATTACCGTGGAACGGAACCGAACGCAATCGATTTACAAAAAATAATCGGTATAATAAGATGAAAAACGCTAGTTACGTCGGCACGGTTTCTTTGTATCTGTATGCTAGTATTATATTATCTGTGCTATTACTGAGTATCATAGACCAGATTTTGACTCACGTTTCCTTTGGGATATTCCATGGGAGAGACGCCACGGGAAAATCTAGTGTGAGTTAGTTTGTAAAATTGTTCTTATTGCCTGAAAACTATCCCTATATAAGTCTGCATATTCTTGAAATCTTGACTGGTTTACCACACTTACAGGTGTTACATTTGAGATGCTAACAGAAACCAGTTGTTAATATTTTAACCAAAATAAACTTACAATGTTTAAGATCACGGCTTTTCTTGGTATTTTAACGTCCACAGGGGAACTGAAGTGCGAAGTGTAAATTACATGCTGCAGCGGTGCCAACCGCTTGCATTTTGTTCAGAGGTTACAGAGTAAATAATTTTGTTCGAGAAGTTATTGAATAAATGCAGTAGGAAATTCTTTTCAGAATAAGTTTGGTAAGTCTGGTAGACGAAGCATACACGTGTTGGTTCGATATTTCATAGGATCACTAGCTACTGTCTGTGGTCTCACTCGCCTGAAAGTATTTTACTATCCTAGATGAATGTACTTCCGGAATGAAAGTATCTTATGTCCTAATCCAGGTTAGACAAAGGGTTCTCTGCGTGACAAGTTTCATCCAAATCCGTTCAGCCGTTGGGCCTTGTCTGATTGAATAAACGATCTAAACATCAACGTGAATTTTCACATGTTTATGATAATACAAAGATAAACATAACCTTAGCTTGAAGATATAGCATGATTTTTACCTGACTGCAAGGAAAGAGTTATGTTTTTCGCGCGTATCTTGTATGTTTGTATGTATGTAATATTCTTTATTACCTTGCAAACCATTAGACGGATTTATATAATTAAGACATCGTTAGATAGGGCTCATCCACCCAAGTGTTCTTAGTTAAGTGACGTTAATAAAAAACAAACATGGTTGTTTTTGGGTGTCATATTGTGGAGACCTTAATTGTTTTTTCTTCAGAACCCGTCGAGTGGGGTATCAAAATGAAGGGTTTTTAGAGGTGATTACAAAAATGAATACCACTTATATGTTTAAGAGTAATTCGTAAAATCAAAAAACCCGACTGCTTAAGAAGCGAACCAAAAACGATATGAACAAAAAGAAAATGATGCTATGCAGTCGGAGGATACATATGGTTTTGGTCAGCCAGCTCGTAATTAATTATGTGTCCTCCGACTGCACAGCATGATTTTCTTCTTGTTTACATCGTTTTTGGTTCGCTTCTTATATAATATCAACTTATGATGCGGTTTTGTAACAACCTAAATTTTTCCGGCAAAGATTTAATACATTTGAATTCCTTTGAACATCTCTAAGCATTTTTATCTAAGCACCTAACGCAACCACAAAGCTGCAGGTACCGTATTCACAGTTCTGCAAGGTATTAAACTACAGAACATGGTAGACCAGAATTCTTGAAACTAAAGTATATTTTCTAAAGCTTTTCTCTCAAGATCTCCTTGGGCGTATTTGCTTTCTGTGCTCACGTAAAAGTCGGGAGCCCAAGGCATTTCACGGAGTGTTGCGTTTTTGTATTTGCGTATCACTCTTCGGCAAGGACAAAGACGGGATCTCACTTCAAATAGGGTTGAAAAGTTTAAAGGAATCTTTTCATTTGAGTATGAGATCCTCATGAATAGCACTTTTAGAAAATACTACCTTTATTTGCTTGCAAACAACCTTGCTGAGTTTTAATCGACTTCTAAAAAGGAGGAGGTTCTCAATTCATTCAGTCGTATTTTTATTATTTTTGGGTTCTGTACCGTAAAAAATAAAAAAATAAACATAAATTAACTAAACTTTCGGAAACCAGAAAACCCAGATTAAGATGCCAAAATTATAGTTATTTTGCATTCTGCACTGTATAAAATCTAATCGATAAGCCGTATTTGACAGACAGTCAGCGATTAATCATTTATAGGATGGGTTGTTTGCTAGTAGATATTGGGGTTGTTTGAGAGTATGTATTTATAATCTACCATCCACATCAAACTAGTATTATGCCATGATCTATTCTAAATTAAACTTTTTAGAAGCACAAAAACTAAGTATTCTAAAGATAACTTGCTAAGGTTTAAAACAGTGATACTACCTGACATGATGTCCACTATTCGTTGGACCAAAGCACATTTTTTCAACTGTTGATGTGATTACCTCGCCCGAGCGGACAGGTAAAGTTAAAACTCTACTTTTTCCATTGTCAACCCTACGTGTTTCAGCCATGAGATTTGTTTGTTGGGACACCCACAGACCTCGCCAGCTTTGTTTGACTTGTGCCTCGTTCAAACGGTTTTTCACCGACTGTACTTGCTTTATTTGTAAGATTTTTATCTTCTTTAGCACTTTGTTCAAAAGTATAAATGGGCGTAAAGGCGTGAGTGGTTTGTGGTGGAAGAAAGTTTAGAAGAAAACATTGTTGGTAGAGCTTTAGTTACGAGTTTAGACCGCAAGACTAAGTTACAGTTCTGTGTGCAACGATATTTTTCCACTAACAAGCAAACGCACTACAGTACCTATTGTAAGTTCCTAAGAGGGTTTCTCGAAATACAAAGTCTTCAATACGCTAGACTGTTGCCGATTGAAGTTGCTGAAGATTTTTGTAAAATTATTTTTGGTGTGATGGGTATACCTATGTGTTTGAAAGTGATAAACCAACGTCGTCCCTTAATAGCAAAAAATAAAGTGTTTCTTTTGAACGTTACAAATAATTTAAGTTCATAAATATTTTACCCAAGGTGATACGCATAACTCCAAAAGATAAGTACCAGAGCCTACTCTTGAGGGATTTGCTCTAAAGATTTACGAGTCGTAATCCATGCAGTAGGTCCTAAAAATGTGCGATTTATGACTGACTGCCAGTGGCACTATAAGTTGGATTTATTACATCACTAGTTCTGGGCCGTAACTATATCACTGAGTGCGTGCAATGATTTTTTCACTGGCATAAAAATATTTATTGCTTTGTCCTTTTTTACTACTTTTATAAGCCGTGGAAACTGCTTTGTAATGTATAGTAAAAATAATTAACTTCCAGCAACTAGCTAGGTACAATTTATGTATGTTTCATATAAAATATTTTGCTATTTTATTCGCTAAGGTCACAAATACCTACGCCACAGGTACGCGTTAACATGCCACCATCAATTTCCATACATGAAAGCGACAAACACGACACATTCATCCTTTACGCCCATCCTTACAAACCAGTCACGCAGAACGAACATTTTTCTTTCAAAGCGCTAGTTAAAAAAACCTTCTTCCTTTCTTTCTTTCTTTCTTTCAATATAGTGCCGTTTGGACCCTTTGGGTACGGAACCCTAAATATACGCACCTACAACATGGTCAACATAACTATGCTCATAAACTGTCATCGACACCACTCCCGCCTACCCGCGTGGCACCCGCGTTCGCCTCATGCGCTAATAGGCGAGAGTCGAACGTCAGATTGACATCACAGCGCAAAGTGCACAGATAATTTATCCGCGTCGTAAAAATACACACCTACTGTCAGCCAGTACTGTCGCAAGTAAAGCAACACTAGAACTAACCTCACAGTGATGACGCGGTCGCATTCCCTGAAGTGCTGCGCTTTGTTTTCGTTTTATTATTTCACAAGTTTCGCGAGTCACATGTTAATAACGAGAGAATATACGAGCGAGAAATAATTAAAATTAAAAGTGGAATGTAAGGCTTAAATGTCTGGAAATGAAAATGTTACGATGTTTCTAACTTTACGTTACGTGGCATTTGAGAAGGAACGTAAAAAATGTTTTCGTTATTCTGACGCACGTTATAGGAATCTTGTGTCTGAATACATAAACATTTTTTGAATTTTATCACTCAGTGTTTTTTACTTTGGTTTACATTTTCAGCATGTTCATGCTTTAGATGACAGGTGAAAATTCAACTGATATAAACGCAATGTCTGTCCTACGAATGCTTCGTCATATTGTGTAGATATAGCTAGCAGGTAAACGTGTAAAGTCATGATGTTTTCTTCCAATTAAATTTTACCTACATGACTAGGTACTGGCTTTCTTGAAGTAACAAATTATTTTATAATAGGTAAGTACCTATAGGTATTTTTCATGACTAAAAGATTTCACTGACTTTCCACTCTCAACTTTTAATCTCACATAACATCCCGAATAATTCGGCAGGCAATCAAGAGCACAAATTTTCAAAACTTCACTCAAAATCCGACGGACCTACATACTTATAACCCCTGTACAATTTTTCAAGCTCAAAAAGCATCGTTAAAACTGGCCTGCTATTAGACGTTATTGTTGCGTAGTCAATGGCTGCAGCACTTGACAGCGCTTTAGCCGCTTCGCCACGTCAACCCCTCGAGCCGAAATGAGCCGCCACAGGGAGGCTGCTGAAGTACCAACGTGAGATTGATATAGCCCTTGTAGATCACTAAGGGATTTTTAAGAGAACATTCGGAAGAATTAAGGAAAAGAAGTAATCTGGAAAAGAAAGATACCAAATTAACGTACGTACGGAGCTATCGGCAAATTGGATTACTAAGCAACATCTTTATCGATGCATATCCTTAAAGATCATTGAGAAGTTTGAAGGGAACAGTCTGAAAAGTTAAGATAAAAATGTAATCTGAGAATTATGAAAATGTCCAGTCAATCTCGGTACATACTGGTTTATCGGTAAATTGAAGTACAAGTATTATGATTACGTTTATCGATGATAAATCGACATCGGAACGATATCTTATATTCTTATTTTCTTGTCGTTTAGGGTCAAGAAAAAGGAGGTTGCCTAGTGCCTATATGCTACAAAAGTTCACCATTGAGTACTGTTTAAATCCATACTAAATTATAAATGCGAATGTGACGTAAAACAAACACAGACATATCGATGTCTGTGTTTGTTTTACGTTTTCATGCCTAAACCACTGAACCAATTTCAAAGAATTTTGGTACTTATAGTGGTAGATTTGGCCTTGGAGAACGGCATACATTTTATCCCGGGAGTAAGTTCCCTTTGGATAATTTCCAATTCTTACGCGGGCATATCCACTGGAAGAACTAGTAGTAGATAACGAAAGATGAACATCACAAAATTCGAAAGATTAAGTAAAACAAAGCAAGAAAATCCAATTCCAATTCCATCTTATCTCACACACTGATAAACTTATTATCACGAGAAATTAGTTCGATACGAGGTTGTTTTGATCAGTCCGTCGTTACCTCTGGCGTTCCGCGGTGACTTTTATCTATAAAGTGATGAAATAATTCTTTATTGAAAAATGGCTGCGAAAATGGTTAAACGTGTGTTGAGTGTGCAGGACAAAGTGTTCTTGGTGACTGGGGGAGCGGCTGGTGTGGGTGCGGGTATCGTCAGGGCTCTACTAAGGGAAAATGCTAGGGTAAATATTGAATGGTATTATATAGCCGGCACCGTGTATGTTGTGTGAGAAAACAGACTTAATGCTGTTGTCATTATTAATTTAATATGTTGTCAAACAGACCGAGACGGTTTACATTTCAGAAAGTATATTATTGAAACAAAAAGGGGTTTTCCGATGTATAGTGATGGTAAACTTAGAAACATGGCAGAAATAACACGGACAAGCCCTTTTATTTTGTTAATCATAGTGATGTGTGAAAAATAGCGCGTCCTTATCTGCGAATACGCCCAATGAGTAATTACAATGAAAAAATTAATGACATTAACATTGACTTAACAATAAGTCATTGAATAGCATGGAGTAATCTACGCGTTTGATATTGTTTGTACCTACTAGTTCAATTAACCCGCAATCAGAACCTTGGATATTTATATCTTCGCAGACATAACGAAAACAGTGTCATCTACGATATGGTTAAACTAAAATATATTTTGTTTGTTATTCAATAATAATATACTGTGTGTGTAACCAAACTCAATTGATAGGTAACTAAACCAGCGTAACACAACTATAAAAGGAAACAAAGTCAAAACGCGAATTTATAGTTATGAACTTATTTCTAGTTTAACAAACATTTTAGTTACGAAAGTTAACCCTTTTAGTTAACCCTTCCTGTTCAGAAACACACGAACAGTTAACTGTAAACCTAATTTAATTTACCATAAAGTTGCATTTTGTTTCAACACCACATCTGTCACTAAACGTTCCATTTTGTGGTCGAAAAGTTAACGCTGATGTTTCTGTAGAAGTTGTTGAAGTAAAAACAAAATTTCAATACAAAATAGGTTGCTAAGTATGCCATCGGTCTACTTTGCAACAAAGTTGGGTACGAAGCAGTTTCTGATGGAGTGTTTTTAGACTATAAAGTATTGGGAACCGCAAGCTGAAAGGTTTTTAGTAGAATACTCGTATTTTGGAGAATTCAAAATATATAAGTTTTTAAACTGTCATGGTCACTAACACTAACATTCGAAACGGGATATTTATCCGTGATCATGGTGCTTGCAACAGCACCGAAATATCGGAAACTCGCAACAAACAGTAAACATGGTAAATATCCCGTTTCGAATGTTAATGTTCAAAATATATTCCCGTTGGGCTCTGTATTGTTTCAATATAATCATTTTGTTCAGCTAAAAGCTTTTGGAGAACAATACACAAAAATACAATACTAAAACTAATTTTTAATAGCTATGGTAGGTATAGCTTTGCACGTGCGAAACATCAGATTGATATCAAAATGTATAGCATCTGACTAAAGCTAAAGAGATACCTAAGTACTACGTTTTAATCTGTATTTACCTACCATACAATAATGATTGTAGTCTACCAACACAGTGCACTATGTTTGGGTAAATAAATCTACCTGTTCGTGATAAAACTACTATGCATTCTGCAGCTTTGCATAGATAGAGCACGTTTGACTTTACTCTGCCCAGAATAAACAAACAGTGTTCGCGGTGTCGACACCTGTTTTAAGGCATACTTGAAACTACTATCAAATATTTGTAAATTATTTTATGTGTTGTATCCATTTTCCTACGAATTTCAGGTGTAATATTCGTTTTGACTCGTCCAGAGCCCTGGCTCTTGAGAATCCAATACATTTTTTCAACATTCGTTATTGCTGATAGAACATCACTTTTAACTAGCTTCTGCCAGCGGCTTCGCTCGTGTGTTAAGTTATTTTCTTATCCCAAGGGAACTTTATACCGAAATGCAAAGTAGCCTATGTGCTATTCCAGACTATAATCTATCTCTGTGCCAAATTTCATCCAGATCCGTTTTGTCGTTCTGGCGTGATTGAGTAACAAACATACATCCACACACACATCCATTCAAACTTTCACATTTATAATATTAGTAAGATAATCGAATTAACATGGACAGGCGAACATAAGTACCACTTGTTTATGTCTTTCTTAAAATCTGTTTTTACATTATATTTCAGCATGTCGCTTTCATCGATGTGTTAGACAGAGAAGGCTCCGCTCTGGAATCAGAGCTTACCACCATGTTTGGAGCCCTAAGAGCCAAGTTCATAAAGTGTGACATATCAGACGAAGCCCAACTTGTTGCGGCTTACAAACAAGTGCTGGACAAGTACAGA
Organism: Orthosia gothica; assembly: GCA_949775005.1. Taxonomy (NCBI): domain Eukaryota; kingdom Metazoa; phylum Arthropoda; class Insecta; order Lepidoptera; family Noctuidae; genus Orthosia; species Orthosia gothica. The sequence continues at coordinate 26,175,283 of OX459050.1, forward strand.
AGACTTGACGGGGTTATCAACAATGCTGCGGTGTTATCTGCCGACGCAAGAATTGTTAAGAAGATGGTGGATATTAATTTTGTAAGTATTACAACATATTATAATGATTATGAAGCTGAACAGAATCTGTGTTTTGTGTGAAACAACCAAGTCATCCTGTTGTTTAGCCATCAGTTTTGGTAAAACGCAACGAATTGATGATATTGCTTTTTAAAATATTAAAAGTAGAAAAATGTTTCACATACAAGACAATGTCATAGTCAATGCTATGTTAAGAATAGCATACATTATGACATTATCAATAATTTATTGTTGATTGTTTGATTTTTATAAAAACTCACTCTTATTTTAAACAAGCCACAATAAAGTGTTTGATGAATGAAGGCTTGTCAAAGCAGCAATATAAGTCAAACTAACCGCAGTCAATACCACAAGCAACTCATATTTCATTTGAAGGTTCTCTTAGATTATAGTTATTATTTGTGTTCAGATATTAAAAGATAATAATCATAGAAGTTATTACTCGATTTATTATAATAATAAATAAAAATAAAGACTGAAATTCTCAAACAGATGACATTACGTGAACAGTCACAATAATAATTTCACATACGACCGGGCAATCCCAAAAATCATTAATGGACCTACAGTCGAATATTGTTGACATAATTCACCGCTTGTAGGTGGACTCGACATAGTTACTGAAAGGTCACAAACTGACAACTCAATAATCGAAATATAACTATTAATCACGATTGGTCTGACATTTTCAAAATTCTAAGGATAAAATCATACTACATACTAGTTATACTTGTTCATCGTTTGTAAGTAAATATTGGGGACTCGACAGAGTAATAAACTAGGTTGCGGTCTCGACTGTCTACGAATGAATGCACAAGAGGATGGTCGATATTAATTCTGTGAGTTATGAGTCCTCGCGTGAGTAAGAGTGAGTTATTCGGTTTTGATTCGATTACATTCAGAATGCGTTTCGTGTTTGGTATTATATGAAATCTTTGACAGGGAATTTTGTTTTGGGGTTCTAAAATGTTGTTAAATTCAAATATTAGAGTTAATATCCTGCTTTCAGAATATAGTTGTTTTATGTATAAAGGCAGATTTTTATTCGTATGATAACTTTTACCAGTGGAATATATATGACGGTTTGACATATTTTCTATAAAAAATCTGAACCGCTATTTTTGGGTAGATTAAAAATTCAGTTCAGATAAAAAATATCTGAGGCATAAAAGTTAGCCTTAAATGTTTTTTTTATAACACTTAGCGCCAACTCTCTTTAACCAAATAGATATAACAAGGGTAGACGGAAACATGAATTCGCAAAGAAATGAATTTTGGAAACTCATAAAACTAAACAATCAGTAAATTAAGGAACAAGGGGAGACTTGAATGCCTTATAAATAATGAAATTACGTTTCAGGCTTTAGCACAAGGCCGGAAATTGGTTGACAGAATGATGTTATAAGTTAAACAATACAAAAGAAAGCAAACTAAATTGTTGAGTAATCCAATATATTTGAGTATTACTAAAATTGGAATTCAATGAATAATTGTGTCTTTGTTCGTAATTATATTTGTACTGGCCTTTTCAAATTATAAAAATACCATATCCATCCTACCATACCTATCGTTACACGTGATCGATCATTGGGATTAAACCGAAGAAGAAATTCTTATTTTTCTTTTATACATCGTAGCTTACACCAATCGATGCAACATAATACTTCAAGTGGGTCATTTCTCAGTCATTACTCCTCTACTGTACCGTCATAACTTTTATAGTTATCTATAAAAACCCCATCTAATACTTTGATGGCCACTAAATTACCTAAGTCTTCTTTCAGACTGCTACGGTCACCAGCACAATGAAGGCTCTTGAAATTATGGGGGTCAACAAGGGAGGTGGTGGTGGCACCATCGTTAATATATCATCGTTATTGGCCCTTAACCTTGGCACTCATCTGCCTGTATATGCGGCAACGAAGACTGCTGTGTTGCAGTTCAGTATAGCCATGGGGGTAAGGCTAGTTTTGTCTACTTTTGTATTTTCTTTAAGAACAAGTACGGTGTGGCATATAATTGCTCTTCATTCATCTCCATAGATGCATGAAGACCAATTATATGCCACAGAAATGAGAATGCTAAGAGAGATAAGTGAAATTGTGCGAATAAAGACAGTGTGAAAGAGCCAGGAGCCAATTGGCAGTCAACGGATAGGCACGTCATGGGAAAGAATAAGGAACGTGATGAGAGGGAAGTTTTGGGTGATACGAAAGTGTATGGCTATATATACCCAAGAATAAGGATAGATCAAGAAAGGAAATTAATACTGAGAAGATAGCTAATGGCGATTTAGTATAGTTTTATTTCTTATTAGTCTACCCTCGCACTGGAATGCAGCAATTACACCAATTGAGCACAATCTTATAATAAACTATGAATAAAGAAGACATACTGCTCCTACCCTAAATACTTTGGGATAAGCTTGATGAACTTCAAGATCAAAGACTAGCTAGATCTAGGTTAATTAAAAACTTATCTTAATTTGTTTGTGCTATGATAATTAAAAAAAATGTTTTTAAGAGGATCCCTAATTAAAATTTTCGCTTCTAAATATTTTCCTAAGTAAAGATGGTAATTGCCTGGCAAAGGTCAGGTTCTGTGTTTTGTCAAAACTATTTTGTGGCCAAAAGCAAAAATCTGTGAATTGTTGTAACTAGGTAATTATAATACCTATATTTTTATTTTTAAACAGGAAAATCAAAATTTAAAAACCCCGAGGCTTAATAAACTATGCTTTTAAAACTACATAATTTGTCTAGCACTTTAATCGACAATCCATTGAAACACGATATCTTGCGAAAATACTCGTATTCAAAGAGTAAAATGCGCATAACTTTTGAACGCTTGAACCGATTTTCATCAAATCATCAGTCATCTTTCTTTCATATAAAACTATTTTCAATCAGTTCATCCGTTTGGGAGCTATGATGCCACAGACATATACTCAAATACACAGATACCTACACACATCAAACTTATAACACCCCTCTTTTTCCGTCGGGGCCAAATATTAATTAATATATAGACTATATAGAAATAAGGCTCATATTTGTAAATATTGTTTTCCAGGCAGAAAAAATATATTCAGACAGCAAAGTGCGAGTCATCACAGTATGCCTTGGTCCTACAGATACGGCCATCCTGAACAGAAACACGTTGGAAAACTTCAAAGATTCAACTGAGCCAATCACATCCCGCGTGTCCGTGAGACAGAGGTGAGGATAGTTAGGCTGCGGTTATAAGGTGGCAAAGGGTAGAGCGGCAAGTTTGGCGCTGCTATCTTCACTGCAGAGCTGAGCGGCACGCACACACATCATTATCGCGTCATCGCTTACGCGTTGCGTACCCGCGAAGTGGTTTGACTCGAACGCGCAAGTGATGCGTATTATACGGTGCCACGGCGTTCAAGGCATTCTTTGCGCGAATTGCATTCTGTCGCAGAGTCGCTCTGCTAGAAAGTGAGCCAATAAGTGTAATACAGGCTACTCATAGCCTAGCTACTAGGTAAGGTTGTAGGTAGGCTGTGCCCAGACCGACAGTTTTTATAGCAGATTGATGTCAAAACTATTTTGTTATAGCGATCCAATAAGAAAAATAAAAAAACACCCAACACAACCAACCATCGCCAGCGCTTACAGTAGGTTATTTTATTGACCCCGACGCGAGAACGAGGTTTATTAATTGCTGTTTAGAGGTTATGGTGTCGGGGGCTTATTAAATTTTTAATTTGATTTTTATATCATGTTTTTTCAGCAAAATATAATATACCTAGTAGTAGACACGCTTCAATTGACAAAATATCGAAACAAGTAATAATGATACAATATCTTGCGAAAATAAACCAGATTCAAAGAGTAAAATGCGGTTTACTTTTGAACGGCTGAATCGATTTAATCAAACATAGCTAAGAACACTCTTGACAAAGTCCCCTTTCATCCATTTAGGAGCTATGATGCTAGATATAGACACACAGGTGCACAGATGTGTGTCTGTGCACCTGTGTGTCTGTATGTGGCAACACACGTCAAACTTATAACATCCCTCTTTTTCCGCCGGCGTAAAAAATTGATCGAACTAAACTTTTTACTCATATCTCGCAGAGAGGAGAGGTCCAAGTTCTACCAGCGCATTGTGAAGTGATTCTTACAGAATAACGACCTGTAGCTTGTGATTTGATTGAATGACAAATGACGCAGCATGTTAAGGGTATGATGATCAATGACTGTTGCTGCAGCATGTTATCAACGAAATTGATTTCTTCAATGCCACTATGCTCAAAGTTCGATTCGCAAAATATGCTCTCAGTATCGCAAAACGCTCCGCTCTCTTATACAAACGGCCTTATTTATACGTTCTAGATGAAGTTTTGTGTTGATGAAGATAGTTTGGCAGCAACGAGTTTTGTGATAAAATTGAGCAGAGCAAGTTTCTCTTTGCGAATACGTGCATGGATATTTTGATAGACGTAAAATAAATGGCTGAAGAGACTATAGCCAGCTAGTCTTGTTTATTTATATTAAAATGTAGATAAACGCAATATGAATAAATATCGAAACATTATTTTACATCTAAATATTTAATGGTATATTCGTGACATCAGCAAACATATAGTCACGTGACCAGAGTTGGCCACAGAATTAGCATTGCTATTCGACATTCCAGTTCTACCAGCGTTCTAGGTATTTCTGCCATTGATAGCGATGTGCACAATTTTTTTTCTCCTATTTGTTCTTCCACTCTACCATTCAGATTAGTTTGTATATTTTTTGTGACAACAATACAACAAAAATAAAATTAGAAAAACTAGATTTTAGGTGCAACGAAGTTCACCGGTCTACCTTGTTAGATACATTATTCAAACAAATGCTTCTTGAACAAATCTAAGTGACACTGTTTCCTTACAGGGTGGAATCCGCAGTAACAGGCATATTAACAGTTTTAGACCAAGGGAAAACTGGCTCAACATGGATTGTGAAGAATGACCAACCAGCGTGCGACTACACAGACAAGTTAAACAAAGCTTTTGAAGTTTTAGCTGAGACCTAGATCTCGAACGACTGAATATAAAACACTTACTTATACGTACTGAATTTTTAAATGAGACGAATTTTTCAAGTTTTTACTGTATTTGTAAGCCTACGATTAAATAGTGATATTTATTTAAAACTACTCAGCTATTTATTACTTGCCACATTACTTTATCCTTTAATCCATTTATAGGATTTTTTGAAGAAAAGTAATTTTTAGGGTTCCGTACCCTAAGGGTGAAAACGGGACTCGGACTGTATGAGGAACTCGTCTCTCGCAAGCACGAGATACGAGGTCTAAGCCACTGGGCCATCATGACACAGGTCATAAATGTTTTTTTGCCCGATCCCAGTTAAACTCGGCAGATGGTTGTTATAGAAGATATTTCCCATTATCTCATCACCGGTCTTGAACCTATCCAACTGTATTGGGGTCAGCTTACATTCTAACCTGTTCTAGCCGACTTACAGTTTTTACATGGATTGACTGCCCAACTGACCCAAATCCTTTCATTCGGTACCCATATCATGGCAATGCACAAAAAATAACTAGTCCGCCATCTTTGGCCGTCCACCGTATTGGATTCAGAAGACGTCACTTTGCTAATCATGCATTGTCATCCTAAATAAACGTGTACGCAAAATTTCATCTTAATCGTTTGAGGATAACTTCTTTAAAATTCAGTTGCAAGATTTGACCCGAATTCACATTTAACATACGTTAAAAATAAAAAAGCTTGTAAAAAATATCTCGATATTTGGATTTCCCATTGCGTGAACGTTGAGCGATAGAAATAATCAATAAACCACTATTTTTACCGCACTATTTTTTATTTCGAGCTGCCCATATTGTGTGTTGTTGTTTATATATCCGTGTTTTGATTTTGAAAAATAAATGGATTATGTGTTGAATATTTGATGGCTGGCGCAATTTAAAATGATGATAATATTTTGCATTTTTACAATAGTGTAACATAATAATTCTGTAGCTGTGGGAGTTACCCACAGAGCATAGTAGTGTAGTTGTGAATAATTTCACTTTGGGTTTCTTGTTTTACTCCATATTTTTTCGATAGATAATAAATTCTCCAAATAGCACCTAAGTACTTAACCTACAATACTTTACTTTGCCGTACTAACACTCAGTTTATAGATAGTCATAGGTACGCGTCACAAGCCTTACATAAGTGATCTCATTGTTCACCATCTCACTTCACGCAAGCACCTAACTTCCCACTGATTGCCATACTCACAAGTAAGTCCGAACTTCATCTCTCTCGATTTCCTCTCAAATCTCCCGTATTTGGGACGAACAAGAAACGCAATCATGGGTCTAATTTACGTTCGTACCAGACCACACAGTTGAAACTTGGCAGGCAAAATGCAACTGTGTCTGTCACTGCATTCTCTCTAGAGATTTGGCTAATTTATACTCCGGATTTGTACCTAATCCTCCGTAAGCTCCTATTCCGTAGTACTTTTTAACTTGAGTTATGAAAGTTGAAGATGGATTTTTTTAAAACTTCTTCTAAACGTACGATCTTCACAAATGAAACGGTGGAGTCAGCCTTCAAAGTTTTCGTTCGAGTTTAAAGTTACCTTCTTATAACTTGAGTTTGCTTAACATACTTCTCGCACGGAAAATGTTTCTCTAGAATAATAGTGACCTAGATTTACTTCTGGTTATACAATTTCTATTTTCATAAATAAAATTGGTAATAGAGAAAATTGTCCAGATAAGTTTACCTAGAATTGTAAGTTATAACAACGTCCTGAAGTTGGTTTGCCTGCAGCATGCAGCTGCACCAGGAAATCTTTACGTTCAACGTTACTAAAAATGTTGGTGATAAATATTCCATACAGCATTATGTAGATTTATATAAGCCTTGTCACATGCCATGCAATTCAGGCGAAAATGTTCGGAGTTTTCGTTGGCATAGCTCAGGTCACACGGCGAAAGGTTGACGTTGAAATATTATCGAGGGAATATTTTGCATAAGGATTGAACTGCTGGTTGACTTTTGAGAAAAAAGGAAAGCTTCATAGCATTTATTTTTGTTGGGTGATGGAATTTAATAAAATATTTTTAAAAGTAGTAAGATAAGTGGGTGACTAAACTGATAACACTGGTTTTCAGTTACATCTAGTTAGACTGAACCCAACATAGTTGGCTAAAGTATAAGCAAATGATGATGACAGAAGCATGCACTGCTTTGAGAGCAGTTTTAGCCCAGTGGTCACGGCTCCAACTGACGTTTCGAAGCTAGTGAGTTCAAACCCAGGCAGGTCTTTACCTTGTGTAAATTATTTCATCACCACTGCTCTTAAAACGGAGAAGGAAAACATCGTGAGGAAACCGACATGTCCTAGAACCAAAAAATCGAAAACGTGTGACATCCACCAACTCGTGCTGCCCATTACCTCTCTCACAGAGAGAATGCCTGCCTGCCTCTCACTGAGATGATGATGACAGAAGGCCAATTAAAATGTCCAAATTCAAGTTCAGCTACAATTAATGAAGAAAATGTAGTGTACTTGTTTAAATGTAGGGAAATTAGTTTCTTAAAGAAGATGTATGTTTCTCAGCTCCGACTTACGACTAGAATTTACTCCATAAGTACTATTGTCTTTGAATATGCAATAGGAAAATAGGGTAAAACCGCATACTCTTAAAATACGTGTACAACTACACACATAGGTACATGATTTCAAAGTGAACGGTTCGTTGCGAAGAAAAACGTTACGCGTTGAGTTGATGCTTGTATTATTTTCACTCCTCATAAAATTCCTATCGAGTAAAAACTCAAAAAATACGCGTATTGCCTTGCATATGAACTCGTTGGAACTTTATAATACTAAAGCATTTAAACACAGAAATCAATAAATCCATTCAAAAACATGACTGACAATGCAACACGAAGACAAAGAAAAAACAAACGAACAAAACAAAAGACTAAACCTAACAATTAAACAACTTACACCTTAATAGCCCAACAATATCAATTTATAACTAAACCACGGGTATCCGAAGGTCCATTAGAACTGGTAACGGGTACCCGGGTACCCGTAATTATTAATTCATCGGCGTTAAGTCGAGGCACATCAAACCGGCACGGATCGCGAGTGAATGTTTGCCAAATCCGAGCCCCGCAGTGGTTAACTATTCACAGGCATGTTTCAGCAGATCTGAATTAGAGCACTGATTCTGCATAAACGTGAGCTGCTTTTTGTTTGGTTTTCGGTTACTTTCTTTCAGGTTTTCATTAGTTAAGTGTTTGAAGTGGTCTACGGATTCTAAGCGTAGAGTAAGTTTATACTCTGTTTATTTTTCTTAGACTGTCTTTTCGGGGCTGAATTTGTTTGAAGTTTTTCTATATTTTTTGTCGCAATTTTGAGGTTGTGCTTAGTCAACCTGTATCTTTAGTCACACAACAGTTTCAAAATTGAAACTAGGTGTCTCGCCCGTGCTTTAGCGGTATAAAGATGACGTCAAAGTAAATTTTCATGGCCTAGCGTTTGACTGTACCTTACTTTTTACCTTTATCTGTTACTACGGTATTAGTTTTTAAGTGTTCTGGTATTGCCCGACCGTTAGGGCTTTCAATGAAGCCCTCATTTCCACAAAAAACAACATAAATAAAATTACTTTCGATAATTTATATTTCATCAAATCAAAGCAAACCAATTTCAAGATTCACGCTTAATATTAAATTACACCTCACGTAACAACACAAAAGCCTTGACACTTCAAAAATAAATTAAACATTCAATTCGCGTGTCGAACTTGAAGGACACCTCCATCTTAAAAATGAATGTCGCTTACTTTGCGAGTACAACGTGTTACTCGTATCTTGAAAAATTTAATGTCACAGGAAGCGAAAAATTATAAAATTTAAATATTTTTTTACGGTAAGTATGTTTACAATAAATTATGTGACTTAATTATTACGCTTCCTTGCGTAAAAAATATTAATTTACATTTTATCATTATTTTATAGTTTACGAATAGCTTCCTGTATAATTCCCTTTTTCTAGATAACACATTGTTCGTGCAAAGAAACGACGTACAAAATTGGGGGGAAACATTGATATTCTGTTCCTGGGATCCACGGCCCATTTGTGCGCGCGTTGGACCCGAAAATTTTGTGAAATTATGTCATGGGAACCCTTGGGTGACGGAGCGCCGTATGGTGGATTAGATCTGATTGTTTTCGTATTGGCTGGCGTGATTTTAACTTGAATTTAACTCAAGTTTACTTTAATTTTTAGTTGGTATTGAAATACTTTGTAACTGAACATTATTTGGTAGCTATCCATATTAAGGCAATTTGGTATTTCAATTTTGTTTTGTAACACTATGCTAGTATATAATCTAAGGTAACACCTAGTTACCGAATTCTAACAATCATGACTGAATTAATGTACCCTCAATTAAATACTAAACCTCAATCCGCTGGTAATTCAGTGGTTTAATAAGGTAATTATTATCTATAGCGTTATTAGCGTGATTTAAAAGTTCATCACCCGATTTGTAGATAATAGGTACACATTCCAAACTTTTCAAAACTACGTCATCAAGCCAACAAGGGTAATTTTACTTCGACATGCTTGATAAGAAAATAAATAACTCGGTTAGGGAATATTCCCCAAAAAAGTGCTTCCCCTTGCTTACTTCAATAAGGACAGGGTACTTAAGAGCCTATACAAAGTTTCTCCTCGGGAGCCTCCGCCAATCACATGAAACTTTTGACTGATTTCAAAAGGAAAAGGGAAAAAAAGCGAGTAATGAGGGGACTCTTCAAACCCGTTTTTGTTTTTGCGTCAGAATTATTTTGTAAAGAGTTGAATTACTTGGAAAATGAAGCATACCGTTTTTGTGGTCGTACAAAGAGAAGATTTTCTTTTTTTAGAAAATAATTTCGGTTATGTTTTATTTATGAAGAGACATTTTGGCTTTTAGGAATGTTTCTTCAAAATGAAAATTATCATTTGATATTCTTTTACTACAAGATTTTCAGCGAAATACAAGTTTTCTCGACAGGGGACGTAGTGTTTGATGTATTGGCCCTTCGCCTGAGAATACTAGGCACCGATCCAAACTCTTAAAACTAATTATTTGTATCTAAGCTTTAATATTTTTAATCTTACAAAGTTTTTAAACTTGTCTGAAGTTATTGCTTTCTATTCTTTATAATAAGAAGTAATAAATGTTCGATTATAGAATAATTGACTTCTGTTGCAGATTACCCACTGATTTAACGTCCATTCCTATCCGTCTAGTCCATCCATTGATAGGTAAAATCTTCTTTTAACTTTTCCAAGGCTTTACACCACTGATTTACTATCGTGACAGGTCTCTCTACTGGGTGACATTTTATAATATACTACAAGCAGAAAATAGAAAGTATAAAGAAGGACAAGGACAAGGAAGGAATATGTTTGTATAAATGTAAGATTTTACATATGTAATATAGTTTGTATTATGTTTACACGTATCTTTTTAGTTTATTTAGTATCTTAGGATTTTAAATATTCAATGTTTTTTAACTTGGAATTTCGTTGTGCACAAATTGCCTATAATAACTGAGGTTTGCTGTTGGAGATCCCAATTATGGGTTAAGCTAGCCTTTGTACATTAGCTGTACATTGTATTTGTATCTTCATGTTATGTTTTGTGTGCAATAAAGAATAATAATAATAATAAGGGCTGCTGCAATATTAATACTAAATTTAAAAAACCGGCCAAGTGCGAGTCGGACTCGCGCAAGACGGTTTTGAGATTATGGTACGGTTCTGTACCATTATCGCAAAAACGACATTAAAATCACGTTTGTTGTATGGGAGCCCCACTTTAATAAATATTTTATTCTGTTTTTAGTATTTGTTGTTATAGCGGCAACATAAATACATCATTTGTGAAAATTTCAACTGTCTAGCTATCACGGTTCATGAGATACGGCCTGGTGACAGACACAGACAGACAGACAGATGGACCGCGGCGTCTTATTAATAGGGTACCCTTTTTACACTTTGGGTACGGAACCCTAAAAAAGGAGTAGGTAGTGAAAGTTTACAAATATGAATACAACGATTCGTATTAACATACCATCATATCATGCTTACATGCCTGAGAGGGTAGCCAGAGCATCAAATATCAATTAAAGATCACTACGCCACTTAAGACGAAGATTGGAGGATCACAAGACGTAACAATAGTGTAATAATGATTCCACCAAAAACATAAATATGTGAAAAGGCACCAAGCTCGACAAAACATAAATGTGAAAAAGGCGCCAAGTTCAATGAAGAAGAGATGAGATGCAGTAGGGTGAAGTTTTATAGCCTTTCCTTAAACAAAGCTACATTTACAATTTCGCCTATGGACTTAAAGTAATTTATTATTTTCTTAGTCGTTACTATTTTTAAAATAAAAAGTGCATTTTATTATTTTTGTGACAAATGTACCTCTGTTGTGATAAAAAAATAAAAATGTGCGTGCAAAATGGCTCTTTGTTCGTAGTGGCCACTCAGTCTGCGACGCGGCGCCGCTCACATGCTTTGAGTGCTACAAAGATAAGACAAAAATATACTCGAAAGACAACTGAAACGTTTGAAAATTAGTGGAGTTACAGACCAAAGGCTACAGACAAACTTTCATTATATCAGTGATGGCGATTGACGAAATGCTAAAATTTAAGAGATTGATCACGAAGGGATGACATGGTTTTTTATAACTTCATCATCATAATTGGAAAATAGAATAAACGTATGTGAAGCGTTACATAAAGTCAACGTGCAACGTTTCAAAATAATATTCGTTCAGTGAAAAATAACCCCAGATTTTATTCCCCTACAACATAATTCAGTTACAAACTACATCCAATAACGAATACATACCCTGGTTTTAAATCAAAAATGCCAGTATCATCAGTATCTAAGTAATATTTATCGCGTAGAGTAGAGACACAATTTCCGGTCAGCGCGTGGACACGGCAAGTGACCCACTTTCTGAGGCGACTTTACGTAGCCAAGTCGCGTGTATTGTTCAGGACACGACTTTTTAAATGCTGCAGTGTGGTGTTCAGATTGAAAATAATTAGAGATGAGAGTTTTGTAAACAAAAAATTAAATGTACTATGTATGTATGTGTGTATTTATGTAACTAATTTGGTGTATAATAATGTATATTATTTAATATACATACATACACTCACGTAAAATACGTGGGGTAAGCAGACACTACAGAACGCCATCTGCTACGATCTTTACAAAGTCTATTTGTTTGGTTTCCGTTCATACATCTGAAGCTCCTCCTAAAAAGTGTAATTAGGTGATGGTATGGATAAAGTGAGGAATGAGTATATTAGCGGCAGTTTTAAAGTGACAGTGACAGAAAAGTTGAAAGGAAACCGTTTATCCTGGTATAGTCATGTGATGAGGAGGGATGAAACGCATTTTACTAAAAAAATATGAATATAAATGTGGATGGATGGAGAGGGAGGGGACGGCCACAGAAAAGAAGGATGGGCAGTGTGAGGAGTGATATGAAAGAAAAGGGGGTCAGTAATGGCGTGACGGGGACAGGACGGTATGGAAGAAGAAAACGTGTTGCGCCGACCCCAAGTAACATGGGACAAGGATAGGAAGATGATGATGGTTGCAATGTCAAAATTTAAGGGATTAATCACGTGTCCGCTGAGTCCGGTAAGACTGGAAGCCGACCCCAACAACAATTGGCAAAGGCTAGGCAGATGATGATGATCCTTTCGTTGTTAGAATATCACTTGTTTATAGTTTCTGTGCTCTAGACAAAATATCAATGCAAATGCGATTGCGATGGGTGGACACTTGTCCATCCGCGGACAATCAGCGAGTAGCGAGTAAAAACAAAAAACTGAAAACGAGTTGGCGAGAAGCGAGTGTGTACTCCCGATAGTTACGTCACTCGGCTATACATGAATGACGCTGGTTGGTCTCTCGGCGTGATTTCTGACCGCCAAGCGAGCAAGTGAGCATCGCTGAGCGAGTATAACTTTTGGCGCGATTTGATAGCTCTTGTCGCTGTTTGAAACTTGTGGCGAGAGAGTACTCGCCGGCAGTGTGAACAACCAGCTATAATAATGTGTCTCTTTTATTGATGGATCTTACGGAGTCTTGAGAGCGTCCGGTCTGCACCAAGTGCAAAGGGCAACTGATAGAAATCCGACGGCTGACGAAACACGAAGTTTGCCGAGGGACATTAAGAAAATAGTTGTACAGTTCGATTCTTCAGCGAGAAAATAGTCGATACCTTATGTCTTCGTCGCCGGCGGTTGGACAAGTGCCTTAAATGTCAAAAATGTAAGGATTTGATCACTTGGCATTTCGATAGCGCTTGGAAATCCCTGTTTTACTTTTATCCAATAGTTATCGCGCTGCCCTTTTCATAAAATGTCACTTATCTAGAGCATAATTATGGTCACAATGTAATAAAAGTAGAGCGTGAAATTGCACGCAATTTTTTTACACCAAAAGAGAGGAAATACATTTTGACAAGCACACACATTCGTGAAAAAATCAGTATAGAACTAATATAATAAATCGGTAATCTTAAAATAGGTATCGAAAATAGAGCTTGTATAAATTGTTGCATAATTTAATTAATATAGCACAGATGCGATTGCTTGAAATACAAATACAATGTTTTTAGGTCCAATGGATTTTACTTAATTATTCTATTGGCAACACGAAAATATTTTTCACGATTTATAATAACATTTTTAACAGTGTTGAGTGCATTTCAGCTTTTAAAATTCTGTAATCTGTTTATTCAATGAAATAACATTAAATTTTAATTGAAAACCTTGTGCGAAATTGGAACTTCAAAAGCAAGTTTTTTTTTAAATGTATCAAATTGTCCAATTATCAAGTGGGTCTCACTTCGTACCACACGTATTAAAATCTTTTAATTACAATTAATTTAGACCTTAGAAAATTGGGTAATCAGTTGATATCGCTGTTAGTACAAATCGCAGCGTCAATTGTGTAATATATGTCGATAATAATAAAACAATGAGGAAAGTATTTTCCAATAGAAACACGTCATATTTTATGAGGTACGTGTGTATGACGCAATCGATTTATTTTCGTCACTACCCTTTTTTGAACCCTGCTCTAATTAATAAAGGAAAATGTCAATTTCCTGTGGTGTAGTCACTTTTTTTTTTATTCTGGAACTGGGAAAAACGGTAAGGTCTAGGGTTCATACCGAGCTACATGAAAGTCATTGATGCATGAAATCTAGAAAGGGTTCCCGGTAGTGACTGTAGGTTGAATTTTCTACCTACCAGGTGCAAAGTGTCAGATCTACTTTCTACTTCGAAACTGGGCAATCTTTTTAACACACTTTTTTAGTTTGGTATGTAAAGTAAAGTAAACATCAAGCATCCGACGATTATATATAATTTGATTTTTGTTACTCACACTACCTATTCTTATTAAAATTTATTGATTTTTTTTTCTGCTTTTTAGTATGGTTTTCTATTAAAGCGTGTTTTTAAGGTTCTTAAAACTATTAGATATTTTTTACTTTTTAGTTTAATCGCTAATCTTCAGGATTCGCGATTAAACTAAAAAGTAAAAAATAACTTGTTTAATAATAAAAAGCGTGTTTTTAAGGTTCTTAAAACTATTAGATCCTGGTAAGAATAATGGTACAAACCATTTAAATTATTGCATTATCATAAGTCCTTCATAAGTGTGCAACGTTTTAAATTATCCGACTTTTTGATGGGGGTGAAAATCACGTTCAAAGATTCCGTAACATAGATACATACATACCAACTTAATAAAAGCGTGTTATAAAGGGTGCGGTGCTTGATGCCAATTGTTATAATATTTGATTGACGAATATTGGTAAAAGTAGAGTCATTTTGAAATCTCTTAAAAATCACCCCACGCTTTTTAGTATTTCGTAGTCAACAAGAACTACACTAAGTCACTGGGAGAGTTATCCCGAAAAATTATAAATGGTTCCTCTGGAATGGGACATGGGAGGAAAACCCCAGTAAAAGCTACTACTCAAAATTGTTAATAAATATTTAACAATAACGTGTTCAAACAAAAACATTGTAATTACACAACGTATGAACAGGTGTTTGCAGAGATTAATTTAATTTGGGCCTGTGTGGAAAATTATAATTTCGGTATGCAATTTATAATTAATTACCTACATTCCATCCAATTTGGTAATTAATTAATTTGTTGTTTCAGAAACCAGCAATACATTGTTAAAAGAGATATTAAACATCAAAAGGAAGTTTAAGATGAACTCCACGAAAACCAGACAATATGCTGGAGGGTTGCTGATTTTTGATCTAGAGTATTTAAGGAACCACAATGTTACGAACGCATCGTTCGTTCATTCTTTCTTAATTTGTTATCTATTAGCTGTCACCGATTTTGACATCGGGTGAGGGTACTTGACGTTTGACACTTATACATAGATCACACTTCTCCCAATATATTTGTAAATAGAGATAAGTTATTAACATAACGAATCATTACAAAACGATCCTGAACTTGAAAACCTGAGGCCGAACGCGCGAGAACGATTTTGAAGGGTTTTGTTGTGTAATTGTATTGTGTTCTAAGTAATTCACCCATCCGAGATAGAATCTCATATGGACATTCGCGATTGGTGTAGTGCATCGCCCGTGCAATCGTATTTGTGCATATTTCGTGAGACAAGCTGCTTTTGCCGGGAACGTGTATGTGTCTGCTCGGCAGCTTCCTGAAACCCTCGCCCAGGCACGGGACGGATCGAGCAAGTACAAGAGGACCGCCAGGAATAACTCAGGTAAGAGCTCAGCCATAAACAACAAACCCCTAGCTTTCCACTGCCACGTACCGTGGTTTCGTGGGTGCAGTCCTGAGTATCCAGGGGTCGCATGACTGCTATGGGCTCCAGTCTTCGGCCCGTGGTTGTTATCCACAGGCCTGTATTTAACACACAATTTTAATATTGCAAGTAATTTTATCTTCGTAAATACGGATATTTCTCCTTCATTATAGTCGAAACAGCTCGTAAAATATGCGACACCAACTCAAGTTAGCACATGACTAACGACGCCAGTTTGTTACTGCCAACAATTTATTTGCATGCAAAATGTTTGCAACCCCGGAAGCGTCCGACTCCGGACTCAACTTTATGTGGGTTGCCGACGACCAACAAATCGGTGACCGAGCTGAAGTTGCATGATATGGATGATGTAAGGGACCCAGAAACGAATAACCGTTGTTTATTTCGGCTGTATGAAACCCCACCCACCAGCGTTTTGGGGACACTTTCATTATGCGTACAGCTAAGGAGTGGAATTCCCTGCCGGAGTTTGTGTTTCCCGATAGCTACAATCTTGGGGTTTTTAAGTCAAGAGTGAATAGGTTTTTTCTAGGCAAGCGTGCTTCACCGTCGACCACATCATCGCTTACCATCAGGTTAGATAGTGGTCAAGCGCAAGCCTATTGAGGATAAAAAAAAAGATAAATCACAAAGTGAATACGCGGAAAAATCGGGACATACAATCCGTCGTTAACAAATAACACATAATCTGTCTATCACCCTTGGTTGACTGGTAGAGAATACCTCAGGCATTAAGTCCGACTGCCTATATACCTGTATTTTGCATGAAGTTTTACTATTGAAGGGATGTTCATTTGGTTTTCACAAATAGAAAGAGTGAGATACAAGGAAGGTTTTTGTATATAATTTGTTACGGGAGAAGCCGGGGCGGGTCGCTAGTAAATAAATATATACACCACACCTGTATTCCTCGAAGGTTTGGGCAGAAGTGCACCTGTTCTATAGGTTTCTATAGGTTACCTTCATTTCACCCCCTATTACATGGGACTCAAACAACATTTGAAAATCCAGTTGGAAAAACCCAATAACACTTTGCCTGATCCGGGCATCGAATCCAGAACCTACTGATCAGCATTAGCGACTACTAGACCAAAGAGGAACTCAAATACCGACGGAGAAATGTACAATATCAAAAGGAGAACTTTGTCGACGCCCAACTTTTTGTCGGCGAAGAGAGCGAACTATAATCGGACTTAAAAACTGTCGTCTGCAATCAGCCTTAATGACAAGGCACCAATAAGTAAGGAAAAACTTCGATGAGTAAAGTCTTTTTAATTATATGCAAATTAAAGGGTGGGTTGCACAGTTTAAATGGAACAACGTGGAGTTAAAACAAGATGTAATGGGCTGTAATGAGAGTGTACCTGGGGAGTCATTACAAAGGTTTTGTTGCACGAGTTTGTATAGCCGTGTGCCCGTGTCGCCGATTTAACGACAATTATTGTTGGGCTTAGCCCATGTGGGGTTGTGGGTGAAGGAAATACAAATGTCGTCCTTAATTTTGCTATGGTACGCATTGCAGATTTAATTAATTATTCGGATCCTCTTTAGCCAAACAAAATTTAAAAATGTATATAAGAAGATAATTTAATACTATGGCGATGGTACATACATATAAGCGTGCTGAAACCATTTTACCAAATTTATTCGTTGCATGTTAATAAAACCACAAATGAAGGAGAACTTGTTAATTTTGAGACATTAATTTACTGTTTGTTTCCAAACAAGTTACACACAAACATACGAAAGAATGTTTAGAATCTTGAAAAACTATTTTTCATTAGACATTGTTGATTAGTGTGATTTTATAATGGCAATATGCTGTTAAGATTATATATCCAAATGCAAACAGCCCTTTGTTTTACCACTATTTAAATGCAATATGGAAAATGAGTAAGAAAATTGGTCTGGATAAGACAAATGAGGTCAAAAATATAACAAGGATGTTTACTTAATTAGCTCTGTTACCTGCAAATGCCAGAGGCTTACTTATCTTTATTAGAAGGGGCCAGCCTGCTACAGAGGCATTGGTTTAGTTTCAAAACAATTTTTCGACCCAATGGTTAAAGAAAGTCACTTCTGAACAATGTTCTTGGTACAGAGAAAAGATCAGAACAACAAATGGGGTGGAGAGATACCATCGTAGACTGAATTCAAAAATACCGCCCAAACCAGCCTTATCTTCTTCAGTTGCTATAAAAAGAAACTTAAATCCAAGAAAGAAAATTAGGTTTAAGTCTTTACAGTGCAAGGGAAAAGACGAAGGCTAGAAGACTTAAAAAGGATAAAAAATTGTTTACTGTTTGGCAAATATAAAAAAATAGGATTAATAATTAGTACAGCGAATTTATTTTTGGTTAGTAACGATGTATGTAAGGCTTTTTTATTTTCTCTGATGTTTCGTATTAATGAATAAAATTACTTTTTATCCGATTATACTTTTGTCTTAAAGCGAATCTGTCTGGAATCTGGCGTAAAGCGAATCTGTCCTTTTGCTAACAAAATTATCATGGTTATGGTCCATATTCGAACTTAGTTTGAAGGACCTCCACTTGAATCAGTCACCTTGATAACGGAAAAAACCCTGGATGAGTCAATAAATAAACTATTGCCGTCATTTTTTAGTTTGATAATTCAAGACGAGTTGAAGATATGACTTCGAAATTAGCACTCGTTCCACTAGAATCCCCTATTTCAATCCCCCAGGGGATCGTACAGCACTCAATGTTCCACTACGATCCCCTATGCAGGGGATTCTATATGTACTAATGAGTTATTTGCCTTTAAAGTCTTCGTCCATTATTTTTTGGATTTATAATATTATGTGCCTACTTCAAAATAAAAAAATAAATCGTCATGTGCATTTTTGATAGTAATAGCGTGACGCAATTCAATTTTTTTTTTACTGTAATTAATTAATTTCTGAGAAAATATCAAGTGCAAATAGGTCGAATTACAACGCATCCATGTGAACGTACTTGCATTAGTATAAATCACTTCAGTGTGATCTAAATCGAATCGCGTCGAGCCAACAGGGAGGTTGTTAAGCATTTTAGTTCCATAATTATTTCATAAAGTGTCAGCTTACACTGGTTATTATGGCAAACTATACTGCGACAGAGACACTTCAGATATTCCCGGGTATTACTCGTACCAGTAACATTGTAATGTATGTGTGTACAAGAGATTGTCGGAATAATGAATGTTGTCTCACTAAAGAGGCGTTAAACCCGAATTGATGCTTAGTTAATTATTTAGCGATGAATGTATTGTAATGAATTTGAGTGACATGAAGGATAAATAACTACCTAAGCATGGTTAGGTACTTAGCTACTAAAGGGAACGTGCACTAAGACCACCTTACAAAAAGAGACTGCTCTTTTTGTAAGGTGGTTTTCATTAGTCATGTCTTGATCTATAAATATCAGTCATTAGAGGCCTCACCGTACGGGCGGGGTGCCTGACCCTCTGCATGCATTCAGATTTGGTGGATTCGCGCATTTTACCACGGGTTCCGTACTGTTTTTTTGAAATGCCTGAGTTTTGCTACGAGAACTACGGTGCTGTTTCAGCCTTTTATCCAGCAATGGAGCGGTACCACCGAAGCTGTTTTTTTTCGTCAGGCGGTGAGCGCCAACGAGTGGCTAACTTATATTATTTTTATTACGTTTATTTTTGTGTTACAATAACCTAGCAATTACGTGTTAGTTTCTGCTTTAGATTTCACGGCTTAAGGCGCCGATTCCCTTGAGTAGCTGATTTTAAAATGAGAATCACGTCTAAACGGCTAGTCTTAATTTATTGGAAAAAATATATGTTATATTAGACCATTTTCTTAATAATTTCATCTGAGCAAATTTTGAGTTTTATTCGTATAACATAGTGTAATTAATTTGTAAAGTTATGTCTAAAACGGACAAAAACACGACAATGACAACAAAACCGCTGGGCGTATATTAATGAAATTGACACCATATCAAAGACAATTTAATTATCTACATTTTGATTTGAAGCTTTTTTTTTTAAAGTCATAGAATAATAATAAAAGTACAAAAAACTACTAAATTTCGGGTCACGCGGTTGAGAAACGAGGGCGCGTTTTGTTCCCTCAAGGTCGTTGGCGTTAGTCGTCGTCTTAAGGATTGATTGGTTTAACCTGGATGCATAAGCCAGAATTGAACCCATTGCAACTGCGTTGAGGATAAGTGCTTGTGTTCAGCGCGAATAATACTTTTAAATCTAGTCCATATTTCATTCCTAGGTATTTTTCTGACTAAATATTTAAAATCATTAATTCGTTATCAACAACTGCGGGTTTTCTGTATTTTTTTAATCAAGTTTTTTATCTTTTTATATTTTTTTTAAAACAAAATTATACCTATTAATGCGGCGTTAAGTTTTTTCTACTTTTTAACGCCACAGTAGGTATTCCAAGTCAATTTGAAGGATCTCTAGTCTCTGTCATCTGAATCATCTGGACTCAGTCACCATTTCAACAGAAAACACTCGCTTAATGTCAATAAATAACATACTTACAGTTAATTTAATGATTCGAGGTGGAGTTGGGTTGTAGGACATAACTATATGTGCCTAAGTTGTAGGTATAAATTATCTATTGTATTTTATTTGAGGTGCGTTGGCTCTTGACACTAGTAAATAAAAAATATAAAAAATCTCTTTCGTATATTTACCTACTATACTGTTTTGGGCCATCCAATTTTCAGTTTACCTATTATTTTAAAACTCCTCCGCTGCAACAACGCTGAAAAATATAGCCGCACTTAAATCTGGCCAGCAGCCACATTCAGGAAAAATATTACACCATTTTACAAACACGCCTATAAAGTAAACGTATAACCTCGAAGAAATTGTTACATTCTACGTAGTATTAACTTCGCCATGGCTTAGTTTGATGGCATATCCTGCAGAGTACTGAGAGGACTTTGTAGCCACTGCTAGAGACGGCATTGTCAAAACTTTCCATACAAACCAAGCGTGTCAGTCGCTGGTGTAGTTTACTTAAAGAAAATGCCGTGACAATGCATTGCACGACATGCAGGTAGTTGACAAAAAATATCTATTTAGTCCGCCAGTTAGATAACCTAAAAATATTGGACACGTATTTTTCTTTTCCCATGTGAACAAAAAATTACGACGATACAGAGAGTTGAAATATCGTGTGACGTCACGGTGTGCTACAATTTATACTGAGAAAGTGACGTCACAAGCTCCCACTCCTGAATTTTGATGCGTTTTAGCTTTGTAAATTTTTATTTATTTATTAAAGCAAAAAATACGGATCCAATATTATTTGATAATCTCACTGACGGACTAAATAGAATTATCATTTTTCTACCCAGGAAAAACCCAATTCTGACTACGGCTACGAGTTAAGACTACTAAAACTTGTGCTTGTGAGCGCAATGCTAATTTTCTAAAAAAATCTATTTGGTCCATCAGTAAGCTTGCTAAAAAAATATTGGACATCCCTTTTTAGGGTTCCGTACCCAAAGGGTAAAAACGGAACCCTATTACTGAGACTTCGCGGACCGTCTGTCTGGCTGTCACCAGGCTGTATCTCCTGAACCATGATAGCTAGACAGTTGAAATTTTCACAGATGATGTATTTCTGTTGCCGCTATAACAACAAAATGAAATGACTATACAGTGCGTTGATATATCGCTTGACGTCACGCCTAGTACATTTTTACGTAGTAGTGACGCCACAAGCCCCCAGTTCTGAACTTTGACGCAGTTTATCTTTGTCAGATTTCATTGACATAGTATGTGTGCAATATTTTTTTAATAATCTGATTGACGGACCAAACAGTTTTTATTCTTGTTGTTCAGAAAAGCATCCCTATTGCATGTTTCTTAATTACAAAGTGGGGAGTAAGGGGAGAACGGTACCAACATCATCACCGGCCCAACAGTCAACCTCACCTGCACGTGCCGGATGGCGACGGCGGTCAATAGGCTTCCGTGGTGCTCCCTGCTAGATAACAAACGAGGCAATGGCGACCGAGCAATGGCGGTATAACCATACACCCAATCAGGTAACTGGTTGGAAGAGGCTATAGCGAGCCTTGTGACCCAAATCGTCACTAAAATGTCTAGAGTTGGGAGTTAAGGACAACAAAATGATAGCAAATTTGAAAGAGAAACTACCCCAGGAGGGTACCGGTAATGCCGGAGAATCCCTCTCTGAGTCTTACTCAGACCGCCCTGCGTATTCTGGGGGGGGCACAACTTTGCGATCATCAGTTGATGAAAATATAAACAAATCCTCCGATAAACCGAAAATCCCCAACATGATACAACAAACACTACATAGAAGCATATTTGAAAGAACAAGAAGTAACTCACTAGGAGCAAGACCTACAGAACAGACGATGCTAAATGAAAGAGAGCGAATGAAGGAGACTGTACATGAACCATGGCAGAAAGATGAAGTTCCTGTAACAAAAAGAAAAAGGGTGGAAGCAAGCCCTGAAAAAATTGGAAACAGCAGGAAAATTACCAAAACCAAATACACAATCCCCACACATAACCAATTTGAAACCCTTGAGATAATGGATGAGCCTAGCAAGGAGCCTGTGTTAAAAATACCCAAGCCCGAACCAATATTTGTCACTGGCGTGACCCAAATAAAAAATCTTAAGGACATTCTGAATAAAATTGCAGACGTTAATACCTACACAATGACAACCATGAAATCAGGACACCTGGTGAAAATAATGCCTAGAGATATCGATACATATAAGACGATCAGAGATAATTTTATTACAAATAATATTAGTCACTACACGTATAAACTTAAGAGTGAAAGGGCTTATAGAGTTGTACTTCGTGGACTCCATGCAACTGAAGACAAAGAGATCATCAAAACAGAAATGCGGGAGCTCGGCCACGATGTCAGAAATATTATTAACGTACGCCATAAAACCACTAAGGAAGACCTACCTCTGTTCTACATTGATCTCGAACCAAAACACAACAACAAAGATATATTTAAGGTAAATAAACTGAATTACATGAAAGTAACAATTGAAGCACCCTACAAAAAAGTTGAAGTCCTGCAATGTAAACGATGTCAGAGATTTGGCCATTCTAAGAATCAATGCAATAGACCATATAGATGCGTCAAATGTGGCAAAGATCATCCAACATCAACCTGTGAAAAAACGGCTGACACTGAAGCAACATGCGTAAACTGTCGTGAGAAACATCCCGCCAGCTACAGAGGTTGTATGAAATACAAAGAATACAAAGAAAAAATTCTAAAGCTAAATCCTAAGCACACAAGTAGAGAAACACCGACCCAACATCCAATTAATAATGAGCTCAGCACAACAGAATCGACAAAGGGCACAAACACAAAAAAATCTTTCAAAACCTATGCAGCTGCTGTAAACCATGTCGAGCGGCATAGTGAGCCTAGATTAATTAATGTTAACGAATTAAATAACCTAATGGACAGCATGTTTAACAGATTCCAAACAATCATGAGTAACATGATAGACAACATGATGGATCGCATGATTCAATTAATAACTCAAATGATATCCAAATGATTGCAAATCTTCGAATAGTCACTTGGAACGCCAATGGGTTGACGGAGCGACGTCAAGAATTTGAAATATTTCTAAATACAGAAAAAATTGACGTAGCCTTAATTTCAGAAACTAGATTTACTGATAGAAGTTACATTAGGATAAAAGGTTATACTGTGTATACTACTAATCATCCCTCTGGCAACTCACATGGAGGAACAGCAGTTATTGTCAAAACAAATCTCAAACACTATTTGCTAGAAGAATATAGAACTGAGAAAATTCAGGCAACATCCATCAAAGTGTATACAGAACCAGTAATGACTCTATCTGCTGTATACTGTCCCCCGAGACATACTATAACGGCTGAAGACTTTAGACAGTACTTCTTGAAACACTTTCGTCTGTGGTGGTGACTGGAACGCCAAAAACACCTACTGGGGCTCAAGGCTGACACTACCCCGGGGTAGGCAGCTCAATCAAACAATTGCAGCGCTCTCTCTGCGTAGTTTGTCACATGGTGAACCAACCTACTGGCCAACTGATAGAAATAAAATTCCTGATCTTGTAGATTTTTATATTACTAAGAACGTTCCAGAAACATATCTAAGCATCGAATCATGTAATGACCTCTCCTCTGACCATACCCCGGTAATTCTAAATATATACTGTAAAGTTCTATTAACTGAAATTCCACTAAAACTTCATAGCAAACATACAAATTGGGAAACCTACCAAAATTACATAACCAACAACGTTAACCTAAAAATTTCATTGAAAACCGTTGAAGAAGTCGAGAATGCTGTAGAACAGTTGATTAAACTTATCCATAAGGCTCTACACTTGTCATCAGAGGCGACAAAGAGACAATTTTACACACTGCACCAATACCCAAAGCATATCAAAGAAAAAGTGGCTGAAAGACGGAAGCTTCGAAAAACATGGCATAACACTGGCTATCCTACCGACAAGACAGCATTTAATAAGGCGTCTGAGGATTTAAAACATCTAATCAAAAAAATGAAGGATGATGACTTACAGCAATTCTTAAGGGATTTGAGACCTAGCCCAGACACTAATTACTCTCTATGGAGAGCTACTCGAAAAATTAATAGACCGAAAAACCATATACCACCAATTAGAACACCTGATGGAAACTGGGCTCGATCGAACTCTGAGAAAGCATCAATATTTGCTGAACATCTTCGAACTGTTTTCCAACCTTTCTCAAGTTTAAACTCTGAATTTGATGACGAAGTCTTAACTTACCTGAACAGCCCAATGCAGATGTGTATGCCCTTAAAAAGCACAAGTCCTAAAGAAGTCGCAAGTGATATTAGGGGTCTCAAAGAAGGAAAATCACCTGGATATGATGCCGTAGATGCCACAATGCTTAAACACCTTCCAAAGAAGGGTATTCTACTTATAGTTGTCATACTAAATGCGTGCCTCAGGCTGGAATGTTTTCCCTTCCAATGGAAAATAGCTCAAGTGGTTATGATACTCAAACCAGGCAAACCACCGCAGGAAGCCAGCTCGTACAGACCAATTAGTCTTCTGCCTGTTATTGGCAAAATCCTGGAAAAAATTATTCTTAATCGAATGAGGCAACACCTAGAGGAAATACTCCCACAACATCAATTTGGGTTTCGTGCAAATCATGGTACCATAGAGCAAGTCCATCGCCTGGTAGATACTATTGGCAGGACACTAGAAAATAAGGAATTTTGCTCAGCTGTATTCCTTGATATCGGACAGGCGTTTGATAAGGTGTGGCATGATGGGCTAAAGTACAAATTGAAAAAGACCCTACCACACAATTTCTATGGTATCATTTCATCGTACTTGGACGGGCGATGCTTTGAGGTCAGGCACTGCGGAGAAATCTCACAAATGCAAGAAATCAGATCTGGAGTGCCACAAGGCAGCATACTAGGACCTGTGTTATATCTAATTTTCACAGCAGATCTGCCTACGAATAATAGCACTGTCACAGCTACATATGCAGATGACACAGCAATAATGTCTGTTAACTCTGATCCGGTTACTGCTTCAGCTAAATTACAGTCACATCTAACAGACATTGAAAAATGGTTCGACAAATGGCGTATTAAAGCGAACCAAGCTAAGTCAACACATGTAACATTTACCCTCAGACGGCAAACGTGCCCGACAGTCACCCTTTATGGTATGAGTATACCTCAGGCAGATGATGCTAAATACCTTGGCATTCACCTGGATCGACGATTATGTTGGCAAAAACACATTTGGTCTAAACGAAAACAACTAGATACACGGCTTAGAAATATGTACTGGCTAATAGGACGAAAATCTCAGTTATCGCCAACAAGTAAAATTACCGTCTATAAAACAATTCTAAAACCAATCTGGACATACGGTTTACAGCTCTGGGGAACTGCCAGCAATAGCAATATTGAGATCCTAGAAAGATTTCAAAATAAAACAATAAGAGCTATGCTAAATATCCCACAATATATAAGCAATAAGTTTATACAAATGGACCTGAATATCACCACAGTGAAAAATGAAGTAGCAGCTTACAGCAGGAAGTACCAATATAGGTTGTCAACACATGTCAATGAGCTGGCATTGAATCTAGGGGGCACAGGAGGAGTGCAGTTCACTAGACTGAAGAGACACAGTGTTCCGAATTTAGAGACCAGATTTAGAGTCGGCCAGTAAAGGAAGAAAGTGTCACTGGACACTGGACTCCGACACATGACAAATTTCAGAGTGATCGGGCAAAGGAATGGTTCATTGTTTCAGAGAAACAGATTGCTATGTTACAGTATATACATAAGAGAAAAAAAAAAAAAAACAGTGTTCCGAATTTAGAGACCAGATTTAGAGTCGGCCAGTAAAGGAAGAAAGTGTCACTGGACACTGGACTCCGACACATGACAAATTTCAGAGTGATCGGGCAAAGGAATGGTTCATTGTTTCAGAGAAACAGATTGCTATGTTACAGTATATACATAAGAGAAAAAAAAAAAAAAATTACAAAGTCAAAGTCAAAAGTCAAATATATCTATTCAATTAGGCCAATAAACGGCACTTTTGAACGTCACATAAATTAAAACTAAAATTCACAAATAATTAAAAAAAAAATATGATTCTACCGTGCATTCGGAAAGTAGATTGTTATGGAGAACAACGCACAAGAAACTCCATACTTACTCTTTTTTTAAAAAATAGGTGTTTTACAATATTTACAAAAGTACATACATTAATATATGTGAGGACGATGCACCCAGAACAGCTCTGCACACTATACTACGTACAGGTATACAGCATTAAAAAGCATTAACAGGAAAATTAATTAATTTGATAAGTAGGAACATGGTTCTCACATACTTACAAATATTAAAAATATAGGTAAAATACCTAATTCAACAACATATTAAGTATGTATGTTTGTGTGTGTGTGTGTGTAAGTATGTATTTGTGTATCAATTATAATATTATTGTATATTTTAAGTAAATATTTGTAATGTTATTTGTTACACCAATGTCAAGCCCATTTCATGTCCAGGCTATCACTGTCCATTCTAGGTTGTTTTGAAGAGATCGCGGTATGCGATGAGGCCGCCCGTTGCAGGTATTTATTTTAGTTTTAAGATTCCTTTTCTCTGTTTTAACTTGGTCTACCTGCAATAAAGTATAAATAAATAAATTTTTTTTTTTTTTAAATTGATTGTACTAGATTATGATTATTGATTGTACTAATAGAATTGATTGTCCATGCCATGTTAGTGTTCTGTGCTCTGTAGCACATCCACACGGGTTCGTAAACAAAGTGATAAAACAATAGGAATGAAAACAAACGTCGAGCGGCATGTTCAATTTTAAACGTAATAAGCAGAACATGGAACGGATTTAATCATTGTGTTTCGATTTTGTGCAAACGACTCTTGTTTTTGAATTGTAACATTGTGTTTTGTGATGTTGAAGTTGATTGTGATGCCTACATGGATTTTTGTAGATACTTTTTTATGGCAGTTTAACATTTTTCATTTATTTATTTATTCGCTTATCCTCGCACTGGGGCGCCTTTCAATTACACAAATGAAGCACCTGATTATAGTAACTTATAAGTCTTGGTTTCCTCGCGATGTTTTCCCGCATCGTTGTCAGCGATGTGCAAGATAAACATAAAAAGTCATGATTTTCTTTCAATATTTTATAGGCTCGCGCTTGACC
This sequence comes from Orthosia gothica, assembly GCA_949775005.1. Lineage (NCBI taxonomy): Eukaryota > Metazoa > Arthropoda > Insecta > Lepidoptera > Noctuidae > Orthosia > Orthosia gothica. The sequence goes on from OX459050.1 coordinate 26,203,068, forward strand.
ACTGTCTCACCTTGTGGTAAGCGATGATGGTCGATGGTGAAACACGCTTGCCTAGAAATCCACTCCACTTCACTTCTATAGCAGTAGACTGCTATTCATATGCCTCTCAATTACACGTCATTTGTATATCGATCCTATGATTCTTTCTTTATTTGTTCTGTCTTAATTACATTATGATCCAAAAACTTTTCAGTTTTAAATGTTCGCCTTTAACCAGTCGTGAAACTTTCTTTAATTCCTAACCTGAAGTTTTCTAGGTAAAACGTATCTCTTGATACCTGTTACGAACATGACGCACTAAAGTTTATGAATTGCGCGTAGCGGATCTACTACGAAACGGTTGTAGCTGTGTATGACGTAATTGCTACAGCGTAACAGCTTAACTTACAATAAACTTGATAAACGTTTATTGAGTGTACAATATTGTTAGATGAAACTGCCTCGTTGGTCTTGTGGTCGCAAGCAGTGCTGCTGACCATGAGGTCCTGGGTCTGATTCCTGGGTCGGCCAATGTGTTGTTGAGATTTTATATCTGGGATTTCTCAATTGCAGTTCGGAGTCTGGCTTTGTGCCCGGTTGATGGCATTAGGCTTGACTCTTATTATATGGGACTAAAATATAACTGGTGAAATATGATCATTTCAGAAGAAATACTTCTACTGCTGGACATAGGCCTCCCCCACGCGTCGCCACATTGACCGATCCCGTGCGTCTCGCATCCAGCGCATTCCCGCAACCCTAACCAGATTATCGGTCCAACTAGTGGGAGGCCTTACAACGCATCGTCTTTCGATTCGCAGTCGCCATTCTAGATCTTTTCAGACCTATCGGCCATCCATTCTGCGAGCAATGTGCCCTGCCCACTGCCACTTAAGTTTCGTAATTCTTCGGGCTATGTCTGTAACTTTGATTCTCCTGCGGATATCCTAATTTCTGATGCGATCACGCAAGCCCTTTACATTGCCCTTTGGGTGATTTCAAGCCTTCTGATAAGGCCCATTGTGAGCGAACACGTCTCGAAATGTGAGCGTACTGAAAGAGAACCTCGGTCTAAACCTTCGGAGAATACACCCGTGGTGTTTTGTGTTATGTGTGTCAAATTATATTAACAAAACAACCCGATAACTCTTCTCATTAATGTGGCCGAAAACCTTGAGATTAAAATTCGGCTCCACAAAACAAGCTTAAATTGCCACACCTTTGTCATTAAAAGGCTTTTTCAATAATTAATTTCGGGAAAGGTGTGGTTGAATCTTAATTAATGTCAGCCAACTCATCCACGAATGCTGGGTAGCCGAAAAACATTTTCAATAGGGATGTTTCCTTACTCGAAAATGATAATTCTATTTATTCCGTCAGTGAGATTAACAAATAATATTGGACCCGTATTTTTTGCTTTATCAAATAAATAAACAATTACAAAGATCAAAATTCAGGAATGGGGCTTGTGACGTCACTTTGTAAGTATAAAGTGCAGCACACCGTGACGTCACACGATATTTCAACGCACTGTATCGTCGTAATTTTTTGTTTACTTAGCAGTAGAAAAATACGTGTCCAATATTTTTAGTTTATCTAACTGACAGACTAAATATATATTTTTTGTCAACATCCCTATTATGTAATTTGAAATAAGAAGAGATGGAAGGATGGTAGGAATATTATAAAAAGAGTTGTACTTCATGAATATCTTAACCTATATTATAAAGATATATAATTTTATGTTAGACCAGTTATGGCCCAGTGGGAACGGCCCCGATTTACGTGTCGTAGGTCGTGGATTCGAACCCAGGCAGGCGCTAACTTTGTGTAAATTATTTCATCACGACTGCTCTAAAAACGGTAAAGGAAAACATCGTTAGGAAACCGGCATGTCGTAGAACCAAAAAATCGAAGACATGTGACATCCACCAACCCGCAATGGGCCCGCGTGGTGGATTAACCCGCTGTGCATGGGAGCATTAATAAGCTGATGATGATGATGATAATTTTATGTTTATATGTAAAGGTTGTGTTTAAATATCTGGAAACGAAACTGCTTTTACTAATTGAAATTTAACTACTCTGTTGCTGACCATCAGAGGTTGATTTTCATCCCTAGTAAAAAAAACGATTCTGCTGACTAGAAACGCAGCGCAAACTGCGGGCACAAAAACTAACGCGCCCTTGCACGAAAATCTTAACTCAGAGTTAGTTGCTAACACGAGGTTCAATTGACAATATTGTATAACAAACTGACAATTTTATTTAACCTTTTCTTTGCAACTAATTGAAAAATAGGCCGAAGTGTGTGATGTGCTGTTATGTTGTGTTTGTGTCGAATAAATATTTTCTAATCTATTCTACACTAGCTGTGCCCGCGGCTTTTCTCCCGTCAACTGGATACTCTACCTATCTACCCTACCCTACCCACCTACCAATTTCTTTAATAAAAACCTCCTCCTATATAAATAACACAAAAAAAAGAATTTTTGATGAACGATTTTGATGATGTCGTGATGCCGTGACCAAGGGAAATAGGGATTCATTTTAACCGACTTACCAAAAAGGAGGAGGTTCTTTGTTCGACTTTATGTTTTTTTTTTTTTGTTTATGTTCACCGATATCTCCGTCAATTGTGGACCGATTTTGAAAATTCTTTTTTTGTTTGAAAGAATATGTTTCGAAATTGGTCCCATTTTAATTTAGTGAAGGTCTGATGAAGAACTTCGGAGATATACAACAGAACTCTTCAATAAATAACGGCAAATCTTTCGGGATTGCTGCAATCGCATGTCTGTTTATTGTTTATACCATTTCAAACACATAACATCACGCCAGTGAGCTCTAAAGGGGTACGCAGATCTCTCATTTCACCGGTTATGTTCAAGTTTCATATTATTCGGGTAATCTATTCTGGCGTTATAGGGACCTTACTAAACAACTTGCCTATTAGGTAGGTAAAACTAAAATCGGAAAAATAAAAATTCAAAAAAATTCTACCGACTTCCAAATGAAAAACTACAAAGTGAAAAATAACTTAATTTTTGGAAGTCGGTGTCCATATCGCAAAAAAATGGTACCTACGAAAGACACCGACTTCCAAAAATTAAGTTATTTTTCGCTTTGTAGTTTTTCATTTGGAAGTCGGTATTATTTTTTTGCAAAAAAGTTTTTTTATTATATATATATTGATTATATCTATCTGATTCTAGGAAATATAAAAGCAATTATTTGAAAGGAAAACAACAATACCATTGACGTAAGATAGATCTGTTGATAGTATCGGTAGGCAGCCATTCTATCGAGTGCCTGTCAGTGACAGCCCAGGGGGCCAAGATGTATCGATTGCTGAGAACCAATCAACGCATTGCAGGGATGTTTTCTTCGAGAGAAAGAAAGCGTGACTACTATATACTTACTTACGTTCAGGTTAGCTATACTGAAGGTAGGTAAGTACGTTGTTTGTTTGTTCAAAACGTGTAAAACTTCGTATATCGAATGGTTGAAGTTCGCAATTGTGTTGAGGTGTAAGTTTGTATTTGTGTAATTTCAAAAAATGCTAAGCGGACTGTTGCCACGGTTGGAAAGTTCAGTAGAGTTGAGTGTTCTGCAGGGAAAAATCTTAAGGAGATCATTACCTGTAGTCTTTAAGTCAAGAGTGAATTATAGGTTACTTCTAGGCAAGCGTGTTTCACCGTCGACCACATCACCGCTTACCATCAGGTCAAACGCGAGCCTATCGTAAATAGCAATAAACAATAAAACCCGACTTCTGAAAAATTACGCTCTGAAAAGTGTGAAACAAGAAAATATTCTCATCTCAGAGGATAACCGTGGACGTATGCCACCTACAATACATTCTGCAAAGCAGCTTGATTTTAAAATCCCTGTTCAACGGGTGCGGCGACAATTTTTTTTTGTACTTGACTTCGGTGCCACTAGATGGCACCATATTCAATTTAATGTGACGACACATAGCCTATAACCAGCAGCTAAACAAGACGCTTCCAACGACACCTCATTTGTCAAATGACGATAAGTAATTTAGAAGTTATGAGGGAACAGATGGACATACATACCGGTCAAAAACATAACCCTCCCTTTTGCTTCGCCGTAGTCGGGTATAAACTGTCTTGTTTTAGTAGAACGCGTAGTATTTGAGCGCGTCATCAGAAGTATCAAGTTTCATTCGCAATCACCGTTGCTAATAATGTTGAAGAAATCTTTAGATAGTACCTCCGTTTCCTTTAAAAATTGCGTATTATTTGAAACTTACATTAAGATAAACCTGTGTTATCTTAAACGAATAAAATAACACGCAGGTATGTATTATTCCAAGCCCATAATTGTTTAAGCCCAACCTAAAATCCAGGTTTTACAAAGGTTAGGGCAACTAAAAATACAAGTAGAATATAACAAAGCGCCAGCTGAGGCATACGCTTACACCTCATAATTGTGAAGGTATAAAGGGTCGGCCGGGTTTATCGCGAGAAGGACTGTGGCGGGCCTGTACAGAGAGCTAAGCTAAATTAGGTTCGCTTTCTATACAGTGCGTAGTTTATTAGACGTGGGCAGTGTCCAACTGTATTTGGAGATGAAGCTAGTTGTAATGTCTGAGTAGAATATTACGTAATCATTGTGATTTTAGAACTTTTTAATAATTACATATTTTTTTTTCCTTTTTATATTACTGTCCCACAGCTGGGCAAAGGCCTACCCCAAATATTTCTACGCATACATTTCCTGAGTCACCTCGAACCAGCCCTTGCAATAGTCGTCTACTTGATGTAGCATAATCGCCTTTACAGTTTATTGCGGCATTGGCTGGCTCTCCTGACATTGTTACGTCGTTTTTAAATTAGGTAATCTCAAGATCGTATAAGGTCCTTACACTTACACTAAATTTTGAAGGTGGGATAAATTTTTAATAAATACTCAAATGATTTACTGTTTAGCAAGTGTGGAGTTTCTTGTCCATTCGTCTCCACAACAAGCTACATTTCCGAATGGACGTTAGAATTTTATTTTTTTTGACTTTCGAAATTGCCGCTTAATGGCCTAATTGAATAAATAAATGTTGATTTGATTTGATTTGCAAGATTATAAAATTCATCGTCTCTATATTTTTTCGTATTGAAAAACTGTGAAATAAAGATCGATTGAAAATTCGAACATGTTTCGGAGGGTTTAAAAGGCAAATGAGATCAGGAATGTCATTGTATTTTCAGAATCCCAAAGCCTCGCTTCTCTTTTAATGGACTTGTGACCCAAATTTTATTGTAAATGATACTAGAAATTAAAACACCCTCTGTGCTCTACCCTCCATTCTGCAAACCCGCAATTAATGTAACGACCTAAACCCAGATCGTGTTACGAAATTCAAAATAATAGGTTGCCCGGGTAACCTTTGAAAATAAAAGTATTTCAGTTTGAAATGAAACGGTTTTTTTAGTTATATCCAAATATTGTTTTGAGTAAAACAGAATATTTCAATGATGAGTAAATTCAATCTATTTCATCACTGAATGATCCTTAAGACACTTGAAAATACTTGAGAAGAATAACATTTTTCAATTACTTGTTCTTGTTAACAGACAAACTGGTATTACCCCATTTTCCTTTCTGTTTCGCTTTGCAATACTTGACCTAATTTTATGAATAAGTAACGAGTTTTTAATGCCTGCGATTACTTTTAAGTGAAAGTTAGTGATGGACGACGGCTTCTTCAGAGAAATAAAAATAACACACAAATTGGTAAACACGTAAATTTGTGTGCCGTAGTTTCTGTTAATTATGTATTTATTTATAAAAAATATAAATTTTCTACTCATCATATCTTCCGACTCTTGAATTAGTAAAGCGAGCACGTTCAGGTGATAATTATTTTTAACAGCATTCTTTCCTCATTAAAAGTCCAAGGAACAGTAGCGTTAATTAAGCAGGAAAGTTAAATAGAAAATTATCGTCACTTCAGAGACTCAATGAACAAAACCTGTTAGCATAACAATAAAGCAAAGTGAGTTAATAATTATACCTAATAATATTGTGTAAATATAGCCCAGTAGAAAACGATACTAAAAAAAGGCTAGAATCACAAAGCTTGATGTATTTCTGCATTTTTAGTATGTTGTATGAGTCAGTTAGGGGTAGTGTTAATACAATTTTGCAACTTCGAAAAACGTGTGCTCGCGGCGCACCACGCGAGAATTTGCGAAATTTCGTGCCTTTTTTCACTTTTTACTCTAAAAGTCATAAACTATGCGTTTTTTGACCAAACGAATTCCGTATATTTTTAAAGTTCATTAAATTGGCTGAATGGGCTTTCACACCCAGCCCAGCTCTCAGGCAAGTTCACGCCACCCTGCATTCGTTCTTACATTTGCAGGATATTATTTTAAGAAGGTGTGATGCGGCTGGCTCGTTATTAGTTGCTAGAGGGATAAGGTCGCAGGGGCTCATTTCCAAACCCCTCTCGGTTGGGTCCTTCTCTGCCACTTTTGCAGATGGTGGTAGGTGTGGAACCCATGTAGATCTTGTAAATCTTCGAAGTACCATAGCTTGATCCCTGTAGGGTTTATAGAGTTGCGGGCTTAAATCGTTGCACATTTAATATTATTACACATATTATACATTTATTGTACAGGACGGGACGGACGGGTTCATTTATTTAGACCGGATGGGTTTTCAGCATTCACGCGGGCAAAACCACTGAATAGGCTAGTTACAAATAATTGTTGTTGGTGAATTACCCTACTATGTAACACAACTCTTCCGATTCTATGAATATAAATATCAATTCCTAGTCGTTTGTTACGTACGAATACGAAACTTCCTGCAAACTATTATCAATTGGAAAAGGAATATGCCTAAACAATTTTATGACGTCAACGGCAAAGTTCTTCTATACAAAAATAGTAGCCAATATAATCGAAAATCTTTCCCAATAAATAAGAAGATGAATAGGGTGCGTGAAGGTACCTATTCAAACAAAAGATTCTTTTATAGATTGTAAGCAGCTTTGTTCTTTAATCATACTGAATGGAAGATTCCTTTTTGACTCAAATCCATTATTATTCTTAGGAAAAGAACATACGATACGACTCGGATTCTAAAATAAAATGTCGTGAAGTCGATGTCAGTAGTGGTGGACATAAAATCCGTGAATGTAGGACAGGGGAGAAATAAAATATGTCATCTGAAATGAAGAAGGCTTGGGTTACACCAGACTGTAGATTACTGTAACTATACTAAGTTTCAGTGAGTGTATTTTTGGTAATAAATGTAGACACAGTTTTGACTAAATGGTTTAAATCAGTGTTTTTCAACCTGTGGAACGCGACCACCTCGGGGGTCGCGAAGCCTCTACAGGGGGGTCGCAAGAGGTCGCAAAAATGCCTTAGTAAAATCAGTTCAATCATCATCAAATCAGTTCAATGGTACCATTTTCATTAGTACCATTTATTTATGAGTAGGTATATGCTTCATCATAGTCGGTTATTCGAGATATCTTATACTCGTATAACCGACTATGATGGCCACTGGAACTTCTTAATGATAGGATTCTGCGGTCTCCTTCATCAGTTCCACTTCACAAAATACCAAAACCGCTATATGTATGCCTATAATATTTGAGGAGTTGCCTCGATTTCTATGGGATCCCATCAGATTACGACTTAGTTTTAATGGGACCAACTCGAGGGTATACCGTTTCAAACACAAAAAGAATTTTCAAAATCGGTCCACAATCGGCGGACTAATTGTGTAACAAACATACAAAAATTAAAAAATAAACATAAGCCTAATTGAGAACCTCATCATTTTTGAAGTCGGTTGAAAAAAAGCGAAGGGTCGAGGGTCGCGAAAATTTTTTTCGTACTATCGGGGGCCGTGTCATGAAAAAGGTTGAAAAACACTGGTTTAAATAATATGCTAAACTAGTACTATAAAAAAGCAAAATTTTTTGTTTATTGTTTGCAAAAGATATTCTCTACTAATTCGAAAAATTCTTTCACTGGTAGTAAGAGATTTTTTACCTAGTGTAAAACAAACGGACGGAATAGCGGACAGAAGCTATGGCTAGATACCTTGAGATAGCATGTTTATATTTCCAAAATAGTTTTACATGCGCTATATAAAGTAGGTCACTTTATTTAGCGTATGTAACAAACAATAAAATATCTCGACATCAAAAACTCACACGCAAACCTCACTTTACACGGCCTAAAAAAGGCTGAAACATTTTAAAGTATCACATCATAATATAAAAATATCCTTCCACGTCATGCCCTACATTGTACCCTGCCCTTACAGGGTGGATATAAGTGGATGCCTATAGCTCAAGGTGGATATACAACGACTTTTCTGACAGCACATTTTTCATACTCCGGCCATTCCAGGGGTCCCTGAAAAAAACTTGACTACCTATACATATACCGTTCTAAATTGTTGGTACTGCGCGGTATGCGATAAGGCCGCCCTTTGTATGTATTTTAGTGTTAAGTTTCCTTTTCTGTTTTAACTTGGTGTACCTACAATAAAGCATACATAAATAAATATATAAATAAAAAATGTGAATTGATGCTGCCAACTTCAAGTGAAAAAATAAAGGTAAATAAAAGAAAAGGAGTGTAGTCCATGCAATGGTACTATAGGGATGTTACCTGGGTAGAAAAATTATAATTCTATTTAGTCCGACAGTGAGATTATCAAATAATATTGGACACTTATTTTTTTGCTTTACCAAATCAATAAAAATTGACAAAGATAAAGCGCATCAAAGTTCAGGAGTGGGGGCATGTGACGTCACTATGTCAGTATAAGGCGTATTAACGGCGTGATGTCACACGATATTTCAAAGTTTTATATCATCGTCACTTTATTTTTACGCTTTAAAAGAAAATGCGTGTCCAATATGATTTACACTCAAATAATATATATAATATAATAATCTAATACCTTTATACGAGCAATTCTTGTATGTATGTAATATAATCTGAATCTCAGAAAGGGCTCCAACGATTTTCATGAAATTTAGTATGCAGGGCCTTTCGGGGGCGTTAAATCAATCTAGCTAGATTTTATTTTTAGAAAATGTCGTTTTCTCTATTTTCACCCGAGCAGAGCACGGTCACCCAGGTAATTTGCCTCTTCTAACTGACGGACAAAAAACAAATTTTCAGTTAACATCCGTAGTATGGCTGCTGCATTTAATACCCCGTGTAATATTCCAGAAGTTTATAGTCTTTCTTAGGTACCTTTACCACGTAAACCGAGTATAATAGGATAACTGCACATCATCAGCCTATTAATGTTCCCACTGCTGGGACACAGGCCTCCTCTCTGTGAGAGAGGGAATGGGCTGTAATCCACCACGCGGACCTAGTGCGGGTTGATGGATGTCACATGTCTTCGAATTTTTGGTTCTAGGACATGCCGGTTTCCTCACGATGTTTTCCTTCACCGTTTTGAGAGCTAACTGAATAGGATAACTGCGTTATAATAATTATAAGAACCATTTTAACCACACACCACAAAACTATTACGAAGTGTGAAAACAATTACAAATAAATTGTCATTGATAATGTGAAAACTCTGTTAGTGGTCGCACTAAAAAAGAAATAGATTTATGCGATTGATAGGAAACTTGGAAAACATTACCTTATATGGAAAGGCAAATTACTTAGTACCCATCTAAAGTTTTCCATGTAATCTGTATCCGAATGATTAGCAGGTAAGTAGGTTTTCAAGTAGATACGTAAGTATATATTTGTAGGTAAATCGAGACCCCTTTGTTATATCAAGAGCATAGATAACCATCTAGAGTTATTAAATAAAGTTAATTATGTAACAAGTAAAATTTCAAAAACTAAATGCCCTGTACTATATACTAATATTTTGAATGGCTGAACCAGTTTTTATCAAACATGGATCCGTTTAGGAGCTATGATGCCACAGACAGATACACAAATGTACAAACACAGGTACACACGTCAAACTTATAACACCCCTCTTTTTCCATCGGGGGTTAAAAAGTTAGATACATAATATGATCTACGTTTTTCGCAAAAAAAACAGAAAAGTTTTTACTATACTAGAAAGAAAATTTCTTTACAATGCATGTCCTCGAAAAGAGCGGTTTTCCAAGCAGCCAAACTGCGGAAAGTGACACTTTTTTTCACTAGTGCTTTTTACTTTCCTGTATTTTTTTAATTTTTAACTCCAACGTCAGCCCGACGCATAGAGTTTTTATTATTTGAGAAAAGTTTTAAAATTTAATTATGTACAGATTATCATTCATATAAAAGGTAGAATGAAACTAACACTTCATTTTAGGCGTTTTTAATTACTCTAGATTTAGATTTTGATCAATAAATTAATTTTAAATATTCATTAAATATGTTTGGCAGAACGTATATTTTGCTCGTGCCTTATTGCGTTACGATGTGAAAGCTATTTGCACATGCGCAGTAGATATGCCCGAGGAACTATTAGTTAATCTGTGGATATGCTGAACCCGCTTGAATAAGCCCGCCATTTTATTAATTTCATTTTATTAATTTATTTATTTCCTCGCACAATGCATAGTAAAATGTTGTATGATACACGTACGTAAGATGATTTCCGACTCGTGTCGATTTATCCACTCACTCGCTTCGCTCGCTCGTGAATAAAAATGCCACTCATCGGAAATCACCTACCTTCCGCACTTGTAGCATAAATAACTATTTTTTGTCATATTTCGCTGTAATAAAAGTACGCGCAGCTATTTTAAGCAAGCGACCCTTTTTTTGTTTTTAGAAATATAAATTTCCCACAGTAGGAATTAGGAATAGTAGGAATTTCTCTTGTATCGTAACAAACATTAAACTCACTTAAACAGTCAGTACTGGAACAACCATACAAACATTTGTTCCTCTTTGGAATCGAACCTGCGCCGCAGCCAATCACTCAGCCACTGCGCCAACCGTATACCTATTATTTAGCTTTCCAGTAACAGATATTCAAGCCGTTCAAGATACTCGTAAATATTGTACTTCTGTATGCGTGTGACAGACACATGGTTTCCCAGAAGAATTGAGGTTTCTTATGAGTGAAGATCCCCCAAGTCCCCTGGGTATTTATGGAGGAATCTCGCTATTTACCTTATAGACATTTCCTTTTTACTCCAGAATGGTAACGCTCGGGAGTTATGATGTTAGGAGAGGTAAATCTTAGATCAGAAACGACGGAGTTACCTCTAGGGATCTCGTCAGATGTCATCTTGATGTCGTCAATTTACATGAGCAGTGTTGTTTCTAAAGATAATACGTATATTTGTTTTACCAAAATTTATGCGAATGTGCGTCAAGATTGATCTGCATAAGACGCATGAGAATAAGTTTGGTAACAAGCAAGTAACATACAATTGTGAACCCTTTATGGGACTCCTTGGGTCGTACAATGTGTTTGTACGACGTTCAGTCTTCTACAATAACGTTTTTCTATTTAAATTCACAAAATGTTGATTAAAAGTGTGGCTTAGTAATAAATAATGTTAGTTTAAAAATTGACCAATTTTTTTAGAATGTAAATAAATATAGTAACCTTATTGAGTGTTATATTAAGATTGAGCTATCATCACGAATCAGACGACTATTCAAGTGACCAGCAGACAACTTCAGCCAAAGAAGCTGCATTGCCTTACAACATAGCAATGCCGCCAACCTTTTGGGCACATTTCTCCTTGACAGCAATGTTGACGAACCAATGAGAGACATCATTGGGCATCAAACAGAAAGGGAGTCTCCTTTTCCTCTATTTATAAGGTCTTGTACATAACAAATTTATTAATTACCTATTTATTAGTCCATAACATTATAGTTAAATTATGTTGAAAGTAATAAAATTAACTGCTTAGTAATTTTAAAAAATATGATATAATTTTCCATAACGTGATAAAATTCAGCTTCAGAAAATTCAATAGTGTTGCCGCCACTCACAATATCATAAATTAGGACAGCTTTCAAAGGATGAAAGACTTAGTTACCTAAGTTAAAATGTTCAGTAAATATTATCAAGTGCTCCTACGAGGTTTTTAATTTAATTTTATACTGAGTGAATAATACCCTGCAGAAAGTAGCTGTTCATGTTTTAACAAGTTAAATACTCAGCTTAGAAAGTTATTAAAATTTAAAATAAGTTACTGTAAGACTTTCAAGAAACTGCAATGTAAATAATTATTTATTTTGTATAATTTTGAGATTTAAATATTTTTACTTGGTATAGTATTTGAAAGTCATCTTGCAGACAAGAAAAGTTAGAGAAATATGAACTTGAATCAGAGTAAAGTAAAGTTTTAAAACTTTATTGTTTGAACTTGGTCTATGGGATCCGAGTGCTCATCGAGTATTTCGAGATGTAAGCAAATGGTTAGTCGAGTCTTCACGTGACCAGAGGGCTGGGCTTTTCCTTGGCCAGAAAATTAGCATTGCCATCCAACGAGGCAATGCTGCCAGCATTCTGGCTTTTCACGTTGACAGCGATGTTGACTGATTTTTTGACACCCAATGTCCCTTGCCCTTTTATACGCGTTCATATTTTATTGACATATTAAGTACTTTATAAGAATCCCCCTAAGCTAGTGTTAACTGTACCATAGGGAACAGGGAAAACTGTAAACAGGATTGACAAATAAACCGAAAAATTGTATTAGGTGCATATACATACACTGTATAATTTACTTATGGGCCGGTATTGTAAAGATTATCACGTAAATTCGATAGAAATCCGATTGCACATCTTGACGCTTGCATTCAGCGCTGCAAGCAGCTGCATTTACCTTATCACCTGAGATAATTCACTATTCTCGACCTGAGATAATTTACTCAGTTCGTCCGTAGACAGCAAACCGAACGCACACGCATTTACTTGGTTACTACTTCTCGTACTCGGCGACGAATTGGTGACTCACTCAACTTACAACTGCGTTACTCAAACTTTTCAAAATGTTTACTTGTAAACAGTGCGATGTGGATGCCAGAGACGGCGTCACCTGTTCTGTTTGTGCGGGGCAGTTCGACTTCCCCTGCTCAGGCATTACGGAAGCAGGATGGAGAAGACTTGGAGAGCGGAAAACTACATGGAAATGTAGCAGCTGCAAAACATCGATGCTGGCCGGTCCCCGAGCTGACACTGATAAGAGCTCACCAGCAGACACGGAAACTATCATAACTGAGCTCAAGCGGCTATCTACACAAATGGAAGCCTTGCCAGCGCTGGTCGAGAGCGTTAAAGCGGTGCAAAACGAACTTGTGGAGCTCAAAACTTTAAAGACCGAATTCTCAGAGGTGAAGTCGTCACTACAGTTTGTTAGTGACAAAATGGATGAGTTGACCTGCAAAGTATCAACTCTGGAGCACGACATTGAGTCAATGAAGAAGACCAAAGTCGACATCTCAAAGTTGCATGACCGCATAGCTAAATTAGAGGTCCATCAGAATGAGAGTGAACAGAGGTCCAGGATGAACAACATAGAAATCAAAGGAGTGCCAATAACTAGCGATGAAAATTTATTCTCAATAATGACAAAAATCGGGGATGTTATCGGATGTCATATACCCAAGGAGCAGATTAACTACATAGCCCGAATTCCAATGCGTAGTGATCCACTTAATAAAAATATTATTTGTTCGGTGCATAACAGTTACAGCAAAAATGATTTTGTTTCTGCGGCGAAAAAGCACAAAACTCTGAATGCTGCTCATCTAGGTCTGCAAGGCACAAACAGGATCTATATTAACGATCATCTTACGCTGGATAATAAAATTCTCCTGAACCAGACCAAAGCTCGTGCCAAAGAACGTGGTTTTGAGCACGTTTGGGTCACGGGTTGCAAGATATTTCTTCGAAAAAACTTCACATCCCCAAAACTCCATATCAGAACGGAGCACGATTTAAAAAAAATACTATTTTAAACGTTCTTATGTTGAGAATGTCGATTCAACGTCCTGGTAAGTTAAGCATCGCTCACTCTGACTCATTAAGTTTGAGAACCTCTGTTATCTATTTTTTCTATGCATTCCTTTCTCGCCGACCTTTTGTTTGCTTATCGCTGATTTTGACCCGGTTTGTACTTTGTTGCTATTATGACTTTAAATATGCCACAAGTTACCTTAAAAATGTGTATTGCTCACTGAGATTTAACAGTCTACCTTACAATAATTATATTTTATTTCTTAAAGTTCAACTAGGTACTACGTTCTTCGGACCTTATTCGTGTGGAGATAAAGTTTTATTTTACATAAATGTTTTCATCTATCATTTTTTTAAAAATATTTATTTTAACGGATTGAATGTGCTTTGTATTCTCTTTTCTATACTGACCCTAGTATTTTTTATTACTTATAATGGCACCAATTAGCATTTTTTATCAGAACGTACGGGGACTGCGAACGAAAACAGGTGCTTTCTATAGAAATATATGTATTAATGGTTTTGATGTTATCTGCTTGACTGAGACTTGGTTAACTGATGGTATAGCCGATTCCGAATTATTTGATGACAGATATATGATATGGAGACGGGACCGGGATTATACCAGTACAGGTCAGACTATGGGTGGGGGGGTTTTAATTGCCGTTAGGCGTGAGATTATGGCCCATGCGCGCGGCGAGTGGCACTCATCAGCAGAAGACCTGTGGGTCACATTAACTCTGCAGCAAAAAAGACCTAGGACAACATACAAAATGCATATAGGCGTTGTTTATATTTGCTCCCAAAACCTAGGTAACTCATTAACAACTCAGCTGTGTAACTATTCCGATAATTTGAGTAACATTATAATGGAGCACCCGGTCGACAAGTTTATTGTGCTGGGTGACTTTAACCAACCCAACATTACGTGGACTCCTGCAGATGATGGCCATTCTCTGTACCCTACAAACCTGAACGGTCATGTACAAACAACTTTTTTTGACAACGTTAACTCATGTAACCTGTTGCAGTATAACTGTCACCCTAACAAAAACAATAAGATTCTGGATTTGGTATTTTCTAATACCGAAATTTCTGTTTCCTGCAGTATTGATCCTCTAGTTCCTGAAGATCCGCATCACAACGCACTATGTATCACGGCGGATTTTGTTCAGCTTCATAGTCTGCCAGCTCGTCCCTATGTTAAATACGTGTATGGGTCTGCTGACTATGCAGCAATTAAAGATGAACTTAACATCGTTGACTGGCAATACGAGTTGGGCCACAGGTCACTGGACGATGCCGTGGCATTCTTTTATGACGTTTTGTATAGAGTACACAAAACTTATATCCCATCGAAAACAGTTGTTTCCCAGTCTAAATACCCCCTCTGGTATAAAAGTCCGTTAATAAAAATTATCAAAGAAAAAGCCAAATTCCACGCCAAATTTAAAAAGTATGGCAACGATTCGGACTACCAATCCTTTGTAATATTACGGCAACGTGCAAAGGATTTAGAGAAGTGCATGTTCGATGATTACATGGCAAACGTTGAGTCCGCTATTCGCAACAACCCACGAGCCTTCTGGAGCTACGTAAAATCAAAAAAGCAAAACAACTCCTACCCTTCTGTGCTGCGGTTTGGTGACCAGTCCTCTAGCAATGGTGAAGAAATTTGTAATTTTTTCGGCGAGTATTTTCTGTCAAACTTTCGTGAATCCGCCAGCTCTGAAAATAGTGCGCAATACCATTGTACCAGCGAGCGGACTGACTACAGTCCATACGATATTGCTGCTATCGAGGTTTGTGAAGACGAGGTTATAAAACTGTTAAAGCTTTTGGACTTAAATAAATCTGCTGGTCCAGACAAGCTCCCACCGGTTTTCATAGTAAACTGTGCAACAAGCCTCTCGGTTCCTCTTACAATCTTATTCAGACGATCTCTGAACACTGGGGTTATGCCTGCTATATGGAAGTCAGCTTATATAACTCCTATTCACAAAAAGGGACCGAGAAACTACGTTGACAACTATAGACCGATCTCCAAATTATGCGTGTTCGCTAAAATATTAGAAAAAATTGTGTATAGGCAAGTTTACTCTGCTCTCAGACTCAGTTTCAGCGAACACCAGCACGGATTCTTGAGTGGTCGGTCAACAACTACAAACCTTGTTCTCTGTAGTGACTTTTTGTCAGAGGCTATGTCTGATCGGTCCCAAATCGACGTCATATACACAGACTATGCCAAATGTTTCGACAGAATTGATCACGAAGTTCTCATGCGTAAACTTCTATCGATGGGCATTAGGGGTAATCTTTTCCGTTGGTTTAAGTCGTATGTGGAGGACAGGTTCCAGACTGTTGTGTTGAATGGGTATTCATAAAGATCAATGCGTATTCCATCTGGTGTACCGCAAGGATCTTTATTAGGGCCCCTTTTATTCAATTTATTCATCAATGATATTGATTCTTGCTTCCTTCACTCTAAAATACTTCTTTATGCGGATGACATGAAAATTATGTCAAAAATATCCTCCTTATCAGATGCCCTGTCATTGCAGGAGGATCTAAATAGGTTCCAGTACTACTGCATTACTAATAAACTCCATTTAAACATCTCCAAGTGTTACGTGTGCTCCTTCACTAGAAAGCCCGTACCTATCACATTTGACTATAAACTTTCAGACAAATCCCTATCTAGAGTTAGCACAATCAAAGACTTGGGAGTTGTATTTGATTCAAAATTATTATTTGATCAACACGTAGATCAAATCATTAATAAAGCATCAAAATCACTAGGGTTCATTTTGAGAGTCTCGTCTGAGTTCAGAAGCATCAAAACCATTAAAATTCTCTACTGTACTTTTGTTCGCAGCCATCTCGAGTATGCCTCTCAAGTCTGGAATCCCAATTACAACATATACATGAATCGATTGGAAGGCATACAGAGAAAATTTTTGAGGTATATTCAATTCCGTTCTAAAACTTATTCTCCCTCTTATCTCCTTCGCTGTAAAAGGTTCCATCTACTTCCTCTTTCCGAACGTAGAAGAATTGCAGACTTGGCGTTTTTATTTAGAATCGCTAACGGTTCAACCGAGCTGCCCGAATTGCTGAGCAAAATTGGACTGCGGATTCCTTCTACTTTTCGGCGCTATCCCTGTCTATTGCATACTCCTGCGGTAGGAACGAATTACAGACGAAATGCATATTTAATAAGAGCGGCTCATACATATAATGCGATCTGCCGGGGCGTCGACATCGATGTTTTCAATACTAACACATCAAAATTAAAAAGGACTCTTTGTAATCTCTTCTTCGATAATGTAAACTAATTTAAAATTCTTGCTGTTTGAGTCATGTTTTCAAAACGAGGAGGTTCCCAATTCGTTTTCTTTATGATTATGTTACTTTTTTACTTAAAACACTGTCTACCTTCTATTTTTTTTGTTTATAAGCTCTCTTCTATCTGTGGAAACTTTTAATTGGCCTTATTCTTGTTACTCTTAATTGAATAAAAATTTTTAGCTGTAAGTTTTCCTAAAACTGTAAAATAAAATAAAATAAAATAAAATAATCCCAGTAGCCGTTACTCTAGCTTAGCTTTATACTAACCTGGACCAAGTCACCATGGATCCCTCCAGCAGCCGTGATGGTGAGTAGACAGACGTAAGGCACCAGGTCTTCGCGGGGGCGATGCAGTTCCAACTCGTAGGTACGACCGATGTCACCGTAGTAAGTCCTGTTGCAGCCTGCAGACAAAGGAAAAGAAGGTTCTAGAGTTACTGTTAAGACTGAATTAGGGAGTTAAAGAGTTGAGAAGTGACTAACATAGTCACCTCTCCACACTTGGAAGTCCGTAGAGTTGCGATGAAAGTAATGATTTATTTTCATTTCATTCTACTAATATTATAAACGTGAACGTCTGTTTGTTTGTTTACGAATCACGCCTCAACGATAATGCTTTTGCATAAATCGGAGGCATCCTGAGCAGTCAGTCCTAATATCAATCTTGCTGAATGACGCATCTGTTCCTTGTGGCTTGAGCTATTCTCGTATTCTCGTTTAGCTTATGAAAGAAGACGAATACAAAAATATAATTTAACTTGTCTTCAATACAAAGTCTATGAATAAAATATCACTTACAACGAACTTTAGAAACGTTTTGTCGAGACATATCCTTTTAAAAGGATATTATTACAAGTTCTTTAAACATAATCCTGCTCCGGGCGAATACTCGCATTTTCTTCAGGAAAACGTTGAAAGGTCGGGAGAGGTCAATTTTTTCTTTTGATTAAATTTGTAGCGAGTTATAAAACAATGCCTGGGGTCCCTTGTGTTCTCCTTCATTGGCTGTCCAAGTGATCTTCAAAAGATTGGACACGGGCAATCTTGTTAACAACTGCTACGATAAGAAATAAGATAGTGCTGAAAAGAAGGGTTACAAGGACTGGCATTTTTCATAAATAAATTGGTTCGTACCAGAACTCGGCTTATTTGATGGCTTTAAAGTAGTAGAGACAGTCAAGACTCACATATTGATCAACCTTAAGCTGAAATTGGATCTCATTTATATTTTAGACTTAAATCGGTATCAGAAGTGACGCGTATAAGCACGATGCACTTGCTAAAAACCATTTTTTAGGGATCCGTACCAGAAGGGTTCAAACGAAGCCCTATTGCTGTCACTCACGTGTCTGTCTGTCTATCCGTCTGTCTGTCTGTCTGTCCGTCCTGTGTCACACAGGTTTTACAGCCATAAAGATTGTCAAAAAATATTTTCCAATGTTTTTAAGGAGGGCGCAAAAATACAGTGCATCGAGTAGGGCATCGTTGTTTAGAGCTAGTTGTGTAGATAAATATTGTATTTTTTGTATTAAAAAATATTGCGAAATAATGGAATAAGAAGCCACCAAAGGTAGCTTTTTTTTACAAAGTTTTGTTTTGAAGTTTGAACTATGGTCTTCAAATTTTGTGATAATGTTTTTTATTAAGTATATTTTACTAACAAAGCCCAATATATTGATAAATCAGACATTTTATTTATTTATTTATTGATAGGAACACCAACTACACGTTTACAAAAAAATGTTACATATAATGTGTGTAGTACATTATTACCTCAATGGATATAATCTATATATATAAAAGCGAAAGGTCACTCACTCACCTATCACGAAATATCGAAAACCGCTTGACGGATAAAGATAAAATTTGGCAGGGAGGTTCCTCAAAAGACGGCAGTGCGCATTAAGAAAGGATTTTTGAAAAAAAGGTGTACTAAAAAGAGTTGAAAGTTTGTGTGAAATTTTTACAGTTTGTAAGTTGGACATGTGAAATTTTAGATTTACGCTGTTAGTTGATAAAAAGAATTCATGTATTTATTAGTTTACGGAAATGCCACCCCTAAAGGGGTAAACAGGGGGTTGAAAGTTTATGTGAAATTTCTGCGCTTTTAGGTGTACACGTGAAATTAAAGATTTACGCTTTCGGATGATAAAAATAATTCATGTGTTTATTGGTTTTTGGAAATTCTACCCCTAAGGAGGTGAAAAGGTGGAAATTTATTGGGCTTATATGTTTGAAACTTGGCATAAATACTAACATAATTAAATAGTAGTGTGTTTTCTAGATTTTCAAAGCTACTCTTATAAGAAGATTTAGGAAACATAAAAGATTTTTGATTTTTTTTACTATGCAGGGCTTCTTTTTATGTTTAAAGGGATTTTTGGGCAAATCAACCTTTAAGTGTGTCGGGGTACTTCGCGAGGTGTCGGTGTTTTTGAAGTGAAACAAAATTTACGTGAAACACTATTTATTTCTTTACACACAAATGTTCTTAATGACTAAAATGTTACAAAATGGTAATGAATGTTGAAAAATGTTTTTTTTTTTTAAAAACGTTGCCCCTCACTAGGAATTTCTGCCTGTATCGTGGGTGCGTATACAAACATATAAACTCACATACACAACATCCAGAGCCGGAACAACTATCTGTAGATCATACAAATATTTGTTCCGTGCGGGAATCGAACCCGCGACACGCAGCGCAGCAGTCAATCGCTCAACCACTGCGCCAACCGTGCGCCCGTGATTGAATACACCCGGCTATCGCAACACAAAACAAGTAGACAAAAGTGCACTGATTATAATATAATAAAACTAGGTTAACGCGTCAGGCCGATATTGCAAAGTAAGCTGTTCGGTGAAAACACCGAACAAAGGGGGTGAAACTAAAAAGTCATCTATAGGATCAAATATGTATCACGTGAACCAAGTCGCGGGCGAAGTGTTAGTTATTCATAAAACATCATTCTTTGCAAACATGTTACTTATAGGTGTACACAACTTACACAAATTAGATTTTCGGTTTATACACTAAATTTGATGTAAGACTGATAAATTAATAAGAACAAACATATAACTTATTTAATTATGTAAAATTTATTATTATTTTTCTTTGAAATACCCTCATTTTTTCCTATTTCAACGAACTTGATTTTGCGGTTTACTACGAAACTCTAAATGTGTGAAGTCCGACACGCACTTGGCCGGTTTTTCAAACAATAGGCTAAAAAGTGCCGTAGCTAAAAAGTGCGGTAGCTAAAAAGTGCCGTAGCTAAAAAGTGCCGTAGCTAAAAAGTGTCGTAGGTAGCTAAAATATCTCGTGATTTTTCGAACGCGAAACCAATCAAATAGTAGTCAATCGTTATTGTTGTATTAATATCAATTTGTCTAGGCCTTCAGGCCTTCAGGGTAGCCTAGTTAGAAAGTTCAATACGCACAAGGAGCGTATAACCCCAAATTCCATAACAATAACAATTTAATTGTATTAACAACAATTTTCAACAAATTATTTTAAGATAAACTTTCACAGATCACTGATCTAAACTACAACAAAGAACGTGATACAAGCTCATTCTTCTTCATAAAGGACTATAATATCTAGCGAATATTTACTTTATAACCCTTTCATAAAGATAATAGACATAAAGTTATATGTTTAGCTCAACAGGAGTCTGTAAAATATGATACTTTCACAAAAGATGTAAGGCTGCTTTTCCACCAGAGATGTGCTATGCTACGTTGCTATGGATGCATCTGACCACTTTTGCGCCCGCACGGCGATCCTACGGGATAATCTAGCGTCCACGGTTCCTTTTGCGGCTTCAACCGCTAAAGATGCGTGAGCCACTTGACTCTCAAAGCTTATTATCTGGTAAACTACTGCAGCTACACCAAAATAAATAAAGTTATTCATTAAAAATCTTTTATTCAAACAAGCTTTTTTGCTATTCTTCTCAGCAAACCCTTTTATTTGATACCCATATCATGACAGTGAACAAAAAATAACTAGTCGCCATCTTGGGCCGTCCGCCATATTGGATTTAAAATGACGTCACTTAGCTAACCCCGCATTGTCATCCAAACTAAACGTGTATGCAAAATTTAATCTTAATCGCTAGAGGATAACTGCTTTAAAATTCAGTTGCAAGATTTGACCCGAACACACATACTGTATACATACCTACGTACATTGAAAATTAAATAAAAGCTTGTAAAAATACGTGTGTAGCTGAAAATGTACAGACTTAACTCAACTAGATCTAAGTAACACTTAAAAACTTGAAAATATGGGTCGAATATCAGTAAAATATTAAATAAATAATTAAATATAGCAATAAGTTTGTAGTTTATGTCAATAAAACCTATTTATAATTGATACCCCTAAGTCACTGTTTGTTTTTATTGGAGTTGCTCATTAAATACGAGTAAATAAAAAAAACCCATTCCCTCATCATTAAGTGTTATTGTTTGTGTTAGTGATAAGGTAGCCGTAAGATTTGACCTGTGAATGACACATAAAAACTTTGCATTTTACAGTTTAAGTGTGTGTAAATACTAATAATGAACTTATTTCCATATTACGAGCAATATTTTAATAGATTATCAATATACTCTAATAGTAAAACACACAAAAATATTACGAAAATATATTGCTCAAAATGGCAGCACGGGAACTGTCGCATTTTCTTCATTTTGATTTTATCGTTTTCAACACAATGAGAACCTTTTTATTTACATTTTTAGATATTCGTAAAACTTGAATATGGAGGATTGTTTGATATAACACACAAAATTGGGTTTTAAATAAACTTATACATACATTGTAAACACAGAGGGTCCACACGGCTTGCGCAAACATAAAACTGACATTACACCGACGAGTTTCAGATTTTTTTCTCATTTGAGATTGACTCGCACACTGTTCCGTTGTTGTTGAATTAGGTAATTTACCTGTGTTTGCAATATTTGTAAGTACGTGAGAACCATATTCCTATTTATCAAGTAAAGGAATTTACCTGTTAGTACTTGTAATTCTTTATACCTATATGTATTATAGTAGTGCTGGGTGCATCGTCCTCACGCATATTAATTTATTAATGTATGTACTTATGTAAATACAGTAAAAAACTTTTTTTTTTTAAAGAGCAAGTATGTAGTTTTTTGTGCGTTCTTCTCCATAACAAGCTACTTTTCCAAATGCACGGTAGAATCAATTTTTTATTACTTGTAAATTTTAACGTTCAAAAGTGCCGCATAATGGCCTACTTGAAATAAACACATTTCACTTTGATGTGCAAGTGGTGTATGTGTATATGTGCTATGAGCAGAACACAGTACCTACAGTAGCTGCTCCCCGTACCTTGCCTACTGTTTATGCATCGCATAGCTTGAGCTGCGCATCTTTCTCGCACAGCTACCTCGAGGCTTCCCATTTTCCTAGCAAATCTCTCGCTTCGCTACACAGCTTGGCGTTAGTGGTATGGGTCACATAGTTTCGTACCTATCTTTCACATCCTTGCAACATAGCTGCATAGGGCATCTCTGGTTGAAAAGCAGCCTAATACGTTTAGATGGAAAAGTTTTCTTAAGCTTTGTTAGGTGTTGACGTACCTACTTAAGTAGTTAGGTTGGTACTTGCGGGTCCTGACAAAGTTTAAGTTAAAAACACACCTTAAGGTATTCCTAAGTCTTTTCAGCTGCCTTGGTGTTGTAGAGATTTTTAAGTTCGTGTTATTTATTGCAGAGCTGTTTTATATTGAACTTGCCCCTACCAGCGACTTCCCCCGCGAT
The DNA here is from genome assembly GCA_949775005.1 of Orthosia gothica. NCBI lineage: Eukaryota > Metazoa > Arthropoda > Insecta > Lepidoptera > Noctuidae > Orthosia > Orthosia gothica. Next base: position 26,226,138 of record OX459050.1, read on the forward strand.
AAAATCACCAATTTATCCCAAGGGAAGTACTTCGAGGGTAAAAAAAACTAAAAAGTCATATCGATGAAATTTGTTTAGCGGATTAGACATGAGGCAATCAGACAAACAGAGTGACTAACGCATTTATAAGAATACATAAGTATGTGCATATTAATATTATAAGGACGGATTGTGGCGGTTATAAAACTTTATAATATTTTTATTTACTTTCAGCGTTTCCGAGAAACAAAATGAAATGAAATTCATGAAATTTTAGATTCTGTTTAAAATGTGGTTTTTAATACGCTTGATGTTTCTCTCTCAATTTAATTTCAAGTTGTTTGATCCGTTAAATGGTTAATTTATTCAAATTTTCGAAAAGTAATTATTAATTACTAAATACCTATTATATATATTTCGGATTGTGTCATGATTTGTTTACTTAAAATAAGACACAAGTACCTTTGATTGGTACTGGGTGGAGTCCAGTGCCGGGTATGATGTCGATATGGTTCATGGAGTGCGACAGTGATCGTTTGGACATAGCCGTGACTACAGACACAAATCTAACGCAATTCCATCCATCTGTATGAAAACCAAGCGTGCCACATTTTTCATACATAATTTAAAAACAAATTTACTTAGCAATGAAAGAAAACATTTCCAATGCCTCAGCTTATTTTGTCTATACAGTCTTTACAGCTAAATATGGCATAATTGGTGGATTTCCAGTGCCGGTAATGCTAAATGAAAAGTTCAAATTACGATCATTGATCGTAATTTTACTCCGTTTTTTGGCACGCGAAGTATAAACAATCGCGTCATCTAGTTAGATTAATATTTGTGGCCGTGACACATACTTGCCTAGGAACTGCTCAGTGTTTCCTTTTAAGTCCAGAGTAAAGTAATACAGTAGAGATAGTAATACAGTAGAGATAGTATTTCTCTAGTTTACTCGTATCATAATTCTGCGCCCACGAATATAATTCTGACACCTGTATGTCACTAGGTAGATCAAATCAGGATCTTATATCTGTATCGAACATATTTTATTTTATTTTTAATTATTATTGTAACGTTAATAAAAATAAGGCCTGGGGGCCGGCTTCGCACGTCGAGGGTTGCATGACTGGCAGCTAACCAGACTGTTCTGACGGATCAGATGAAAATGTCACAGTATAAAATATTCCAAGATTTTACAAATTAACAATATAAATTAAGTTGTAAATACAAATCAATCAGAGATAACTTTAAAATTCTTTTCAGGTGTTAACAGTATCAAAGAATACATAAAAATGAGTAACATGAGTTACTCAAGACATGAAGGTGTGGTTTGACGTAAGTAGACTAAAAGATGTGGAATGAATACCACATTATTTACTCTATTTATTTTCTAGGTGTACTACTTAACATAAGGTGCGTCTCTGCTCAATCCATCGTGGTATACAAATTCGATGTCATCTAATGTTCCTAAAAGTATTTTAACTTTTACAATCCTTAAAAATCCATATTTTATACCCAAGATAAATATATTCTCTTTGAACTAAAAACAAACAGCTGTATCGCCCAAAGGAACACCTGGGATAAAAAGTATTCCATACAATTCTGCAAGATTCAAAATATATCTATACCCAAATAAATCAAAATTGGTTCTACAGTTTAGGCATGAATACGTAACAAAAAAGCAGACGGACAGAGTTATTTTCAAATTAATAATATTAGCATAGCTTTCTAAGAGTAAAATATTGGACCAGTAATCGTCCACATTGTTTTTATCAGAAACCCCTTCAATCGCCCAAAAGTATTTCAACTACCATACTTCTAAAGACAGCGCATTCATAAAAGAAAAAATGTCCTCTTCAAACTAAAAACAAACGGCTGTATCACAACAAAGTGAAGTTCGTGATGGAGCGCGCAACTTGCAACACGACGCAGAATAGAAAGTTATAGCAACGCTTTCAACTTGATTGCCTAAACAATAAATACGCGTCAAGATGAACATCGTACGCGAGGGGGAATTAGCTTGAATAGCTTTAGTATGATAGTATTGTACTTGGTGTAAACTTAAGCGTCGCATTGTATCACTGAAAAAAATTGCCTGTAAGTTTTTGTCTTTCATGAAATTTATTTTCCAAGAATATCCAAATAAAAACATAAAGCTTATAAACAGTAAGTCCAATTTGACCAGTCTAGTCAATAAGGTAATTAGCGTGTGGTAGGTAGGACTGACAATTTTGATTTAAGGAGCTATTGTATCAGTCTCACACCTTGGCGATCAAAGGGTTAGCGAAACGATATACCTACATAATTAATATATTTAATTGAATATCTAAAAATGCCAACGAAGTGAAATGTTTTATTGAACGCGCGTTATATGTAACCAAGTACTTTCTAGTGGCGCTGCTTTCATCAAAATTTGTTACAGCAGAATACCAAACAGACAGGAAGACTGATGGTTAGCGCACAGCGAACATCAATAAAGACTTTTAAACGAAATCTCTTACTCCTGAAGTAACAACGTAATGTTAACATATTGCCCCATCAAAATACCTCATTTTGTATGTTCAGCAATATATTCTTGTTACAGTTTTAAAGGGTTTAAAACTAATGGCCGTTCCATTTTTCAATGACGCGCTGTAATAACTCAACTCCTATTATTTTTCGAGGTACGTCAGTATCTACAAAAGCAACGGAATTTTTCCGCCGACGGACGTTCATCTTGAATCTGACATAACAAGATTAGGTGAGGCGCTTTTCCTCGTCTTTCGCTTTTAATTTTCTAGTGTTTTCAGTAATATCTTCACTTTGAGAATGCTTTGAGGGGAAGCGTCGTTTTGTAGAAAGATTTTGAAGATAAATGTTATGTATTTCGACCTAACTGCATTAAAAGCTTCGAAACATTTGTAGGTACCTTGAACCCATTCAATTGTAGGTATGTCTTTGGAAACATTGTAGTGCATCTCGTGAATCTTATTTAAGCTTGAAGCTCTCTGTAAGATACCGATACTACAACTCGTGTATCCTTTTTTGCACTGATACTCGAACTTCTGCTTCTGCCCGCTTCAAATGTGTTTCACAGATTGACACTACGATGTTGTAGGTTGAGGAAGAATTCCCATATTGTTAAGAACGTTCGCATTCTAATCTTCGGTCTTCATTTGTCAAAAATTATCACCAATTAAACAATATATTGGCAATGTTTTGACATAGATTACATTTTATTAGGGTTCCGTACCCAAAGGGTAAAAACGGGGCCTTATTACTGAGACTCCGCGGTCCGTCTGTCTGTCTGTCTGTCTGTCACCAGGCTGTATCTCATGAACCGTGGCAGCTAGAGAGTTGAAATTTTCACAGAAGATGTATTTATGTTGCCGCTATAACAACAAATACTAAAATCAGAATAAAATAAATATTTAAATGGGGCTCCCGTACAACAAATGTGATAATTTTGCCGTTTTTGCGATAATGGTACGGAACCCTTCGTGCGCGAGTCCGACTCGCACTTGGCCGGTTTTTTTTTTAAATTGTTCAAATTTACCATTCAAAATCATAATAACATAACATTGATGTTACACATTCTCTCGAAGGCTGGGTACCCTTTTGTGCGATTTAGGTTCATACTCTTGATGAACCTAAATCTCACAAAGGTTTACCCTTTCTTTCTCAACAAACCATTATGACATATCCAATATGACGCGATAAAAAAAAATAGAGAGTTGATAAAAGGTATCATCCTAATGGATGCTAGAGCAGCCGGCCGAAATAAAGGCCTGGTTCATTTGCAGAGGAAGGTATTGGACGGCCTCAAAGAGAATGCTAACAGAACTATCTCACTGGTGACTATGCGGAATACTCAATACTGCAGTGCAGCCTAGTTGTAAGGGGAACTGATACTGGGAGTTCTATGTATTTATACAATGTGAGTAGTTTAGTTAGATGTTGTGGAATATTTATGTACTAGAGATGACGGTTAGTGTTTAATAAAGCTATTGGAGAAGATGCTTTATATCCTATTTCCTACTAATATAACAAAATGTTAAAGTCAGTATGTTCGGATATATGCATGTTTATCTATCAATCAAGCCTTAATGCTTAACGGCTTTAGTATTAAATTTGGAACTTGGGTAGACCAAATTAAGCCGTTGGCAAAAACTAGAAGTCGTAATACACATTATTTAAATACAATATAACAATTACAATTTTGAGCAATAGGTAGCAAAGTACTCAGGCTGATATAAAAAACTTTATTTACTTAATGACTGACATGAAATTCAGCAATTATATAAGTTAATTAAAACATTTACTTGTAACAGTTTAAACGAGAATTTTATTCGTAAACGCAACTTCATTGGAAAAAGCAATTACGTTTATTTGTATAACGTAAATAAAACGTGTCGTCCTCACCTGAAAATTTGTATGTAAGTAATTATTCTACTTATTAATTAAATAATTCTTCGTATATTACACTTGATATGATCATGTTAATTACCAAAATAAAACTGGCCGTTAATGAAGATACGTATAATTCAATGAAGGTAGAATTGCTTGTTTGTTCATTAGTATAGTTATTTGGTTTTTTTAAAAGGGGGTTCCCTGGAAATTAATCGAGCGTTTTGAAAATTCATGATTATGATATAGATTTCAACGTGCTCTTTTTGAATTTTCAGATTGCTATCTCGTATCTTAGCGCTAAAATTATCAAAAAAAAAAAAAAAATGAGTTTCCACCACCAGTTGCCAACTGACCATACATTCAAAACTTCCCAGAATCGTTGCTAGTAAAACTACCAAAGCGCTATGTTTGTAAAAAGTAAACTCTAGAAATGTGGATCCGATTACAAACATAATATATTTTCACTGATATAATGCTATACTATCGCCAAACGTCATAGGCTATGTTATAGGATAGGTATTTATAAGCTTTACATATATTATCTTGCTTTTGTACGTTTGTCCGGTTACTTGTAAACAAATTTTCACGCACTACCTGCATTCGACTATGCTGAAACTTGCCGTACTAATGTTGCTGTGAAAACATTAAAATAATAATATTACATACGGGCGCACGGTTGGCGCAGTGGTTGAGTGATTGACTGCTGCGCTACGTGTCGCGGGTTCGATTCACGCACGGCACAAATATTTGTATGATCTACAGATAGTTGTTCCGGCTCTGGGTGTTGTGTATGTGAGTTTATATGTTTGTAAACGCACCCACGATACAGGAAGAAATTCTTAGTGTGGAGCAACGTTTTTAAAAAAAAAAAAAAAAAAAAATACATACATAAACTCACGCCTTTTTCCCATGGGGGTAGGCAGGAACTACATAACGCCACCTGCTACGATCCTTACGTACTTCTTTTGCTTCACACACATTCATACACACACGTCGGTTATGGGTATTGCGCACTTGGCCTTTAAATTGGAAAATAGAAAAATATTGTGGAGGACCAAACATTTTTTTACAAAATCTTGAGCTGGCGGACCAAAAACAGATGTATCCTCCGACTGCATATCATGGTTTTCTTCTTGTTTACGTGTTTTAGTTCGCTTCTTAAGCAGTCGGGTTTTTTGATTTTTTTATAAACTTTTTCTGGAACGCAGTTCCTTATCGCCGTTATAGTTCTGATTTGTTTGCGGGCTGAGGGGCTAGACTGAAAAAGTGTAACAATGAAAAAAACCGGCCAAGTGCGAGTCGGACTTGAAGTACGAAGTTCGGCGCACGAAGGGTTTCGTACCATTATCGCAAAAAATGGCAAAAAAATCACGTTTGTTGTATGAAAGCCCCACTTAAATATTTATTTTATTCTGTTATTAGTATTTTTATTGCTGGTTTAGTTGTTTATTTTAGTTGTTCTTTGATAGCGGCAACAGAAATATATCATCTGTGAAAATTATCTAGCTATCACGGTTCATGAGATACAGCCTGGTGACAGACGGACAGACAGACAGACAGACGGATCATGGAGTCTTAGTAATACGGTCCCGTTTTTACCCTTTGAGTACGGAACCCTAAAAACGACACCAAAAACCGACACCTTTTTGCAGTGTTTTTTTAAGGCACTTCCCGATCACCTACGAAACTAAAACTTTTTTCAATCGATTTAGAAAAATATTTATAATTTTAACGTTTAAATACCCTTTTCTCAAACATGCATGGAAATATTGACATTATTTTCGAAAAAAGAACACGCGAATTATCGAATTTACGGACAAAGAAAATCAAATCCATTGCAGGAGCGATTTTTAAATTTGGAACATTACAACGCTCCAGCAATGTTGTATGATACGACGTACTGGGTTTATTAGATACTCTTTGATTGGATCTCTTTTATAATTATTCTTGGCATACCAAAGTAAGTCTCTTTGCTTAAATTGTGTTCACGTGGCTGTATAGCCATAAATGCGTTTGCCTTTCGGCACAGATGATAAATAGAAAATTGGCGTCAAAACCGAAAATTCGTCTTGATTTGTTATTTACATCTATCTATCTATCTTCTATCTATATATATATAAAAGAGAAAATATGTATGTATGATCCTTATTAAACCCGAAACGGCCGATTTTAATGAATGTTGTTCGGACAATCTTTAGATTGACCCAGTGAGTAATCCTGTAAAGTTTGGTGGCGATTGGAACCTCTTTTTTTGAACTTTGAACGCAGGCAAAGCCGCGGGCAGAAGCTAGTATTTAATAAAAATAAATTGAATGATTAAAATGAGATACAACGGTTCAGAGAGTGCACTGGAGATGCATTGTACTCCACCAGATTTAGATTAGAAGCCAAATTGGCAATGGAAAACCTGCTTCCAGCGAAGTCAAAAGAAAAATACATTTAAGTATATGAAAATTTTATGATTTGGAAAAACAATAAAAAGTGAACATTTTCTCCGAAACAGTATTTTTGGCGTATTTTAATGAGATTGTTAAAACTAATAAGCCATCTACATTATGGTCAATTTATTCCATCCTAAAATGTAGAGTTCATGTTAAAAACGGCTTTAACTTGGAAAATTATGGAAATTTTACTACTTTTTAATATCAACTAGCTGACCCGCCAAAAGTTATTATGCCATATAAATTGATTCAAAGATTCCCAAAATTTTTGCACGCACTGAGTATTATAGAATTTTTAATTGTCATTTAATAATGGAATGGTTTATACAGGTATGACATTGGTTGTTGTTGGCGGGAGCTCGTGATACGTGTTAACCTACCCTACCTACCAACCTACCCTACTCGACCTATCTACTCTACCCTACCTATCTACACACCTACCCTACCTATCTGCCTACACACCTACCCTACCTACCTACACACCTACGCTACCTACCGACCTACATAACCTACCTAACAACCTTAGGTAGGTTACCTACCCTACCCTACCCTACCCTACATATCTACCTACCCTACCCTACCCTACATACCTACCTAACCTACATACTTACCCACCAAAATATTTTGTTGGTTTTAAACCATCTTCGCATTGCCTTACTAATGAAACCGGTTTGGGCATATTGGTTGGATGGTTTCAAAGTCTATAACGGACATAGATAAAAACATTTTTGTGTTTCATATATTAGATTATGGAATGAATTTCAGAAAAATCGACGAATAAGACACCTCTCTCTTTTTTCTGCAGATAAAAATAAGATATGTAAAAAAATAACTAGGTAAGTTTCTATTAATTCATTCGTCGTTCAGGTACTCATTATTTCAAGTAAAATCTCTGGAGAGACAAAAGAATTTGTCCTTTGTCCAACCCTCTAATTCTGACGTCCTAAAAGGATACCTCCCGCGCTACCTTGGGACTCTCAAATGAACATAGCTGTCATATTTGAGTAGCGTTCTTGTCTCACATAGAGAATGGCATGACGTCATTGTATACATATGTATTTATGTAGGTACCTACGTACAAAGGATTGTTTTGCGTCAGTGTAGAGACAGGGTTGATGCCTTTTGATATTTCGAAAACAATAAAAGTGATACAAATCGAAATACAAAATTTAATGACAAGACTGAAAAGGTACTTGTCTATATTTCATAAACTGAACAAGCAGTCAACTGCACTCAGAAAACAGCAAATATGTTTATTTTTCTTACTGATTCTTTAAGTGGTTGTTGTCTTTATCAAACGGATTGTTAATAAATATAAAAAAGTAGGTAAGAAAAATTAAATAAATCCTGGTTCATCAGTTGAACGGCTTCAAACTTGACAAACGGGTAGAACAGCACTAGTGCAAAGAAATTATCTATGGGTTTTTTTTTTTGAATTTTTTTGCGGACGTAACTGACAAAAGGTAAACGAAAAATAAAGGTCAACACGATCGATAAGAGATTACGCTAATAATTTACAAGCCGGTCATTATTTAGTAATCCTTCAACCTTCTTATAACAGTGACTTACCAAACCATTACAGCTAGCTGCACGCCCATTTATCAAATTACAGGCATTATTCGCCTTCCGAGCGACATTTTCTTCAATTTTCACGAACTATAACGCAATAACGAGTAGAAAATATTTCCGGCTATGCTGGGGTTAGGTAATCTGATTTTTAATAGCCCTTCAGTTAGCTATTTTAAGATACTGGGGGCCGATTACTGAGTTGAGTATTTGAGATTAAAGCGTATATATTCCCCATTGTTAACACAGTACTGGCCGTGCGACGGCTCGGAGAATATCAGAATACCAGAATATCAATATTGAACCTCCTTTTGGACAGTTTTGTTTGATTTACATATGCCATTTCACTTATGAAGAAATTATAGTCATTAATTATTATGTTTAATATTCATCCAAGTCGTTTTGGAGGAGTATCCAAAAGCAGCGACAAAAATTTTGTGTTGTTAATTATTTTTTTAAAGCAAAACTATTAGTTACACGAAAACACTATGTTTCACAAATAATGTAGGCATATTAATCACTAATAAACTATTTTTTTTTTTCAAACGTTTTAACCTAAACGTAACTAGGGAGTATGCATTAGAAAGTAACCGCTTTGCGACACTAAAGCGGTGGAAGGCCCTTAAGAACAAACTCTACTTAAATGCCAAAGTTTGACAGCTTTTTAGGCCTTGCTCTAGGCTAAAGACAAATATTGAACTTCAAATGCTTAAATCAGAAATCTGGGGATGTGTCAGGTGACATTCAGAATAGAAACAAGGTAAAACGTTTTCGACACGGTTTTTAAAGTTCTACATAAGAAAGTTTCGGTTTTGCGGCGATATCAGCAATCTTCAACAGATAATAATCCAATCATCGTGGTTATAATTGGAAATTAATATTTATTGGCTTTTGGGGGTATGCGGAACAGGGTGTAAAGTTCCAAAAACCTCCATAAAAAGGGAAGATCCTCCGAAAAGTCGGGGGTTGGGTCTGGTCAGGGCAACAGCCCAACGGTTATTGTTCGACTGCTGTATGTGTTCAAATCACGCAGAAATCTTTGATTTCGCGATGCAGGATTTCTTTGACGCCATGTCATTATTATTTCATATCATTATTTCCCATGGGGTTAGGCGAAAACCATAGAACGCCACTTACAACATACGAATTAAAAATAACTCTGCTTTAGGTGGAATGGGATTGGTCAATGTGGCGACACTTTTTATGTCCAGCAGTGGTGTTATGTTGTACCTATTATATGTTGTTTTTTTTCTGGAACATTTGCAAATTTATTCCATGTTTCCTACAACGACAACCCTACAACCACACAAGTTACCTCTCAACCCCCACCAACAAACACGTTAAACACACCCATATCATTTCAACTGAGAAATGCCTTAAACTTTTCGACTCTACATGTAAATTCGACAATGACGTATAATGAATATCATTTTAAACGTTCAATTTCAGGCTGACGATCACATTTTGTTCAGTTAAAATTATTTTGCAGCCAGTAAACGCTTCGCGCGTGCTATGTCATGAATTTTAACAACTGCAGTGTAAGCAGGCATTTTCTGGCTCGTTGATTTAGCGAGGTTCGTCTGAGTAAGGGTCCTGGATTTGCTTCCCAAGTCGGACAGTGTTACTGGGGTTTTCTGTGGTGTATTTCTTATTAGTAGCCCTGAGTCCAGAGAGTCTGTACTCCCTATCTCCATTAACGAAGTTACGAGCCCGTTCAAAAGTACTTTAAAACATCGGCGTGAAAAAACAAGCGTCAAGTTCAATTTTTCGCACGGGTAACACATCGAGATTAAGTACAACTGTGACTTTTTAGTGGGCTTTTTTCGAGTGAAGTTCAGTGGCTGTTGATATTATTTGCAAATTGCTTTCTAGTAGATATTGTGATATAAAACTGTAGTTTTTGACTCAACTGTCTACGCAACTATACAATATGTAAAATCATTGACAGAAGAGATCTTGGGATAGTAGAGCGGAGATTTTTTTCGTAGTATTGACTCCGCAAAGCTTACTGGGAAGGCTGACTCGATACAATTTGCTGCCAAATACTCAAAAAAACATTAGAATCTATTACATCAGCATTCTAATAAATACAAAAATATGTTAAAACCCATATCCGACTGCAATACTTGTATCTATGGTCAAGAATAATAATTTAAAAAAAAATGTTACAACTGTCAAATTGTGTTGTCATTCATTCTAAGTTCGGGCCCCGAAGGGATCATCCGTCTGTAAGTGATACGGATTAGGAAACACCCGTAACGAAGGCCGAAACTACGGACTCCTAGTTAAGGGAGTAGACCCCTGATGGTTTGTTCATAGTGAGCCGTAAATACCCTGAAACACAAGATGACCTGGTTCAGGGACATAAAACGAGTAAACTTGAGATAGCTATAGGCAAAACTGTATTTATGACAACCCCGTTTGACCAGGCAATCACTGTCCATTGCAGGTTGTAAGTATTTTAGTTTCGTTTTCATTGTTTTACTCTGGTGTACAATAAAGTTTATAATAAATAAATATTAAATTTTATAATTTGAATACTGTAATACCTTCCTATAGGTACTGACGAAATAATAATGGCTTTATTATGTTATACCTACGACTACTCATTCGGGGAATATCTGTAAACCTATTCTGTCGGAACATAGCTCTAGAAACGTTGGTAGATATAATCTATTTATTGACCTATGCACACCGTTTCGAGGAAGGCAGCCATATTGTTACGCTCATATTAACATAAATTGCAGTTCTGTTTGTATTTCTGTTCTGTTCTGTAAATAAATAAACTTTTAATCAGTTTATTTATGTATATTGGAAACAAACGATTTACCAGCTAAGCTATTTAAGGAAACAGTTATATTATGGAATTTCGTATTATTTAGTAAATTATTATGATTGAAATCAGATTGCGAATTGAACACTTAATCACGCGTTGTTTCAACGGATTAATCATTTTCATTTCAAACTATGCATTCAGCAATTTAATTTTTACTCATAGCATATGATTGTACAACAATTCATCAGAATTATTTGTACACTAAAATTGTATCTGAAACAACATTACAAGATCATGCCTGTTATTGATCGAAGGGCTAGAGGGCAGTGCCAAATAGGACCTGTAGGTCCACTATACTGGACTTGTAGGACCTGCAGACACATCTACACAACTCTTTTCGAATATTGCTTTGTATCAACAATAGTTACAAAGTGACGAATTTACGATGTAGAAAGATTAATATGGTTGTAAACCAAGAGCTAAGCTTAGCTAGTTAAGTATTTAGTTAAAAATAAAATAAAAAAGCCTTTATTGCTTTTCATAAATATTTACAATGTTTGTTGCATGCCTTAAAACTACATCCCTTTAAAAAACTTAATTCAAAAAATCAAGAAACCCGACTGCTTCAAAAGCGAACTAAAAAGTCGTAAACAAGGAAAAAATCATGCTGTGCAGTCGGAGGATACATACGCGCGAGCTGGCTGACCAAAACCAGATGTATCCTCCTCCTGCACAGCATGATTTTTTCCTTGTTTACGACTTTTTAGTTCGCTTTTGAAGCAGTCGGGTTTCTTGATTTTTTGAATTAAGTTTTTTTATTTATAACTTTTTAGTTAGTTTTTTTTCGAATTAGATAATTTAAACATATAAGTGTTATATATTTTTGAAATCACCTCTTAAAGCCCTTTATTTGGATACCCCACACGATGGATTTGGAAGAAAAAAAAAATTTAGGCCCCCACAATATGGCACCCAAAATCCGCCATTTTTCTATTATCCAATTTTAATGTAGCCTATGACACTCGCAGGGTTAAACCGCATCGATTGACGTATGAATCATCAAAATCGGCCAACGCGTTTGGTCTCTGGAACGCCACATAGGAACAAACATACATACATACATACATACATACATATATACATACATACATACATACATACATAGACTGATAAACACATTACCCTCCTTCGGCAGTCGGGTAAAAATAATTTAACTTTATTTTCAATTAATCGGCAACTGGTTCAGCTTGTCTTTCGACAAAGGCCTTCTCTAAAGCTTTCCATTCAACTCTATCTTTTGCTATTCTTGTCCATTCTAGACCAGCTACTCTTTGTATCTCGTCTTTCCATCGTGTGGTCTGACGCCCTTAATTTCTTGTTTCATCTCTTGGATACACCATTCGGTTATTAATTTCGTCTATTTTTAAGTAGTTTGTTAACTTACTAACTCCTTACTAATATTATAAATGTGAAAGTAACTCTGTCTCCGTCTGTCTGTTACCTTTTCACGCTTAAATCGCTAAACCGATGGTGTAGATGAAATTTGGTTTAGAGTTAGTTTAAGGCCCTGGGAATAACATAGGATAGTTTTTATCCCGGCAATCATCCTTAAGGGGATGGAAAGTGTGGTGGAAGTTTGTATGATGAACTAATAATTTCTCAAGGAATATCGCCCAAACACCTACAATATTATGTAATGCTATGCAGACGAAGGCGCGAGCAAATAATGAAGTGTTTTGAGGTAATTGTCCGACACATAAAAAAGTCTATTTGAGAACATCCTCCTTTTTGAACTCGGTTAAAAACTCTATGTCATACAAGACAAAGTTGAAATTCTAAATGATCTCTTAGAAATCAACTCGAATACAAAATGCTATATTCAATTCGACCGTGACTTGGTGTCGATGAAATGAAATTATCTTGAACTATACAAACTAATTGGAACTGCAAGAAAATATACCACTTAATATCAGCATGAAGGGTATATCGGTTATAAATATCAGCCTAGCCTCAATTCGACCCTCATAAATTGGTACCTTTGAGAACTTGCACACCTGACGCATTCTACAAGCAAGAGGCGGTTCATCATTGTGTTTTTCTATAGTTTATTGGTAACCCTAAGGGTAAAAGTAACCAGTCATGCCTTAGAAAGAGTAACCATCTTTTATTAAAAAGGATATAGATAGAGCTAAATGTTGTTGAATGTTTAGTTATTTATTTAAATTTCATGCAACTACTTAGGCTTTCTCCACCAATTATTATTATTATTGTTATCTCACTTGATGGTAAGCGATGATGTGGTCGACGGTGAAGTACGATTGTCTAGAAGTTACCTATTCACTGTTGTCTTATAGACCCCCAGGTTGTAGCTATCGAGAACCACAGACTCCTGCATGGCATGCCAGTGCCACAAACTGTACGGTGGTAATGGTGTTTTTTTTTAAAACCACGTATAATTATCTATTTCGCCCATAAAAATAAGTTTTACAGGACGTCTTAAGTTATATTCAACGTAAAGAAATCCAGCTTTTCACTACCCAAATCGAATCCTCACAGAACGCCACAACTTTGCAAGCTGAGAGAACAAAGAGACAAACTTGCGGAGTACTAAAAGCTCTCTCTTTGATTGCACGAGTGCGGTATAGACATGGTGGTGGTATCGGTATGACAGTATGTTTGTGGGACACGGTACGGCCACTTGGCAGCCGAGGGCCCTACAGTTGATGCATTTCGGTACTCCAAGTTTCCGTGCTAGTTTTTTTTTATGTTCGTATTTTTTTCTTTACTCTTTGTTGTTTGCGGATGGGTTCTTGTCTTTGGCCAGGTTTGTATTCTATTTTTGAAAACTTTACAGTTACAAGAAGCACTATCGATACTTGTAATTATTTCATGGGCGCACTCTCTTAAGCCCTATATCTGGAGAGAAAATTATCTCAAAATCAATGTGACAAATTATCGAACGCACATTAGGCATTGTGATTACTTGAAGAAATTTTATCAATCAATGGCATCAATAGAATCACATTTTAGTTATCTAGTTAGAGCAGGAACAAAATTTTAGATTACCAAAAGAAATGGAATTTTTGTACTGAAAATAACAAGAATAAATAAAAGGTTCCATATAAAATACAACATTCTGGAGGCTTGTTCGTAACCGCAGTTGTAAAGGACTCGTAACTTTGGAAAAATATAAAACAGTAAAAGAGAAATGTGTAATGAAACGTAGAATGAAATATGTAGCAGTTGTGCTTGCCTTTTGTTTACAGGCTGCTTAGAACTTATGGCCAAGTGAGTCAGGAAGTTCCTTTTTTGAAATAGGATTGTGCTCGGATTCTTGCCTGCCAGCACCCTAACTGGGTTGTCTGACTTTAATAGGGTAGTGTAGGCAAACAAAATTGGTGTCTCGTGTGTCGAATACCTGCGGGTCCCTGAATCGAAGCAAATAGCTCTCTGGAAGCACTTCCAACGGCAAATATGGTTATGTAATTCGAGTACCGAGTTGCCGTCACACGTGAACGCTTGTTTCCAATTTTGCGTAAAATGATACTGCGTAACCAAATTCTGGAATGCTGGTAAATGGTAGACAAAAACAGTAAATTGTTATATTGTGCGAGTTATCGAACCCACAGAATTCCTTAATTAAACCGGTCCCTAACAATAATTGACCGGGCAACTTGAAATACGATATTTCCCACTATGTTTGGTACTAAACATTTGCAGCACGCTCCTAACGATAAACATCAACCCCTTTAAATTAACAGTCGCATGTAAATATTTCACAAAGTGGGAGTTGAGAACAAAGCGTATAAACCAGACGCAGAAATCCGAATCTCACCTCTTTTGTTACCACTATGTTGTATAGGGAGGAATGTTCGTCGTTCCTTTGTTACGAAGTTTCCAGTGCACAGAATCGGTAGTACAACTCAATGTTGCGATAAAATGATTGTGCGCGATTGTACCGCGCCGTTTGTACCGCTGCTGATTGGGCATTAACTCGTTGACAAAAAATGTGACGTATTTTCTCATTGAATGTTTATTTGGAATGGATTAATGTGGGTCGTTCACACGTTTGTTCCTTTCGATGAATTAATTTATTTGGTGCAATTTTAATGGAATTCGGAAGTACAACTATTGGAACAAGAAGAGTGAGCTCTAGCGGTGATTGTTTCGTGTGTAACCGTGTTTTTCCCGCAAAAGCTAGTAAGATTCTGGTAGTTGAAGGGGTAGCTGATTTTACTAATCACCAATTACCTACTTTTTTGTAACGAAATGTCTTTAAAGCGGTTTGCGGTATTTGTGATCGAGAGAAAATTGTGATGTCACGTAAGATTTTTACGTTATACACTTCGATCAATAATACACATTGACCGAAGGTCGCCTTTCTATTAGTGTATATTTTTATAAGGAGGCATCAGTAGGTATGGGCACCGTGCACTCTCTAAAGAAACGAAGAAAGAAAGAAAGAAAAATATTTATTTGTGACCCGCACAGGAGACACGAGAAATAAGCAAAAAATTAAACAATAATAAAAATAAAACCCCGTGCGAGACCAAAAAGGCTCCTATCTTAGCCTGCGCCGCGATGTGTGCTCCCTCTTTCTAGTATGTTTTTGTGTGTGTCACGTACACACAAAAATAAGTTTCAAGACTCAAGCAATATAGCAGACGAGCAGTTTTTTTTTATCTAGCCGTATTCTTTGCAAATACAAAAAAAAACAAAAGTAAGATCGATATATATCTATAAAACCTATATAGTTGTAAGTCTATTTTAAAATTCCTCATTTTACACACTGTGTCTTCGTATATCATCCAATTTTCCTATCGCAGGTCTGCTGGAAGAAATTTCTATTGAAATAAGCAGTACAGTACGTTATTTCTTTCCTCTGTTATGTGTTTTGTGTGTACATAAATAAATATATGAAAAATAATAATATTACAAAATAAAAGAAGCAATATCCCAAAAACAAATGACAATCCCACCATGCCAGTACAATTATTATCAACAGAGTATTGGAACAGAACACAACACGATGTTTGCCGACAAACAGATCGCGTCAGGCGAACACAATAGATCCTTTGCGTTGTATTCGAGAGAGTACGCCCACAGTACCTATGTACCTCTGTCAATACTACCCGCTGATTTTCAGTAGCTATTAGAATTTCTGTTGTCTACTAAAGCTACTGGTATTCTGGTATTTAGTCTGGCTGGGAATTTTGTCTATGGGAATGGAAGGATCCTTTGACTTCTTGCAGGGATATACGAGTTTGTATGTATCCTTGTGTGTGTCGCCAGTTATGACTAATGCTTCTGAGACGTGATCGCTCACAATGAGCCTCATTAGAAAGCTTACAGTCACCCAAAGGGCAATTGAGAGGGCTATTCTCGGCGTATCCTTGCGTGTTTGAATCAGAAATTTAGAGAGATCCGCAAGAGAACCAGGGTTACCCACATAGCCCGAGGAATTGCCGCAGAACGGATGGCCGAGGACGCAGAAAAGTTCTGGAGTGGCGACCGTGAACGGGAAAACGTTGCATTATAAAGCTCCCACCGACCGGACCGATGACCTGGTGAAGGTTGCGGGGCTCTTCTGGATGCGGGACATACGGGACGGGTCAATGTGGCGACGCTTGGGGGAGGTCTATGTCCAGCAGTGGACTTCTTTCGGCTGATATGATGATGATGATGATTTATCCTTGAATTTATAAGAAGATAGTATATAAGTTGGTATAGTCTGGATAGTAGATATGTACCGAATATTTGCCCAGGCAAGGCAGAAAAGCAAATCGGTTTTCTTCTGAAATTATTAAGGGTTATTCTTACTCTACATCCAAAGATTTTTCCATTAAACAATTAGATATGCCGTTTAAGCTATCGGCCTGTATATTGCAAGACTGAGTCCTGATATAGCTGGACGGGGTCGCAACAGACTCAGGAATTGGTGGCGGGACGCTTTGGATGACTTCCTTGCGAATTGGCGATGAAATGGACAACAATGTACAACGATAGAAATGAAAGGCCCAAGCGTGGGACAATTAAGGCTAACAAAAAAACTAATTGGCATGTTGATATTAGTGTACAGTGCGTATCCCACTAAAATAGGGTAGTTGACAAAAATATCTATGTAGCCCGTCAGTTAGATAACCTAAAAATCTTGAACATGTATTTTTTATTTTGCCATGTAAACAAAAAATTACGACGATACAGTGCGTTGAAACACCGTGTGACGTCACGGTGTGCTACACTTTATACTGACAACGTGACGTCACAAGTCCCCACTCCTGAACTTTGATGCGCTTTATCTTTGTCAATTTTTATTTATTTGGTAAAGAAAAATACGGGTCCAATATTATTCAATAATGTCACTGACGGACTAACTAGAATTATAATTTTTCTACCCAGGAAACAGCCCTATTCCAATAATAATATAACAACCGAAAAATAATACCTAGATACTTCAAGTAAACTTAATACTGGCGCGGAAAAATTCACCTGAAAGTAATTAATTCCCTAATTGCAATTAACGACAAACATAATGGGAATCTTAAACATAATGGGAGTATACGGAGTAATAGCATTATCTCAAACAGATGAAAGTATACAGGTACCCCCATTTTCAAAATGTAATAAGATTACATAAGTACACTTAATGTGGTTGACGATTGAGCACGCTAACCTAGTAGTAATATATTCATTTTTGACTTAAAGACCAGTACCTGGGCGGCGGCGGTGAAAAAAAAGAAAACGACGTTTTCTAAAACGAAACCTAGATCGATTTATCGCCCCCAAAACTCCCTGCATACTATTAAATTTCATGAAAATCGTTGGAGCCGTTGCCGAGCTTCAGATTATATACCTATATAAATACAAGAATTTTTATTTCAAGATTTTAGATGAGATAATTAAAGCTATCAGGAAACAAGTAGGAATTACGTAAATAAGAGTAGACTTCTAGCGATTACAAACTCACATAAAGAACATTCGGAAATGTCCTAGCATGATACCATACAAATAAAGCACAGATAAAACTAAACTCTCAGTTATACATGTATATATTATGTAAATAAAGCGACCTACCACACAACCTTTTAAAATTTTCGCCCGCACGGCTAACGCAGGAAAAGCAAAACACTCGATATCTATTTTTACGGCCGCAGCCTCTATTCATCTTATCTTGGCGGGTTTATAGGCAGGGACCGGTAATGGTGTTTACCCACAGAGGCCGGCCCCCATCCAACTCAGGATTACGTTTTTTTTTATTTATTTATTTGTAAAGCAGCTTCATTATCGGACCTCTGTTTATTTTCGCGCCATCATCGCTGCGACAGTTTTGTTTTGTCTGATATCGCCTTTATAAACCGACTTCCCGGCTTCCTTTTTATTTATATTCGCTTTTCTTTGTGGCAGTATTCAATTACAATGGATTTTTAAGGGGAGTGCGTTCTCTTGACCTATTTCGAGTTACGATCGTTTGAGAGGCAATCAAAGTGAATTATTTCGGGCCATTGTTGGTTTATTTTATTACTTTTTAAAGTAACTAGCAGCAGATTTAACTTTTCATCTCTTCTTAAAAAAATTGAAAAGCCCCAAGATTTTTGTTTATCTTTATGTTCCATTTTATGAACCCCCGGTGGAAAAAGAGGAGTGTTATAAGTTTGTCGTGTGTACCTGCATGTTTGTGTATTTCTGTATGTGTCTGTGGCAAACGGATGAAACAATTTTGATTTAATTTTTGTCTTTATCGAAAGTGTTCTTAGCTATGTTTGATGAAAATCGGTTCAGCCGTTCAATAGTTATGGGCGTTTTACTTTTAGTATCGGGGTGTTTACGCAAGATATCATGTCATAATTACGTGTTCAATAGATTGTTGATCGAAGCGTGTCTACTACTAGATATAAAAAAATAGGAAGCCTTATAGATTCGTCATGTCTGTCTGTCCGTCCGTATGTCACAGCAATTTTTTTCCGAAACTATTAGATAAATTTAGGGGGTTCCCCCGGGGAATTTTGAAGGGGATACTTGAAACTGAAACTAAAAAATGTTTTTTCATCAAACCCATACTTGTGGGATATGGATAGGTTTTCAAAAAAGATATTGTGGTTTTTAATATATTTTTTTCTAAACTGAATAGTTTGCGCGTGAGACACTTCCAAAGTGGTAAACTGTGTCCCCCCCCCCTGTAACTTCTAAAATAAGAGAATGATAAAACTAAAAAAATATATGATGTACATTACCTTGTAAACTTCCACCGAAAATTGGTTTGAACGAGATATAGTTAGTAGTTTTTTTATGATACGTCATAAATCGTAAACCGCAATTTACCAAGTACGGAACCCTTCGAGCGCGAGTCCGACTCGCCCATGTCCAGTTTTTAAAATTGTACTTGTTTATTAGGATATACCAAAAACATCTTTATATTATACAGTGTAACTTAGGTTAGATAAAGGTTCTTAAATTCTTTCGTTAATCTTAAGTATGCACTAACTTTATCTAGAAACTTAGGTACAGTAATGAATGCCTTTAATTTGTTCTGTAGTGTCTACGTGCTGAGAAAACAAATACTAGAACAGGAAAACCAATAACAATTAACATTGACTGACCCGAGTTAATGTAGGTACGCTCAACCGCACGCAATACCAACATTTGAAATACTACCTACAACAAACAGCTTGTATGTCAAATAATTATGATATTGTTTAATTATAATATATCTACGTGAATGTTGTCAGTCATGTTTAAGTCCCATGTCAATAAGAGGCAAGCTTTTTTTTAACCGACTTCGCAAAAAGGAGGAGGTTATCAATTCGATTGTATTTTTTTTTAAGTGTGTTACCTCAGAACTTTTTATTGGGTGAACCGATTTTGATGATTCTTTTTTTATTTGAACTCTGGTGCTTGTCATGTGGTCCCATTTAATTTTCGTCAAGATGTGATGAAGAACTTCGGAGATATACATCAGAACTCTTCAATATATGACGGCAAATCACTTGGGATAGCTGCAATCGCATGTCTGTTTACTGTTTACACCATTTCATAACATAACATCACACTGGTACGCTCTAAAGGGGAACGCAGGTGTGAACAGTTCACCTAGCATTTAGAACTGGTCCGTTATGTACCACAACTAAAAAGTGAAAAACACAACAAAGTGAAAAATAACTTCAATTTCGGAAGTCGGTGTCAAAAAACAAGAAACGAAAACAAGAACAATTCACAAACAAAAACACTGCGGCTGTTATTAATTAGCCACGAGCTCCTCAACTACAAGGAACTACTTGGTTCAACTACATATTAAGCATTATTATTTGTTCCACGTTTGTGTAAATATGTCACTTATCTTGACATTGTGATTAAAAAATTAGATGAATCATATCCTGGACACGGACAGTAGGTATTTTTTTATCTCGGTAATAAGTTTCCTTGGGACGTTTTAAACTTGCCACTGGCAAAAGATATTCCATAATAATATTGCTCGTAATATTATAATATTACTCGTGGCACGTCACTAGAGACCATCAAAATTCCTGCACACATTAATTCTAACCCTTGTCATGTCTAGTTTATCTTGAGACGTGAAATAATATCTACTGCTAGAGTTTGTGATCTTAACTTATTACAAAAGATGTATGTATTGTTTCAATACTAAACAACCTTGTACAACATTTTAAAGTTCAACGACATCGAAGAACATGATAGATCGCGTAGCAGTTGCCTACTACGAAAGCGTAGCAATCGTAGCCATGACGTCAGCGCCTACGAAGTTCGTAGCATTACTTCGGCTATGTTTATTCGTACAATCAATAAATACGTCATGTGCATGATTAAATGCAGGTTTGTTTTCATTTTATTCCTTTCAAAATTTACCAAAGCATGGCTATTAGACCATAGAGCATCAAAAAAAAAAAACTCTTTTTTTTTGTTTAATATTGGCAAACGATGGCAGAGGTCTACGCGGTAGAGAAAACAAATGTTGGCAGAGAGCTCCACGTTTCGGCTGTCCGCATAATAAATGTGGAGGAGAAATACTTAGTACAACTAGTCGGAGTAACAACCGGGTGCGTATGGTATTCACTAGTAGTTTCGGTAGTCCGGTAGATTAAATACAAAACGACGAAAACAAGAACATTATTCTTCTCTTGTATGGTAAAGTAATTCCTGATATATTCTTGTTGAGAATTCAAGATACTAAAGCGACTTCATTACCTGATCACACAGGGGAGTATTGTATCCGTATATTGGCGGCATCTTGGAGAATATTCCAGATACTATATAAATTATACGAGAATATATCTACGAGTCTCAAGATAGGCGATTATCACACTGCCCCGCATGATGCAGCGTAGCGCGTGAAAACGCACCTACGCGCATGCTTGCGTGCGTTTTTTCTATACAAACGGAGACACGCAAGTACGCGCGTAGGTGCGTTTTCATGCGTTTTCACGCAACATGCAGCGTGGTGCGTGGCAGTGTGTTAACCGCCATAAAGTGGATAAAACTCCTTTATATAAAAGTTACAGTATTAGTATAAATTACAGGTTACAGGTACAATTAATGTACTTTATACAACAGTAATTCTGAACATGAAAGTTTATTTATTTATTATTGTCACCTATTTAATTTACTAATATGCTATGTATCTGATCGACTTACACTGCATTGTATATAAATTGTTACCAATTTCTTACTTTGTCTAAATTAAAAATATGTAAGTTTATTGGGTTCCCTCTATCTGGCAGAATCTTGATGCTCCGAAATTTATTTGACATAACACACGTAGCATAATCTTCTCTGAACGAATAAGTAATAAGAGTATTTCAATTATGCAATGTATGCCAAAAGACGATTCTGACTGTGAACTTTCTGCGATGTGATGGTTCTGCCTTTTAATGACTATCGACATCAAATTTATGCCTAAAGATGATTCTGACTTACAAAATTATGAGTTTTGAATGTATGATAAATGAGTGTATGCCAAACGATTTTCTGTGAAAATATGTTTTAGCTATCCGTTGATATGCATAATATTATTATGACATAAAACTATTCATTCCCCGCTAATCGATAATTAATTACACTTTAAAAAAAAGCATTCAAGAATGCAAATTACTTACAAATATAATCCAGAAAAGAGGAAAAAATAATGAAAAAAGGAAAAGTGTTAGATCAAAGCCCTTCCCTTTGTGGGGCTTAAAGTAATTAAAAGGAGCCACGCCTGGTAAGCAGAAGTACTTCATAAAAAGTTATGCATGCAAAAAACTGGCATTTCCAATTAAACAGTGTTGCCAGAATTTTAGTATTCGTGGAATGATAAGATAAGATATATTTATTTGCCCAAACATGTGTATACATACAACAAATCATTACACGTGCATCCAAGATTACAAAAAAAACAAAAAGGTTCAACCATGTAAGTTTACGGGACGTTGACGCACGGGATCGGTCAATGTGGCGACGCCTGGGGGAGGCCTATGTCCAGCAGTGGACGTCTTTCGGCTGATATGATGATGATGATGTAAGTTTGCCATATAATGGCGTGCAAATATTATGAAAAAAAAGACAATAATAATACTGATTATTTACTCCACTCCAATGAAATTAAAAAATAATAATTCCAAATAAAAGAGTTCAGCCATGTTTGCCATACCAAGGCGTGCAATTATTGTGAAAAAATATATACATAAAAATGACTACTTACTGCAATGAAATATAAAAATAATAATCCAGTAAAGTTTAAATAATAACGATGTCAAAAAAAGAACAAGCTAATGTCAAATCTATGTAAATTATCAACGAGATTTTCTTATTGTGTTTCTGTGACAAGAAAATGTAGGTGCAACATATACCTCTACCTAAACATTCGGCAGAGCAGTGAAATTATTGCAGTAAATTATTTGATTATTCTGTTCTTAAATTTTTGACTTTGTACCAAACGTATATAGTCCCCAATAAAATTTACACCAGTTAAAACATCGTAAATACTAGTAAACTAACGAATTTAAGCCAATTACATGTGCCAGTACTTCTACAGAGTTACTGGTGACTTTTCAAAGTTGTCTCGAAGTTCATGGATTCCCTCCTAGGCTTTCTCGGCAGCTTAATTGTTGCAAATGGGTCACGCGAATATGTTAAGTTACCAGTGTGCTTATTCTGAGTTTTTTAACGTACTCACTCGTGATAACGTAAACGATCTCTTATGTCAAAACGTAAACAAAAAAAAGAGGTTTTTCCTTACTGTCACCAGACGGCGCTTATCCAGTTTCAATACAAATTGACGTTTACGATAACAAGATTGAGCGTGAATAAAAACTCACACTAAGGTCTCTGTAACCGTTCATAAATATCGAAAGTTACTATAGATAGTCTAAAAACTCAATTCCTTCAATCACTGTTCCACCAATACACGTACATAACACTAAAAATTACCCAACCCTCGAATGCGGGCGGGCGTTAAAGCTATTAACCCACAACTGCTGACCGCAAGGTGTACTGTCGCTGGTAATATGCAAATATGCGGACGGCGGACACTTAGTACCCATGCATTGTAAATACAGGAACTACCTACTGCTGACACTGCGAGCCAGGGGCCTTACCATAAACTTTTAGAGTAAGGTAATCTCCACTGTGCGTAAGGAAAAAATGTAGTATATGTTACTGTAAACGCCCGAACTACGGTAAAACCTAGGATTTACCAAGTCATACTGATAAAAGTCCGAAATGGTCTATGACAACTGCTAATTTTAGACTTTTATTTACACAGTAAATCTTAGTATTTACCTCAGAATGTTGAAAATATGTATGTTTGTTTTGTTGTGAGTAATTGTATGTTTTGAAAAGAAATGCGAAAAAAAATATATATTGCTTCGAATAGTTGACTAACACAATATTTACTTTAGTGAAGCTAATCAATCACTGACTTTAAAATGTATCAATATTTACATCTCTTTGAGGTAAATCCTAAGATTAACCATGTGATTGCTAGTAAAATCCCGAATTTAGCGATTATCATTGATCATTTTGAACTTTTACCAGCAAGACGTGGTACAACATAGGATTTGCCGGTAAATTCTATGTTTGACCGTAGTTCAGGCTTTTACAGTAACGTATATAAGTCATATACATTGTCCCTTGCGCACAATGGAAATAACCTTGCTCTATGAGCTCATGGTAGGGATCCCAGGGAGCACAGATCGTTTGCTCAACAAATTTGATGAGGGTTATTGATGAGTTGGCTGTTATACTTGGAAATGAGGGAATGTTCCCGGATAATTAATGCAGTAGGTGCTGTACTGTTGTCTTCTGGGTCATGAATAGTGCATGAGTATTGGGTTGATTTCGATTATAGCTGTTTTTGTTTGTTAGGTTACTACTTTTAGAGTTGTATCACTTTAGGAAGCTGACAGCTTTGCAGGTCTTTAGATTACAAACCCTGTAATATAGGATATCGAGCCTATACGGTAGAATCAACTTTTATTCCATGTAAATTTAAAAACTATGGAGTTTCTTGTGCATTCTTCTCCATAACTAGCTACTTTCCGAATGCACGGTAGAATCAACTTGTATTCCATTTAAATTTAAATTGTGACATTCAAAAGTGCCGCTTGGTGGCCCAGTTGAAATAAATATCTTTTGTCTTTTGTCTTTATATGGAAAGTTACGTTACACTGACCAGAAGGAGGCATTTCTTCTGAAGTGGAACACTACGGACTTATAATAATAATACACTCAGAAATTCAAAAGGTCACTAGAAACCCCTAGCTAAATAAATTAAATTTTGTTTCGTTTTTCTAACGCTAGAAACCCCTAGCGTTAAAAAAACGAAACAAAATTTAATTTAGAAAAGAGCCACTACAAACATGCCATTAATTTATATAAAAACCTAATTGAATAAACTTTACCCACTCGCATTTATTTAAAAAAGAGACTTGAAATAAAATCCACCTGAACAAACAGAATTAATTTTGTTATTCTACCACAAGCAGGGATGCAAAACATTTTTCCCAGCTCAGTAAAACGCCCCACGTTTTGTTTTCACAACTAAAGTATAAATTAAAGACAATTCTAGAAAGATTGCGGTGAAAAAATATAACTTGGTTGCAGCTTTACGTTGTATCTTGCCTAAGTACCAAGTTTCGCCTCTTAAATTGGCCACTGTGCAGGATGGGCGCAGGTCTTTCCGAGTTTCAATTTAACTTGTAATAAGTTGGCCAAGTTGTCGAAATTAGCCCGGGGGCGAATTGCCGAGGAGAAAACGATACGCCGTCTGTCCAAAATTTTGAATAGATTGAATATTGTTTGTTGTAATTATAATGCTTATTGGTCGGCCTTTGTAAAGTGTGTTTTTGCATAAATTTTAAAGGAAACCGCAAAATAATAAAAAGGAAAATAGAAAAAGGAGAAGTTTTGCCGCCAATTCAGTATTTTATTACCCGTTACTTCGGGTATTTTATTTTTACTTACTACAATTTCTACTGTCCAACAGCAAAACAAAGCTCATTTTATAATCGAAAGCTGCTCCCGTACCCCGACGTGTCAAAACTATCATAATTCGAATGTAAAAAAGGAACAGTTCTATACAAGTCCGATACATCTGTCCCTTACACACACTCAAAATTACCTTGCTCTAAGAGCTTATGGTCATCCCCCTGTACCTAAGCTTTCGAATATAATACTTATTTTTTTACACCCAATCTTTCAAAAATATTTCTCCTTTCTTTCTTTATTTCGAGCATCTTATTACCAGCCTTCCAGAGGTAATCGTACCTATTTTTCCAACCTTACATAACTACATACACATGCCAACTTTGCCTGTTTTCAACGTTTGCCAATTTACTAACTACAAATAACAGGAATACGTATCAAATGGAGCAAACACATAAAGATTACTTACAGGGAAAACATTTTAGTTCGTCGCCGAGGCATTTCATAGAACTATTTTATGTGGGCTATTCTGTAACGCAAGGAACTCGGCAACAGTTTGCTGGTAATGTTTGTCGTTTGCTTCTAGCAAATATTTTGTGAATTACGCTTTATAAATGGATGCAACATGTTTTGTTAACGTATTTAATTCATTTCTTAGTTTCTATGATAGTGATTACGTTTTTTTATTTATACCATTCCCCCTCTAAAAAACTTGTTTTATTCACTGAAAACAGTTATTCACAACACTTTTAATCACTGTATTGGTGTTTGAATTTAGAACACACCTATGTTTATTCAAACCCAATCTCAATGCGACACAACCTCCTTGCGCATAAAATACTCGTTACAAACTTCTAGTGCAAAGAATATTCGACTTTCAAACTCCTTCATCGATTTAATTTTGAGTTTGTATTTAGGATTTTAATAATGATTTTGGTTTTGGTCTTGGATGTTTAGTATATACTTATTTGGATTGTAATTCTAATACTAATTAAATTGGTGTTTAATTAATTATAATTATGTAACGTAATGGAGCGGAGGTGGTCACTGGCTCCTGAAACACAGGTGCTGTTACCTAGCTTAGCTTCAATTTATAAAAAATGAGAAACTAAGTTTTCTCATTTTTTGAAAATTTTGAAGGTACTATTTATTTATTTATTATTATTCCTTTTTGCTTAAATCTTTCTTTTTCTCAAAGTCATAGTATAAAATATAGTATGCAACTCTTGAATAAAACGGATTTATATCGAGGGCCATGAATCACTTGCGTCGCTCAGGATTCTAACACTTGAATCACTCGCTATGCTCGTGATTCAATCATCATGAATCACTCTCTACGGTCGTGATTCAGTTGCTAGAATCCTTCACTTGTTATTCCGTCCGTCAATAAATCCGTCAATAAAACCGTCCTTTATTCACTAATTGCATAATATACTATTTATTACATAAAGCCAGATTGTGAAAGGTGGATAAAGTAGTAGAAGTTTAGCTTATGCATTTGGAACTTTTAAATTTTATACTATTACCTACCTACGGGATTACCAGTAACCCGCAGATGCCAGCAGCTTGGCGTATTCTTAGCAGGGTTTAGACGAAAATATATTAAGTGACAGATACTGGGAAAAAAAACTGGGTTACATCTAAAAACCTATGGATTACCACTCCTGGGGATTTTGGCAACCTGCCGGGAATACGTCGACCTGCCAGTAATCTAACCTAATCTATTCCTATCAATTAACGAGTATTTGCAAAAAACCATATCCAATCCACAAAATAAGCCTAGTGTAAAATTGCTGCACTCGCCTAGTAAATTGATTGAGGGAAAATTGGTTTAGATAAAAAAATACGAAAAAAAAACTCACATATTTTTCAATCAAAATATTAAAAAGCTATCGGCCCATCAGTTAGATTTTATTTAAACTAAGTTCATAACTAAGTACAAAATATAACAAGTGTTAAATGTTTGCATTCTCCCCACAAAATGAAAATTGGCTTAGTTAAATTTTATGGAAAAAGCTTCGACATTTTTTCAACTAAAATGAAAATATAACTATCAGGCCAGCAGTCAGATTATTCAACCGTATCAGAGAGTTCAAACGGCAATAAATTGCGCGTTGCATGTTCGGCATACGTTACGGTTGCGGGCTATACGATCAAATAGCTCTTCTATATGTATTGTAACAAGTGATTTAAGGATATTTATGATTTATTAGAAGTTTGCGTAACAATAAATTACATTGTGTATGTGGTGCGATTTTAAAGGAAAAATCCAAATCCATATTATTTTTTACATATTATTATAAAGAACATTGAGTGCTAAGCGTAAAAAAAGTCTTTGATCTCAATTTTGGCGAAAACTTAAACATTTTTTTATAGATAAAGCTTGTGTATCTATATACTTTAACCAAAAACCATATATTTTTTACCAACTTTAGAAATTAATCAATTAAATAAAACGGAATTTCTACTTACATACTTATCCTGAGACATCTAATTGTATCTAAATAAGTGAACTTACAGAAGAGTTTTCATCAAAAAGATTTGTTCTGAAAAATGGCAGGAGCGAATACGGTGGACACTTCACTGTTCACGCCCCATTCGAGAGCAAGTGGGCCGTGAAAGAAGTGAAATCCTTCGATTAGGGGCTGTACTTAATAAAAGTAGAGCATTACAAGATGCTCTACTTTTATTAAGTCAAGCCAAGGCTTGTCCGGGGGAAGTAACTAGCTATGTGCCGCTTGCTTGTTTTTATTTGAATGGAAGAAATATTAGGAACGATTTTTTTATATTTTTAAACCCCGAAGGAAAAAGAGGAGTGTTATAATTTTGACGTAGGTATCTGTATATTTGTGTATCTGTCTGTGGCATCATAGCTCCTAAATGGATAAACAGATTTTGATTCCGTTTATATTGTTTGGAAGGTGACTTTATCGAGAGTGTTCTTAGTTATGTTTGATGAAAATCGGTTTAGCCGTTCAAAAGTTATGGGCGTTTTACTGTATTCGCAAGATATATTGACATTATTAAGTGTTCAACAGATTGTCGATCGAAGCGTGTCTATTTCTAGATAAATTATGTAGCATGAAAGAGAAATGTGTCAGGATATTCTAAAATTGAAAAAAAATCCATGTTTAAAAATTTGTACAGAATCCAGTAACCGCAAGACAAAATATTTGAACTAAATGAATAAAGATGCCTTCAGTACTGCTACGAACTAAATAAGAAATTAACACATTATTAAGATTGAGCTAGAAAGCTGGCGAGACAGTCACTTTGGTCTCTTTTATTCTCATTTTTCGAGCTAGGATATTACTTGTTTGCTATCTTAGATTACTAACCTCGTATAGCCCTTCCCGTTTTAAAAATACGAGTAGTATCCGTAATACAAACCAGGGATGCTATGGATATGAAATTTCGGAACTGGATACTGGGTCTCGGATACGGTTACGAACATGTAATTATTTCGGATTATCCGATAGTTTCGGTTACAGATATTTGATCTTTATAATAAAATATGCGAGTGACGAGCGCGGCTAGTGTGTCTACTCAGCCGGTCAGCAAAACTTGTCATAACGTGTCTCAATTAGCCACCGCACCAATCCGAAAATATCCGAAACTTATATCAGATTCGGCTACGGTTACGGATAGATTTTTATATCGGCTATCCGATAGTTACAGTTACGGTTACCAACATTGTTTAAAATTGACGTGTAACAAGTTTGCAAACCGCTTAAAACCAAAAAAGAAGAAGACACTTTCCTGTTCTCCGTACTTCATAACACGAATAGAGGAAAATGTTCACGATAATAACATTTAATTTTCGTTTTATATGCAAAGTGCTTGTCCACTAATATTATGTGTCAAAGTTGGTAAGGTGGCCAGCGTCCTTTGTCTTCCTGTTGCGTTTTATAGATATTTTATTTAACTAGAAAAATAGGAAAAAATAAGTGTGAAAATGTTTTCAGGTTCTTTAAAAAATATATATTTTGTATTTTTCTCTCGTGTCTCCGACAGAGTCACAATTTTTGTCTTTATTGTCTTGCAAAAGACCTAATTATCAAGTGAAGGTGCGTTTGTGAAACTTGTTACTTTGAATAATTATTATGATATTTAAAAGGTAGCTGTGACAATGACTTTATTTATTTGGAACTAGTTTTTGCGTTGGAAGGCCTCCTTCTAGGTAGAGCGACGACCTGTCGGGCAAGCACGGCCTCTGTGATAGGCTTGAGTCACGCATTTGATCACGGTTTATGCTCCCAAACTGTGATAAAAATGTGAAAATCAAGCCTGTCACAGTAGGCTGTGCTCGCCCGGCTGGTTAAAGCTGCGGGAGTGCGATGGATGCGAGATACACAGGACTGATCAGTGTGGCGACGCTTTGGGGAGGCCTATATCCAGCAGTGGACGTCTTTTGGCAGAGATGATGATGTTGATGAGTTTTTGCTCGCGGCTTCAACTGCATGAAAAATGTTTTAGTATCCCAAAGAAATGTAGATACCACCGGGATTAAAAATATCCAATGTTCTTACCGTATGTTTTCCATCAATGAATCGGAAGCTTTTCCTGTTGTTGAAGGTGAAGTAAGTGGAGGAACATCATCAAGGTAAAGGTATTGAAACCGAGCATAAACATAAACATTATAACATTGGAGAAACGATGCAAGGAGGAGAGGATAGTCACATAAAATCGTCGGCGTCGGTGCAGGTCTTTACAAACCTGAGCAAAAAAAAATAACCTGAGCTTTACCATTTTTAAAATTTTTGAGGTTTTATTATTTTCTTTATTTAATTTAATTTCTTATTTTATATATGTAAGAGCGGGCGTACTCAGGATTCTCAAATGATAACGATCAGACACCTTGTATACACTTTTTATTACTCACACCAACAGTAAGTCTCACAACTTAATTTTATAATGATATGTGCACAGTTCAATACAATTCAATACTGAGTTCTTTCGACTAGAACCAGCCTATTTATACGTTTAAACAAATGACAAGACGTCACACAGCAACAACATCCGGTGACATTCGTTTATCAATTAATTATAGATTTAGGTTTGTAAAAATACAGTAATTGTGTACATTATTTGTTTAGTAATTAATAATACTTTTTACAAATATTTTGAACGAATATAGTTACCAATTATTTTATTGAAATAAACTAACAGTCGGTGAATCTACCTTCCATTTTTGACTTTAAAATATTACTCAAATAAAAACAAATCTTTACAATAACAATACATAATTCGTGTTTCCGTTATGTCATCTGCCTTTTTGACGTTTTGATTTCGTCTCTGCTGCTAGTTTCATTTACCAGCGCTATCACGGCCATACTGACGAGCGGGCCTTGCTAGGCCCAGCGAATCTCTGAAAATCATGAAAAAAAATTAAAATATGCAAAAACCTTTCAGACCAGACTCAGAGGCGACATTATTGCTTGTTCTGGTGAAACTGTCAAACTCAGAGATCGCAGATCGTGGCTTGTCCATTAAGGTTCAGAGGCCCATCTTTGACTTGTTTTGACTTAAATTTTATTGAATCATCCAACTTAAACCATAGGCATGACCAAGCCCTTTTTACACATCCATTTTGCTAACTCAAATCAAATTCAGAGGTCTCAGATCGTAGCTTGATCATAAAGATTCAGAGGCTAGTCTTACGACTTGTTTTGACTGAGTTTTATTTAACTAAACAAAACATTCTTTTTTTTTTTATCCATAAGTTAAGCTTTTCAATTCTGAATAATGTTATAAAAAGTTTTAACCCTTTTTTTTTTCATTATTATTTATTCTTGCTATCACGGTCTAGTCGTTCAAAGTTCATTGAGTGACCAAAGTCTTTTTCTAAAACCAGAACCTTTTTTATTTATTTTTTTTGCTTCCGTTTCGGCCATTCTATGCTTAGGGTCTAAACGGATATGGTATTTTCAATTGCAGGGGAGGGGCTATTTTACCTAGTTAATCAAAAGGGCCATTCAGTAGTCTTAGATTTCGTATATTTTAATGCCAATTACAATTCACCTATTTTATTAACCCAAACCCATTCAGTTTGACTGTTAGCTCTAGTACCGCGAGAAATAGCATGATGTACGAAGAAAAAGAAAATAATAATGGCTGTAATCTGTGCCATTGTAGTGGATTCCCCATTTGTAATAATTCTACATGAGGTAACAAAAGATTAATTGAAAAGTTATACTTATTCAATGATCATCAATAGGGTGAAGTTCGGAACGCAAAAGCTTCTAATCTTCGTGATTACAAAGTCCAAGTACCACTGATAGTCACTAATGTCACATTAAATGAAACAAAAGAAAAAGACACCAGGTATCTTATTCACGAACTTTAGCCATCACATAGCTCTCTTCTCAATTGCTCTACTCGCACGTCCCTACGATGTCGAGTCAACTCAACTCTCTGAACTCAGAACCTGTTCACACAGAGATTTAGTCTGTCCTATGTTACGTCTATTCATCATCTACAATCTCAATTGGTACTTCAGCTTTGTATATCTTACTAACACAATCTACGCATAGTAATAAAAAATAGAAAACCAAAATTATTTCAATTTTCGTAACGAAGGCTTGTCGATTCGAACGTCATCAACATTAACATGGTGACCTCACCTCTCGCGTGACTATGCGAGTTTACTTTATTTTAACCTCATAACTCTACAGGAATCCTCTGTAAGGTTCCTTACACAAACGTGTTTATTTTAAACCAACTTACAGGACCACAGTTGCTACAAAGACCTCCAGTTGCCACACTGGCCTACAGTTGCCATAAAGGCCTCCAGTTGGCACACTGGCGTTTAGTTGCCACACAGGCCAACAGTTGCCATAAAGGCCAACAGTTGCCACACAGGCCAACGCACAACGCTCGGCTACTCCTGACCAAACTAGATCATTGGGTTCGTGACAATAGGGAAATTTTAGAACTTTGATCTTTAACTAAATCATATTACCCTGGGCCATGTACCACCAGTCGCTCAAATCAAACTTTAAAACTTCTTCTGCAGCGAAAACTGCCAAGCTTACAGAAACCCTCGAGTAAAACCTCTAACGCCACGGCTCTGTAGCCGAACAGCATTTATATTGCTTTCACACAACGGTCTCTCAAGACCCCAACCTCCGCCAGAATCCACTGGTACGGTCAAACATAATACGGCTGATAGACTCAATTACTCGACATTTTGAGCTTGCTCATCATCATTAAAATCCTTTTAACATCAATATCGACTGGTAGATGACCCGCTGGCATCTTCCTTAACCTACCGTGTCCATACTTGTAGGTTTAAGCGTATCTATTTAAAGCTTTCGGTGTATAACGATCACTATCCTGTCATAATCACCTATCGCGGACTTAATACCGGGCCTCTTCAGTTTTCGTACTAAAGTTTCCCACACAACACTATTCATTAGAAAAAGGTCCTACGATCAACAAGTTAAACTAAACAAAGTAAAGGCAATGCATACTCAACTCATAAACCCACTTTAAAAAAAACCCATCGCCACATGGTACGCATGAGGTGCGGTCCAGAATTGGTCTTATGAGTAGACATGTTAATCAGATTCGGTTTCACTACCACAGTCATCAACTATGACGTCTAATTCTCAAAGAACTTGGCGATCGGGTAACCTTCCAACATGATTCGCGTTTTCTACTTAAAGATTTTGGAACATACTGATGGCTTATAAAAGGGAAACAACTAACCCTGATACTATTAAGGAGCTTCACGAATTAACTCTGATCAATATCATAAATATCAGATTATCAACATTAACCCTTTACTGTCGGTCACTAACTCAGTTTTCATGTAAGAAAAACAATCGCGTGATCTACTGTTATCATAATATTACTTTGAAAGTAAGCAAGTGAATTCAGATCTGAAGACGGTGGTTGTACATCGTTACGCAACAAGATCCGTCCTGAATACACGCAAATGACCAGTACCGTTACTAACTCGATACAATTACGATAGCCCAACGACATTACTAACTCGCTTTGCCACTGAAAACGACTAGTTATTCAGTCATTTTGGATATTTCATCTCCTTCTTATGGGATATCTCATCCTAAAGTTCGTACTGAACCAAATGTTGAAACTAGGAAAGTACTAACAACCCAATAGGTAACTTATTAGCTACTTGCTTTTTACCAGGTGTGTCTTAATTACCTAGTGATAGTGCTAGGTATAACCACTACCAACCAATTCAGTGTTCCAACATGAACACTTAAAACTCGAAATAGCATCTCATCACTAGAGAATATTCGACTTCACTATCAAAATAAAATGGAAGCGACTCACCGAGTATTCCATTCCAAACTTGCGAACGTTCGTACCGTTCGGCTAAGACCAGCGAACTGCTTGCATGCTGTTCTTCTTAACCTCTCAGATGTTGACACGTCAACCTTCGCGCTCAGCATCTGAATCGCTAGCCTTCAGCAGAAGCTTCAGGCTGTGACACAATATGGTATCTGAAACATGAAAAATATTACGAGAGTATAATGTTCACACGGTTATCTTAACCATACACAGCTTTGATGGAAATTAACCTGTGCACCGGTGTAGTAACCTAAACCAATCAATCTGCCTATCTGACCTCCACAACTCAGTAACTGGGTAGCACAGTACCCTTTGGCAAGACTGGTGTCAGATCTCAAGCTTCGGACTACCCGTAAAGACTGTCAAAGATCTTCAAATGACAGCCGGGACCAACGGCTTAACGTGCTTTCCGAGGCACGAAGGAAACTCGGTATGTTGAAATGGTCACACATCCACGGACCGACATCGTCAAGCGTTGCTTAACTTAAGTTATTATTTAGCCACGAGCTCCTCTATTAAGGGATATGAAAATAATGGGCATAACCGAAAGTTTTATTTGTATGTGTATCATATTTAGTGGCATCTAATGAAGTATTTTGATATCCAAAGTCAAAGTTTCGCCCAAATCATGTTTGTTTTGTGTTCTTGATGCTTGACCCGAGGGGTTCAGCTTGGTAAAACTATGATTTTATGCCACTGGAGCATTAGGAAAAATACTTGAAAGTAAACTTTATGACTTGGTACCATATTCAAAAAAAGATTTAGCTTGATTTGAAGTCTATTCAATACACACACAATTCCAATACACAATATAATATCTAGTTTAGCTACTTAATATTGTGCTACGAGTGCAAAAGAATGAGCATTAGTGTCTACAAATTGCTTGGCGCGTCTTAGCAAGCATGAAAATCCCTTCATCCTAGCAATAGACTGAACTACCTCGCACGGTGGATAGACAGGTAACTTGTTCACTCAATTGTTATTTTATGCTGGTCAAGATCATAATTAGGTAAATAAATTTTACTTAGCTTGTGGGTATTGGTGTTTTGTTTTTGAAAAACATCCTTTTCTGCAACTTGATCTGGCAACGAAGTAAATTCAGCTCATCCGAATGTCCTGGTCGAGTGGTCGGTAGGCTAGGCAAGGCGACTGCGTTGATGGGTCCAGTTGAGGCTCGGGTTGATCCCTTTCTTCTGATGTAAGAGCGGGCGTACTCAGGATTCTCAAATGATAACGATCAGACACCTTGTATACACTTTTTATTACTCACACCAACAGTAAGTCTCACAACTTAATTTTATAATGATATGTGCACAGTTCAATACAATTCAATACTGAGTTCTTTCGACTAGAACCAGCCTATTTATACGTTTAAACAAATGACAAGACGTCACACAGCAACAACATCCGGTGACATTCGTTTATCAATTAATTATAGATTTAGGTTTGTAAAAATACAGTAATTGTGTACATTATTTGTTTAGTAATTAATAATACTTTTTACAAATATTTTGAACGAATATAGTTACCAATTATTTTATTGAAATAAACTAACAGTCGGTGAATCTACCTTCCATTTTTGACTTTAAAATATTACTCAAATAAAAACAAATCTTTACAATAACAATACATAATTCGTGTTTCCGTTATGTCATCTGCCTTTTTGACGTTTTGATTTCGTCTCTGCTGCTAGTTTCATTTACCAGCGCTATCATATATTTTTAAATATTTTTAAAAAACACATACAAAAAAGAAAAACATTTAAAAATATAAAAAATAGAGGCCCACCGGTATCGGGAACAGGGTCCAAGCTACCGGCGGTCAGGGCTCCAGAGAGAGGAACCTCCTAACAATACGAGCCGTGTCCAGCAATACTGCTGGAAAGACAGTATACTCCATAACTTAAAAATACTGTCATGCGAGTTTGTAATCAACATACATACGACATGAGTTACTATGTTGATGTCACAAGCAAACTTTAACAAATGAAGCGACATCACGAAAGCCCATGTTTGTAATTTACTTAGAGTTTTATTTGGCTAACCAGTTTTAAAATAAACAACCTTGCTAACGATTTTGACGTTAAAAATCTGGGCTGGAAAGGAGACCGCAAAACTAAGTTATACATAAGATGATGAGCATCAATTTTCCGTCAACATTTTCGAACTTGTACACATTTTGGAAGTCAGTTTAAAATAATTTCGAATTTTGACCAGCCAGCAACAAATTGTTACTAGTATTTTCTGATAAAAAATCAACACGAGATTTTTTATTATTAGTAACATCGCTATAAAAGTATTCAAATAATTCGTGCAAAATGTGTGATATTATTGTTTGGATTTGTATTGTTATCCATTTCTATACAACGTGAGTAACAACAGACCAAACTAAAATAGTCGCAGTTTCATGTAGTTTGGACATAACTTAAAAATACTGTCATGCGAGTTTGTAATCAACATACATACGACATGAGTTACTATGTTGATGTCACAAGCAAACTTTAACAAATGAAGCGACATCACGAAAGCCCATGTTTGTAATTTACTTAGAGTTTTATTTGGCTAACCAGTTTTAAAATAAACAACCTTGCTAACGATTTTGACGTTAAAAATCTGGGCTGGAAAGGAGACCGCAAAACTAAGTTATACATAAGATGATGAGCATCAATTTTCCGTCAACATTTTCGAACTTGTACACATTTTGGAAGTCAGTTTAAAATAATTTCGAATTTTGACCAGCCAGCAACAAATTGTTACTAGTATTTTCTGATAAAAAATCAACACGAGATTTTTTATAGGTAAATAAAACAACAATAAAATTGTTTCGTTAAACACACGAATAATATTTACGTACTTATTAACACAAAACAAAACTTTTCAGGACCAAAATTAATAATTTTAACAATTCATATTAAACAATCCAAAATTATTTACATTTCGGCTTTTAAAATAACCTACCAATTAAAATTTTTGTTATGAAATGCTGCTAAATGTATTTATAAGTTCTCCCTCAAACGAACATGAGGCTTGCAGTCAGGGAATTGCGGTGCGACGGTATGTGGCAAGCCTAATGTTCCATGGAGACAACCAGACGGAATATATTAATGTTCAACTATGCAAACCACGCTTGTTTAATGCAGAATTTATTGTTTTTTTCTACACAAATTTGTGTTGGCTTTAATTCTTGGTTTTCTACTGAATATTAAGTTAAAGAGGATTCTTTACTTGGATACCCAAATGGTAAAAACGGGACCCTATTACTAAGACTCCACGGTCCGTCTGTCTATCACAACTGTCTAGCTATCACGATTCATGAGATACAGCCTACCTCATGAACCGTGATAGCTAGACAGTTGAAATTTTCACAGGTGATGTATCTCTGTCGCCGCTATAACAAAAAAGAAACAGAATAACATTATGGTTTAAGTTGGTTTCCCATACAACAAACGTGTTTTTTTTTGCGATAATGGTACGGAACCATTCGTGCGCGAGTCCTACTCGCCCTTGGCCGGTTTTTTAAATGACTTTAACGAACAAAATGGGAATTTAATTTAAAAAAAGGTCCTTTGGGTCGTGTAAGGTAACTTTGATAGAGATTCAAAGGATGTGTCTGTAATGGTCAGATTCGGTTGCTACAGTTGTAATAACAACCATGTGCAAGTTGTATAAACCAAGTATTTTGGTTCTAACTATTTATTCATCACTGATGTTTTTATTCTTTGGCCAGACTTCAAGGGGTGCAAGTGCAGTGCAATGAATACAAACATTTTCATATGTCAGAACTGGTTTCATAATTATATTGAAACTTTATATGAAACGGTAAAAATCTGCCCCCTCCCCCCTGGCACCATTCCCATGAAAAGGTAACCACCGTTCACCGCACCATTGCACCGTTCTTAAGAAAAACAATTTATTATAACCTAACCTCAAAACACTTTAAAGTTGCTTCTGCATCGTCTCCGGCGCTGCGGGAGGTCAATCACCCATTTCAACGTTTAGTTTTCACTTTTATCTGATTGAGGTTTGAAAGTTTTATTTTTATTTTCTAGTAGCGTAGCATTTAAAACAGGGTCCCAACCTCTACCAGCTTTAATCATTTTACCCGCCTCCTCCTGCCAACCGACACTAGATCCAAGCCCCGAAAAGTTTGTTAACGAATTAAAAACCACCCTGAACATTAGACAGACATAAATAATAACAGTTACCTAGGCATACAACTCGAGCATAAAAGTTCAGAGTACCTACTAACATCTATTTATGAATTCGTACCGTTCCACAAAAGAAAACCTCAGCGTTCTCCATATTTTGCCAAAGTAATTCTAACTCAGCTTCAATACATTCCACGTGTCCTTGGACGTTACATAAGAGAACTCGAAGCATTCAGCATATTCATGTCTTATGTAACCACAAATAAAGGTAGACCTCAAATCATTACACGAAGGTACGGAAGAATAATAAGTTTCTGATGTATTCACAGAAAACGAATTCAATCAAAGAAATTAACTAATTTTATTGGTAGCGTTACAAGTGGACCTCCACTTAATCATATTAAAATGCCGCTGCCTTAACAAATAAGTAAACTGTGTGCCATCTACTCAGTGCCGACAGTGACGACGCTCAGAGTAGGTCTTTGAAAAGTGTGGACCTTTTTTCGCTGTAATGATGATGAAGATGGATTAATCTAAAGCTTGATTGAAGAAAAATATTAGGTACTGCTTTAAATAGGCAAATTGCCTGCCCAGTGTGGCATCGATCCGCTCATGCCCGTAAAGTAGATGTAGCCCTGAATGACACATGCAGAATTATCACTGGGTGCCTTAAACCTACTCCACTTTCTGCATTATATCCACTTGCAGGAATAGCCCCTCCAGAGTTCCGTAGGGAAGTTGCCTGTTCATCCGAAAAACACAAGCAAGAGACCGATAACCGACACCTACTGTACAACGCGGAGCCATCAAGGAGGCGACTAAAGAGTCGGAACAGCTTCCTAAAGTCGGCTAAAACAACTTACGATGACAGCCCAGGCGAAGCGCGTAGAAAACTGTGGCTCCTCAAATACTCCCCTCCAACTGACTATATCGATCCTGCAGAAAAGCTCCCAGCTGGGCATAAACTGCCATGGCCAACATGGAAAGCCCTAAATAGGCTGCGAAGCCAAGTGGACCGCTGTAGGTACAACCTGGTCAGATGGGGGTACTCTGATCAGCCACAATGTGACTGTGGAACCACACCATGCCCGGCTGACATTGAATCAATATTTATATTGCAAAAGAGAGCTGTCAGAGCCATATATAAGTTAAGTCACCGAGAATCTCTTTGGGAGCTATTTAAAAAGATTAATATTATGACAGTTTCTTGCCAATTCATTTATGAAAATATTATGTATGTAAGGAAAAATTTAAATCTCTTTAGTAAAGTTAGTGATAGACACAATTGTAATACCAGAAATAAAGATAAGTTAGATCAACCATCATATAGATTAGCTAAAGTACACACATCTTTCATGTGGTACTGTGTTAAATTCTATAACAAAATACCTTGTGAGATATTAAAGTTAAATGAAAGAAAATTTAAAACAATAGTTAAAAGCACACTTTGTAAACAAGCATATTACAAATGAGATGATTATATTCAAGATAAGAATGCTTGGAAACATGCTAGTCCTGCTCCATAGGCCTATCTTTGGTGTGGACAAAATCAAAATAGTTAATTTGTATTATATTCATGATTACAGTAACGCTTTATTTTATTTTTTCTTCTCTTTTTGTTTAAAAAATTGACTCGCACACTGTTCTGTTGTTGTTTAATTAGGTAATCTACATATGTTTGCAATATTTGTAAGTACGTGAGAACCATGTTCCTATTAATCAAGTAAAGGAATTTACCTGTTAGTGCTTGTAATTCTCTCATACCTATATGTAGTATAGTAGTGCTGGGTACATCGTCCTCACGTATATGAATTTATTAATGTATGTACTTATATAAATATTGTATAAAACTTTTTTTTTAAAGAGTAAGTTGTATGGAGTTTCTTGTGCGTTCTTCTCCATAACAAGCGGAAGAAGAATGCACAGTAGAATCAATTTTTATTAAATGTAAATTTTAACGTTCAAAAGTGCCGCATAATGGCCTACTTGAAATAAACACATTTGACTTTGACTTTTACTTTGACACCGCAAACGATGCCCCATCTGTTGTCCTGCTCTCTGTGCAAAAACACCTGCACCATGAAGGACCTGTGCGAGGCCAGCGCTGGGGCTGTCGACGTGGCTGAATTCTGGTCGAAACACAACATTTAAATTAAAAACTAAAAATGGAATCATCGACACGATGAAGAAGAAGAAGAAGATAGACTAGCTTCAGTCAACGGCTTCGTCCGCGTAAAATCGAGAATTATCCTATGGAATTCGTGCGGATTAACATGTATCTTAAGTCCTTAAGGTCCAATTTATCTTTATATCCAAATCGGTTCAGAGGTTTCGGCGTGAAAACGTAACAAACAAAAATACAGTATGGTATGAGTTACTTTTGTATTTATATTATTAAATATGGATTGTCAATGACAGCAAACTGAAATAAGCAGATAGTAATATGTTTTTGTTTTTTTAACCGACTTTAAAAAAAGGAGGAAGTTCTCAATTTGAAATATCACCATGTTTCGCTTGACCCACGATTATAGGCCCACCCGATATATTCCGATGGTATTTCTTTTTACTTAACTCATTTCCGATAGTATAGCTTAATCATTAAATAAATTACCGGTTACCAAAGACAACTGCATTGGCTTGTCATGCAAAATAAACTAGAGCATTAAATAAAATGAAAGAAGAAAATCGCGTGCTAGCTAATGAGCTCATTTCTATTTCTTTAAAGAAAAGCAAACTGCAATAACCTGTACTAACGCTGGATATTAAATTAATCAATTTTCTTTATTTTTATCCTTATGAAAGGCAAACGACACAGATTATTTTACCATGAAATGAAAGTATTCATTAGCCGTGTGCTCGATGGGATTTCCCATCGGTTGAAATTACGAACTTACAAACAACTGCCATGACCATCTCCTAGTTATCTTTTGAGGGGATGAAACTTTAGAAATCCTAAGTACCTAGTCAGATTTTGTTGTATTCGAAAATCATGTGCAAAATTGCATGCTTCTAGATTATTTAATTTAGACTTTGCTTTGTCTGTCAATGAAAGAATATAAGATTTTGAAGTTGGGTTTCTTTTTTTGTATCTCCAACTGACATCAATCTTACTACTGTATTCATCACCATCATCATCAGCCTTTTAATGTTCCCACTGCTGGGACACAGGCCTCCTCTCATAGAGAGGGAATGGGCTATAATCCATCACGCGGGCCCAGTGCGCATTGGTAGATGTCACAAGTCTCCGAAGTTTTGGTTCTAGGACATTCTGATTTCCTCACGATGTTTTACTTCACTGTTTTTAAGAGCAGTAATGATGAAGTAATTTAAGAAAGTAAGCCTGCCTGGGTTCAAACCCACGATCTACAACTTGTAAGTTTCGGCCGTTACCACAGGGCCACCACTACTCTGTGCTACTGTATTACAACTACCAAAAAGAAAGTCTTAAATAAACTCGGGGGCCGTGAACTTGTACAGCCCAATTCAGGACAATATTTGAACTGGTCTTTTGAGACAAATGACAAAAACCTTGAAAGGACCTTCCGAATATACAAGTAATCCCATCAGTTTATTTTAGATTATTATCTACTATTCAAACCACACAATTTAATTGCCCCGTTTGAAAACGCGCCGCCAGTTTCTTTCTAAAGACGTCAGCTGGTTGCATTCAAGATAAACTCTCTTTGGCCAGTTCAAAAATTGCCACGATTTCAATCTGCAAAACTTTAAAAACTTTTACTTGTAACTTCTTCTCTGACAGTTTTATTTATTTTTGTATCGTTAGTTTCTTGATTGCAGTACAGTGTTGCAAAATGGTAGACGGTAAATAAATGAGAAATGACGGTTTAATTATTGAGAAAGCGAAGATATTGCTTTCAATATCCTGGTAACTTAATAAACGTTTTAAGTGGAAACATAAGAGAGGAGATCGTGGTTAAATAATAACAGCCGCTCCAATCGATCTTCAAGGTTAGGCAAAGCTTGCCAAGAGTCCGTGGATGAGTGACCATCTTAACATACCGAGACCTTCGTGTCTCTGAAAGCACGTAAGCCGTTGGTTCCAATGTCATTTAAAGATCTTTGACGGTCATTACGGATATTTATAAAAGAAACATATAAAATGTTGCAGCCCTCTGTGCTTTTAGGATTTAACCACGAAAATGTTTACGAGCATAGAAGCGGTGAAAAGCTTCCGTGCTGTGAATTTTATGACTTAGATAATAACACTGAATTTTGTTGCTTTAGTACCTACCTACCAGGATATGTTGTTACTTTGAAAAGTGAACTT
This sequence comes from Orthosia gothica, assembly GCA_949775005.1. Taxonomy (NCBI): domain Eukaryota; kingdom Metazoa; phylum Arthropoda; class Insecta; order Lepidoptera; family Noctuidae; genus Orthosia; species Orthosia gothica. Next base: position 26,268,464 of record OX459050.1, read on the forward strand.
TGCAAATGCATAGAAGAAGTCGAACAACATCTTACCAATGTGAATCTTGTAACGTGATTGTGAAAGACAAACAGACAGATTCAGCTGCATCTGCTTGGACTAAATCTCGAAAAAACGCCACGCAGATTGATTGATTTTTTATAAACAAAAAATATTCGTGACTTATCCAAAAACTTCAAACAAAAATTTGCAATGGATGGATGGATGTTTTTACGCGGTTGGTGCAAAACCTACTACACGAATTGAATGCGGGTTTCACAGATGCATAGTTGCTGGTCTAACTTAAAGTTCTGGTATTTGTTTCATCTTGATAGGCCATCTAGAAGTTGAATAATCTATAAAATATATAAAATAAAATTTCCAGTACGTGGAAATCGTAATCTTAGGGGTTTTATAGTCTTTGACTATAATCTATCCCCATAATCCAGTAAAACCCAGTTATACAATTAGGACAATCAAATCAGCAGAGGAGATACCATCTCATATCCTAATTTTACGAGTTTAAAACATCGTATCGTATGCACGTAGGTACATCTACATACTTCATTTTAAGTTGAACGAAGTGCATGCACGTACATCTACTTAATTCTAAGTAGAACAAAGTGCAAGCTCTACTCATACATCAGAAGTAATCCACCATAAAATCCAAGCAGATTCTACCACTAAACTAACTTTTAAAAGCACTTAATCATTTTCAGGAACTCCCTTGTGAAAAGTTCGCTTGGCCTTAAGTGATTCTCTAGCGGGTGTGGTATTGAATACATATGTACAGCCGAACAACGAGATAGGTTTATAGGCACCTAACTTGAAACTACTTAATGTTTTAAGTGTGTTGTATTTTAGATCGTACATTTTCATACTACATACTATGTTTTACACTTTATGTTGGGATTTTTGTGAATCAATCACGCCTGTAGACATGACCTGCACCCTAATTGCGTTACACCCTAAATCAGAGTTTCAGTCAAACTCACAACTGACTGAATTCCCTTATCCATTGCTTCAAGTATCAAAAATCGTCTGCCTGACAACGTACACCCGCGATGCAAACTGTTGAATTTCACAATATACATGAGTATCTATGGGATCGATTGCATGAACTTTCGACTTTCACGAAGGTGAAACCGCTGGCAAAGGCAAGTTTAAGCATAGATTTTTTGTTAAAAGCAGAATAATTTTTCCTATACACCCAACTCTATGTTCGACTGTACAAAGAGATCCGAACTTGGTATTGCCAAGTTTACTTGATTTCGTACCGTAATATCGGGTTTATGGTATTCTGGAGGCAAAGATCACGTAATATCGGGGCCATGAACGTCAGGGCACGAAACGAGAAATATGATTCAGTTTCTTTTACGTGTGCTGTCAGTCGGATATGTTTGTTCTCGCAGAATGATACGTGGAGAAAATGTAGATATTCACTTTTATTTGACGGCTGGTTTTACTCGTGTTGCGTGTGTTTTTTACTTTTTGTAGTAAAATTTTATGTTTGAGAAAAGAGTGCATTACCTTTTCACCAAGGATACGTAATAAGTGCCTCTGCTGTTGCAGTTTTGGACAGCCTACTTATAATGAATTCTTCTTCTTCTTTTCGAATCGACGGAAAACACTTAATAAATTTTGGGCCCAGTAGGTGCCCACCCCGATTGCAGCGTCAGTGGCGAGCATAAGGTCTTCCAAAGTGCAGGTGTATGGGCACTTAGGACCTTGCAGCATGTATGCCATACTTTGCAAAGGGGCACCGCACTCACCTATCCTTCATCCACCATTCCACCACTTCCGCATCAAGCTTTTGATATCAATCAAAAGGTTTTTGTTTAAATACAAGTCGTGTGCCCGATGGGATTTCCCGATAATGATGAATCCATAAAAACTTTCATCCCCTTTTGAGAATAAATCTTCAAGTGTCTATAAATCCTAAGTGTTCACCTTCGTTACAAAGTCATATTGCAAAATTGTATGCTTCTAAATTCAGGAGTATGGGCTGTGCAGTAAGATTTACCTATTTAATCAATTTGTGGCAAGCCGCACCCGATCAAATGAAAATGAACGGGCCTGCACATTCAGTGTCCTTTTTTGGAAATCTGAAAATGGACCCCTGACCAAAGGACTCCTATCTGAAACTTTTCAGATATGTTCTTCGTGTTCTTTCAAACCTCAAGTACTCAGCTATCAACTTTTCGCCCTGAATATGGTTTCTCAAAAAACCGGCCAAGTGCGGGTCGGACTCGCGCACGGTTCCGTACCATTATCGCAAAAAACGGCAAAAAAATCACGTTTGTTGTATGCGAGCCCCACTTTAATATTTATTGTATTCTATTTTAGTATTTGTTGTTATAGCGGAAACAGAAATACATGATCTGTGAAAATTTCAACTGTCTGCTGGGCTATCACGGTTCATGAGATACAGCCTGGTGACAGACGGATAGACATACAGACAGACAGACGGACCGCGGAGTCTTAGTAATAGGGTCCCGTTTTTACCCTTTGGGTACGGAACCCTAAAAACTAATTCAGCTCCTTCTCAAAGTAAGTAGTACAAAAGTCCTTTTATCAGTAGGTACCTACCTACAATTGTTAATAATGAGATCTCAACAGGCTCTTAAGAACAGAATTAGATCTGAAGTCTGAAAAGAGATCTCGTAGAAAGTCTTAATTGTATCGTTTCATAAGTCCTAAGTTGCTTTCAATTATAAAACTTATTTCTTTCAACTTACTCTTTCAGCGAACGTAGAAAATTAGTACTTACTTTTAATTAATTATAGCTAGTACAATTCCATTTGTGAAAGGGGCTTGATATTAAAAGTTATATAATAAGTTTAGTACTTTATTAAGCTTTTCTTCAAATGCCTGTTTGTTACTCTACCATTTTAGGTTTGCATTCAAGTACAATTTTCAGTTTTTTATAAAATTTCAACTCTCTACTCTTAACCCTACTTGGAATCTTTAAAATTAATATTTGTTTCGGGATATTTACCATGTATATTTTGATTTTGGTTTGGTTGGTTCTCGTGATCATGACGCTTGTAACGGTGCCGAAATATTGAGCTCTCAACCAAAATCAAAATATACATGTTAAATATCCCGAAACAAATATTAATTCTAATGATTGTGACCATGTCAGCTTAAAAAATTATATTGCAATCTTTAGTTTGAAATTTAAACTAAAGGCCGGTTTCTCCAAAGTTTAACAGATTTTCAGGCTAGTCTTCTTCTATATCACCATTGTACTGTACCCATATTTGCAAAATAAAATATCTTTATCTTTGTCTTTGACAAATATTCAACTTCTAAATCTTAATTCAGAAATCGTGGTTTCTCTTTGTGCTAGCTATTTAACGTTCACTTTAAATTTCTGTTCTCATATTTTTATGAAAGTACTACCAATAAGTTATATTTTTAAATTAACTACAAAGGGTCGAGAATTATAGCAAAATTACATTAATATTGCCAATAATTCTTAAACGCACTTAATTATCGACAATGGTAATTATCAAGATTCAATTATGAACCAAAATGATCGCTTCATACGAGTATTTCCTGTAATTGTTTTATACCATTCAGATTTTAATTAAAGTGGTGCAATGAATCGGATTAATCAAAAAGTTGTAAATGTGGTCTTTGTGTCTTTTCAGTGGTCCTTTATTTAAAAGCCGAGCCTTATTAGTGAAATAAAGTTTTAATTTTGGCAATTGTTAAATAAAATACAATGTTTTCTTGGATTGTGTAGAATACTGTTTATCAATCTTTGCTAGATTTAGTATCATCACTCTTCTTTATCTGCTTTTTTTAATTATGGTTGGTTGACTTACAGTCCAATCAGATGAAACAAAAACCTATATTTTACATGGAGCAACTAACATCCTTACTCCACTTATCCATGTATTTAGTTTCAAGTTACAACCACACCATCATCATAATCATCATCTTCCTACCCTTATCTTATGTTAGTTAGGGTCTGCGAAACACGTTTTCTTCTTCCATACTGTTCTGTCTCCCGTTACGCTTTCACTGACTCCGTTCTCATTCACATCACTTCTCACACAGTCCATCCATCTTTTCTTTGGCCTTTCTCTCCGTCTCCATCCCACATTTATATTCATAACTCTTTTAGTAACATGCCTTTTATCCCGCCCCATCACATGACCATACCAGGACAAACGGTTTCCTTTCAACTTGTCTGTCACTGTCGCCACTTAAAACTTCCTCTAATAGTGAAAGTAGTTCTAATAAGTCACATCCACACCATTCAAAACAAAGCATCATTATCACCCTAGCAAGCTAAATCCAAATAAATATAGAGAGTAAACCACGTTAGCTCTATGTACTACACATAGTACATATGCAGTACATCTATGTTATATAATATGCAGTACATGAACCAATGAACCGATATATGTCCAACAAAAAAAAAAACAAAAAACCAGCATGATTAAACATGCCTTTCCTTTACAAGCACTCAAGTCGATATATAGGGCACGAGTTCAAATCCGCGCGAATAATCCGATTGGCCGGTCGAAAGGATCGGAAGAACGCTTTGTTGCCCAGTCACTCGCGTGTCCTGGTCTAATTCAATTATCATAGCTGGTGACCCCGCTATACGGTATTATGGGCAGCCGTTAGTTCCTCGTCCGGCACGATAAACGCCTATTTACGGACACTGGGGACGAAATTGACCCGTCTAATGTTTAGTGACGCTGTTAAAATTTAGTTGCAGTTGAATTTGAGTGTTGGAATTGATATTTCTGAGTCTGAGAAAGGACACTGTTTTTGTATGAAGAAAGGAATTGCACTGGAGGGAAGTGAAAGAGAGAGAAGAACAGTTTACTAAAGTACAGTCTGCTCTAGAATTTTCTCAAAACGAATTTATAAAGCAATATTTTTGTAGAAATGGCAATCTTCAATAATAACTTACCGGCTAAAACTTCTTCCTACTTCAAAAATATAAACTTGAAACTAACGTTTTACAGAAACATTTTCCATTTGAGGATGGCGCCTATCTTCTGCAGTTCACTAGGAAGTAGCGCATTTTCAGTCGACCACCCAGAAAATGTTTGCCAAAAATACACGAGTAAGCTAAACTCTCAAGCCATTACTGAGTACAGCCAAAAATGAGCATTTTTAGTACAGGTTTTCACCGGGTAAGGGTCAGCTCATACGACGCGAGGCGTCACAACGTTGCCAGCTCTTTTGAAGATGTCGATACAATATATAATTTTATTTTCTACATGAAAAGGTACACATTTGTGCGTACATTGTGATGCAGCACAAAGCTGGGTGAAGCTTTGTTTCTCTTGGTCTGTAAGTTCTACGCTGTGATATGCGGTGCCGAACACTCGTCGGAACCAAAGACTATTCCAGACGATTTTCATACGATTATGTGTCCGCCACTGCATACCGCAGCGTTGTGCGTTCCGATCAAGATTAAAACTTCCAGCAGCAATGCTTTGTTTATGCTGCGAATGACGAATTTGAGTACGCACAAAACAATTGGCCTCTTCCTATTTGGCATAGGACAAACAATGTCACATTTATAATGTTTTCTCTCTTTTTAATTGTTCTTTATTTAGTCTGTTTTCTTTTTTTATGTTTATTTTGTGTTCTCTAGTGGCGTGTGTCAAATAGATGTGTTTTATTTCTTTCTCTCTTTTCTTTCATCCTTGCGTCATATTGCTTCCTGGTGTGAGCTGAGCCTAAGAAGGATGTTTAGCAATATGGACGTATAAAATCGGGAGAGTATCCTGAGTAGATATCAGGGTATAAAGTAGCGGTTTTATCGACAGGCTTTCACATCTTTCGACCGACAACTCCCTAGGGATATTCCCCTGATGTTACGTACATAGGAGCCCAAAAGCGTTTGCGTATGTAAATTCGATTTGGTTACGTATTACGTCAGTCATTTGTCCTCATTAATTTGCTGTGGATACGTTCATTATGTGGTGCAGATATGCGTCAGCTTGTTTAGAGGGGAGTAATTTTGTGCGTGATGTTACTAGTTTGGTTTGAGTATTGGAGTAAGTTTAAAGCTGAAGGGTATTTCGTGATTAGTAGGCATGCTCATTTTCGTGTGTTGATCTTGGACTATTTTAATTCGAAATCAGTCCAGAGCATTTCAGAAAAAATATATAACATAATATCACTCCAATATATCCCGAAGGGTTATATTGGAGTGATAGTTATAGTGTAGTTATAGTTAGTTATAGTGCAAACGCACCTATGCCGTAAGTTATGTTTAACTCCCAGGTAGTATAGCATCTTGCCATGAACCGGACATAAATCTAGAATCTGTGCGGTTACTGAGAAATCGCAGAAGGGAACAGCCATAGAATATAATGGAATGGAATGGAACAGAACAGGACAGAAAAGAACAGAATAGAATATAATGGAATAGTTATTTATTTGCACAGAAATCTAATACCACTTTGCCCGACTCAGAAATCGAACATAAAACCGCATGCTTAACAGGTGCTTACAACCATAAGGACAAGAAAGCAGTCAGAAAATTATACAAAATGTATCTGATTTAATATAGAAACAGTTCATAAAGATTGCCACAGTGATGCTACTTTTAATATATACTTAGGAACTTGCGACGTTAAAACTGGCTCCGTTTTTATAGTTGTCAGGTAGTTGGAAGATCATGAAACACGGTTATGACCAAACTGCGGTAAATTTTCTTGCTCTACAGTGCACTTTATTATACAATTAATTACTGCAAACGAGAATGTTGCTTGTTTTATAAACGGTATAAAATCTGTCTCTTATTTTCTGAGTAGTAATTAAATGCGAGTACTAAGATTAAGCAAATTTATTAAAAATAAACTCAGAAAATAAAGAGCCGGTTTTTAAACGAGAATTTAGAATTAAGAACGCATCAAACACTACTTTAATGCCAAAGTTAACAGTTTTTCAGGATAAAATAAGTACCTATTTTAAGTTGAGTATTTGTCAAGTTCTGTGTTTGACAAATACTCAACTTAAAAATCTTAATTCAGAAATCGGGGGCAAGGCATACTTCCACTGAACATTTCGCAGTTTAAATAGTATAACAACTCACTTCCATCAAAACGACTTAACCAGCTCTGCTATTATACTAAAGCATATTTTGCTTTATTAATTAAGTAAATTGCGAGTAACAGAGAAACACATCAAAAATATTCGAAACCAAGGAGCTACCTACTTATTTACTTTTGATTTCAAAGTAAACTTACATTTTGCAAGTACTTATGTGCGACTTAAAAACTTTCTTATATTGAAAACATTTTCTTTTTGACGAACAATGTGTTTTTTAGATTTGAGTCCGCTGCGGTCACCATTTTCAATAGTCTCTAGTGGATTTTTATTGAAATTAAGAGAAATTAGTGACTGTAGGTAGCGTCAGAGCAAAATCAGTTATTTATTGGCCTATCTACAATTGTTACACTAATAATAACCTTATAATACAAGCAATAATATAAACTAAGTGTACAATATGATGCGATAGACACAGCATACATGCTTGTTATGGGTTTATATTGAACCATGAACCGTTCGTAAATAGTGACAGTCTAAACCAACAAGGGTTTTTAGTTGATGCGTTAATGACGATTTAAGTACATACAGTTCTGCAATCTTATAATAAACATAAACAACATAGTTGAAAAATACAGATTAAAGGATGGAAAAACACCTTATTTCGCCATCGGATTACTACACTCAATAATAAACCAACAAAAAAATAACGTACTATCATAAAAAAATATTCTCTGAGAGCCCTTTAATAGACCGTGTTCGTCGTAAACTGTAAAATTCCTTTTACCGTAGGAAATGTTTCTGTTTTCTAACTCAAGGCGAGTTTTATGGTGGCACATAACTGACTTGGCCGGTCGTAAATGCTTTAGAGTGACGACTTGGACCCTGCGCAATGTGTTGACACAGGGCCGAGAAAGGGTAACTGTACCTACTGCTCGATTTACAGTGCGAATAACGGATATGTGTGAAGTTAGCTACAGATCGGCTCACAGACATCGCAAGAAGAAACGAAGGACAAAATAATAGATTGTAGACAGATTTTTACGATGCAATGTCAACAATGAAGAACAAAGTCACTTTGTGATGAAAAGCATATTCAGTACGTACAACTCGATTCATAATACGAGACACGGATGTATGTGAGGTAAGCTGCAGATCTGCTTGTATAGCAAAACTACTTTAAAAAACGGAAGATAAGAAAGACCAAATGGTAGATTGTAGATAAGTTTATACGGCGTAAAGTCAAAAGATAATAGTGGAAAGACAATATGTCTATTTTCATGAAGTAATCATGCTAAGCCTCCAGGAAAAAAAAACCCGTGTTTTACAAGCGCTTTTATAGATCAGACATAATTTTCTCTGAGTTTGTTTTTTTTTGGCACATCGAAAAACTTCTAAAGAAATTACTACAAAAAGAGTAACCCGCAGCTAACTTCACAGCCACAAAGATCCAAGACGCGTACTTGTACTACAATGCTTCGTCGTCAAGATTACGGGTACGATACGGTTTTTCGAGATGAGTATCGAAAATGTTAGGACGTGTGATAGGATCGGAAACAAGATTACTTATATACCGTGTAGGTACTAGGAATGCCGTTTGTCCTAAATCCATCGCTATGGGCATAAATCTAACATTCTAAAGCCTCGCGCAGACAGGTGCAAGACGACAATGCGACACCTATTCATTTTTCCACGCATGTGTTATCCTTATGTCTCATTGAATTCATCTACGTATGACGGATGGACTTTTTATTTTCTGTGAAAAATGGTCGCCTCAATCATTGTTGCGTCGCCTTCATGAGGGAGCCTTAATTCATCAAAACCCGAAATAGCTAAATAAAGGTTTTGCAAATGTTTTATAGTGTAGTAACCAATATTTTAACCATTGAGACAGACGAGATGCAAGGCATTTCGAACCTTCGGGTATTCTAGTTTAAACTCAAAGATTGATGTTTATTCTTCAAAGTGGGTTAACCACAACAAATCAACAGGTAGAATTGATCTCACAATCGCCAGTCAACGTCTTAGCGTTAAAGCTGTTTTCACTTCGCGTATGGCTTCATCAAGCGGTCGCTGGAATGGCCTACCTACATAAATCACGGAGGAAATGGTCTAATCCACTTCGTGGAGTGTTTAAGTAGTGCGGAGACAGAGTTCAGAGTTTCACGTCAAACCTGTTAAAATGTACTACTGGAAAATCTATTTAGGTAGTCTAAGAGAGAACTGTAGTAGTCTCTATCAAAATGTCTAGCACTTATCTAACTAATTTACCTCTGAATTTACAAGACAGTGATCTTATTCTCGCTGTAAAAGTGCAAGTTTCGAAGGTTCACTGTAAGTAAATTAAATAAAAAAAAAAAGAAAATTAAAATAGTAATCCATGCAATAAGCAATAGGAAAACAAATTGAACCACGTCCAAAACCCACTGAGTCCAGAAAAAAGAAATTAGGCGAAAACACACGACAAAGTACGAACATACCCGAAGCGTGCAGCCATAATGGGAAGCAATACGAAGAGAATTTATACTCATGCTTCCACATTTTCATAGCAACTCCCCAGTGAGCGAGATAGAGAATAGCGAGCACAAAGGGCTATCTTTAAACACATCGCTTGCGCTTTCCACCTTCGTACGATATAAATGCAGAATACCCAAGTACTCCGCATTTCTGTTTCAAGAGAACCAAGAAAATTTATCATTATAATTACTTCTTTCGTATTTTAATGTTGCGCATTTTCGTATTTCTGTGTCCTTGTGTTATTTTCACGTCTGCTCATAAAAATTCAAAATCCTCGTAAGGCCAGAGCACAAAAAATGCGAATAATTTCAGCATATTCATTTGAATTATCGTTTATTATGCGGTGTGGAGAATACCGCAGTGGATTATCCCACGAACACAATATATGTTTGTGGATTTTCGAAATGGTATCCTGTTTTGCGTTGGGGTCCTGGTAATTGCGTAGTGTGGCTTACTCAATATTATACAAATTATAAAAAAAATACACGAATTCTTTATCTACCAAATTATTTTATTAGTTCAGGAATAGCATTGAGTAGCAATAAAACTAAATAATTTGGAAAAATAAAACTTACCCCCGATTTCTGAATTGAGAATTTGAGATGTCAATCTCTAACTGAATGCCAAATTTTGACAGGGTTTCATACTAAATTATATAGAGCTTGACAAGTTCTAAAGTTAAAATTCAGAAACTGAATGATAACTGATTGACGACACGGTTGGCGTCGTGGTTGAGCGATCGACTGCTTCGCTGAGTGTCGCGGGTTCCCGCACGGAACAAATATTTGTATACACTACAGATAGTTGTTCCAGATTTGGGTGTCTTATGTATGTGATTATAAATTTTTGTAAACTCACCCACGATTCAGGAAGAAATTCCTAGTGTGGGGCATAGATTTATATACAAAAAAAAAACTTTTGTACCTATTATTAAAGATATTATTGAATAATGTGACTTTATTTTACCTTAACTTTACTTTCAGAGGAGATATACGTATTAGCTTGAATAAGAAAGAAACCCAATTTTTACCCTTTATCTTTTTAACACGGTTCGCAAAACTTGGCCGATTATGTCGAAATATATGAGTACCTACGTCGTTTTACGCACATTACCGCAAAACTTTGCTTGGCTTTCTCTTATGGATAAGATTTTGGCACAGTGTGGGATGCGTATGTTAAGTTTGCGAAAAAGCATTTGGTAATTTTATTACATTGCAAGAAAAGTTCTTGGATTGATACTTCTCTCCACCGCGAGTGTTTGGAACCGTACGTGACGAAAATATTTTTACCCGACTGCCGAAGTAGGGTAAAAAATTGTTTATCAGTCTATGTATGTATGTTTGTTCCTATGTGACGTTCTAGAGACGAAACGCGTTTGCCGGTTTTGATGATTCTTAATTCGTCAATACACTACGATTCGATACAATAAAATTCGTCTTAACTTTTTTAGTGTCACTGGCTACAATAAAATTGGTATATAGAAAAAAGGCGGATTTTTTGGCCCAAAACTTAGCCTATTCCACGGCATCATCGGTGGTAATGCATAACCCTGGTTGCATGTTTTGGGGATAAAGGACAGGACAGGGGATGGAGCATGGTTTGCAACTCGGCACCTCATGCACACCCTGCTGCTGTTCCATCGTGGTTGCCCCATTTTGCGAGGTTGGAGTTACACCTGCCTACTTGTGTTCTCGAGACTGTTCAAGGACTTCCGGGTAGACTACGGAAGGTAAGACCCTGTGGGAAGATGCTCGCTTGGTAGTAAATAATGTGTTGGTGGGGCGAAAGCGTTCTGCCACAGTTTGCGGCTGGCGTCGTCTGCTGGGTCACTTGACAGGGGACATCTACCGGAAGGAAGCTGTGTCTGCTTTTCAGCCGTTGCGTTAGTAGTTGTGCAACGAATAGTGGGTATCCCGTTTCTGTTTCCCAACTGCACTCGCAACTTTCGCCTCGGACGTGTGAGGTGTCTCTCCGAGCGACATTAAAATTCGGTACTCAATCCCCCAAACGTCCGGCGCACCGTGGACACCTAGCACTTGGTAACACAGAGTCTAGGAGACCAATCCTTGCACCTCGTGTTGTCATCGTTGGCACGGACCGGTCTTTCTCTTTATCTACAGCGGGTAGTCACAACCCCTAAAATCTGACGAACAGTCTCATCAAGGGGTATCGTATTGCTCAGTTACTCTGTAATACGATACCCCGTGCGGAGATCTGGGGGGTGACCACAAGCTCTTAGAGTAAGGTCATTTTGAGATCGAGTACAGATAGATATACGCTTCAAGTAAAATTCTGGTATTGGATAGCAATATACTTGGAAAATGCTAAGTAGATGATGATGCTCTTTATCTTTACCAAACTTTAGCGAGCTCATGTTTCTAGATTAAACATACATAAAAATAAAGAAGCCTGGATGAAAGAGCAAAATCATTCAATGTACAACCAAAGCATTTTAAACTATCTTTCCAAACTTTCGTTCACTCACTAATGTATATTGATTAATGGAAAAATATCGCTAAGTCATGCCTTCCGTCCGTCATGTTTATTCATTTTAATCCAAAAATCTATATAATCTTGGTAGTTCAGGGAAAAAGATCTTTTTATGGACGGGAAGAGATATTTACCGTAGAGTAATGGGAATGGTTAAAATCTTGTAAGAGTAGCTAATAAGTTCAAGTTACTTCTTCACATCTTGCGTTCGCATTCATCGAACGTTTACGCCGCGTTTATGTGACGGTAATACTGCGTCAACGCGACGTGAGTATGGAAACAAAATCCGGGTTAATCGTTTGGTTACACTCTTCATCGGCCATGCAAAATCGGAAAGTATGTAGTTAGACATATCTAACCAACCTTAGTCAAAATGTTTGACTTAGATAATTATGTAGGTAATTAAATATTATATATCTTATCTTATCTTGTTGAGGGGCCGATAAATAACTTGGGTCCCTTCGACCTATTGGGATCTTTTGTGGTCGCCTAGATAAGTTACTCATCCCCAATCTCGTTAAAAACCTTCTTCATATGTTATACTACATCCTGTGTCCTAACTTGGACGTGTTTGTTGCCGGGATCGATCAGCTAATATATTATGATAACTATGGTTAAAAACTCTAATCTGGCACTACTTGAAAGACGAAAATAGTTCAAAAGCTGCATCAATTTCACAAGCAACTAATATCTGCAATCATTTTCACACAGCGGCTAGCTATGAGATTTGCAATGACAAATCCCATTCTAGTTTTCACAGAACCTTTGAACAATCCATTCCTACTACCCTATATCTAACCTAGTTACAATAAAAGCTGCATTCACTACGTTTTATGAATTAAGTTGATGATGAAAGTATTAAAGAATAAAGCTCTTAGTTGCAGCCCTGGCAGAACGCCAAGCTTCCTTGTGCTGAACGATTATTTCCATTTTGACTTATTATAAGAGTGTTGGAGCGTTTTAATATTACTATCTTTAGGTGGAGATAGATATTACTTGTTTTAAATAAATTATCGCGTTGACAAAAATTACCTCAATTCTTAATCTAACCTATGTTTGAAATCAACCAAATAAGTGGTGTAATTTACCTACTACAATAATTATAAATAAACAATAGTAACTTTCTGTATTTGGAAGTGATTATAAATATTAGAAATTCAAGTTGACTCAAAATAGACCCCACGAGTCATGATACTATACTATACTATATAATTGGAACAACAGTGTTTTCGTAGTACCTACCGGCTATAGGAAAATAGAGACCCAATTGGGCTCATGTTTTTCCTTTTGACAAGTTGTTTGACTCAAGGCAAAGTTTTGTCCAACAATTCTGGTTGTTGGACAAAACTCGTTGGAAGTATGAGCTAATCAAAACGAGAAAACACAAAGAATCTTCAACTTAAATTCTTTCCAACTACCAAAATCAAATTGAGCCCAATAATAATCAATTTAAAGACTTAAGACCACCAGATATTGATCTCAGTCTAAAGTTTGTGTCACGGAGACTCCTAGCGAAGTTTGTAAGACCCGCTTCCAAAGTAAGCGTATGAACTTTGTTCCATATTATCTATTCCACGCGGTAGTTCGAAACCAAATCAATGTTTACACCAATACTTCCTTTTACTTCGAACATTTTACTGTTTGTTATTTAGCGTTGGATTAACATACTCTTTTTAAGGCGGTTTTGTACTGGGTGTTTGGGATAATTCAAGGTTGTTACAACAATGTGGTTGTGTAAAATGGGTCTAATGTCTGGATGATGTGGCTGTTTAGAGCATGATGTCTATTTCAGTATGTATCATAGCATTACTGGACTTTTGACTGGTGTGACAAATATGGTTGGACTGGAATCTCACATGACAGAAAAAGCGTGGCCGTCCTCGATAAATCTGGTGTCGCATTTTGTTGGCAGATGCAACGCGCATCGGAATGACGAGGAGCGAGGTGAAGCCTGGAGCCCTAGATCGTTCGCGATGGCGGGCTTCTGTGGACGCCCTTTGTCTCATCTTGGGGACATTGGGACCTTATTTTAAGTATAAACTGTAACGTTACGTATAGCTTAGTCGAGCTAAACGTAAGCCACGTTAATCAAAATAAAAGTAATTATAAACTAAAATTAAGAAAAAGGATATAGATAATAAAAACTAAGGTCCGGCTTTGCACGACGTGGGCAGCTAACCAGGCAGCAGGTCGGACAGGAAGACGTGGTATGCCCGAGATAGGCAGATGAGCATGCACCACGCAAAGTAAGAATAAGTGTTTCCATAACACTTTTTCATCAAATAATGTTCAGATTCAAAGGAGCCCATACACAGGCCCCTTATGAGGTATCGTGTCTGCGATTTCAATATTATCCAAAAATAGGATTTATATTTTGTAAATTTTTTCATCCGTGTCCTTTACTTTATATGTACAGACAACAACAGATCAGGTGCCTTCACTTGGACATTTGTATGCACCTTACTGCATTGTACTAAGGGTTCATTTCAAGAACAGAAACATCGTTATATCTCGTGAACCCCGCAAAATAAATAAAAATATTTTCTAATTATGAATATAACGTGTATTTTCTACATTATACAACCAAATTCATCAAGATACAACCATTTTTTCAAAGGGGCCCGAGTCCCCTTACAAAATGGGTATTCCCCTTTACCCCACACTATGAATTTGGAAGAAAAAAGTAATTAGGCCCCACAATATAGCGCCCAAAAGCCGCCATTTATCTATTTTCCAATTTTAATGTAGAGGTTAAGAGGAATCCATTGACGTAGGTATCATTAAAATCGGCCAACGCGTTTGGTCTCAGAACGCCACATATGAACAAATATACATACATAGACTAATAAACACATTACCTTCCTTCGGCAGTCGGGTAAAAAGGTGCGATTTATGTGATGCTGAGAGTATATGTAAGTTATCTATTGTCATCCTTTTATGTTGAGGTCGGTCCAGTCTATCCGGATGCATCTGAATATCAGTATTTTACAAGGCGCGACTGCCTTTCTGTTAAAAACATTACTCTACTTCGTTATTATTTTTTAATTAACTTTTTTTTCTCCTCATATCCTTCAAAACAATTTAAATTATATTAATTCAATGTTAAGAGTATGGCTATTGTACACCATTTGAAAGACAATTTATTTAGCTCTCAGAAAAAGTTAACGGTTTTCGGTTTTATTTATCAAGGCATGAAATAAAACGCGATAACTGAATGGAAGTAAAATCACTTAAGGGTTGTTTTTCTAGCTGTAGCTTTTGTTCCATTCAAAGGCTATATGCCGAATTACTCTGTTTTTACCTTGATCATCCGTTTTATACTATTCTAGGGTGGTCCCATTTTTCAACTCTTGAAATGCATATTTTAACAATAATTGTTTTCAAAATCAAAATCAAAATGTTGTTAATGTAAAGGTACACACACAACACACACCATACAACATACAACTGAGAGAAATGTATGCAATAAACTCAGTTAATACTGGTAAGTATTAACTGAGTTTATTGCATACATTTCTGGCAGAACAGGCTTGAATGCTATTTTCGGCTAGTTGCGATTTTTTTGAAGCTGAGTGTGTATAGTTATAGATATGTCTTTGTGTGTTTTTGATATACTATGTTTTGAAGCAATAACACCACGGCACATAATCCCTTTTATCTTCTCCGAGGGTCCCATCTAACATTGAACAAAACATTCCCTTTATTGCTTCTCAGTGCCAACTGTATGTAGTTCAGCTGAAACCGGCTCAAACCGATTCAAACCGGCTCGAACTAGTTTTCTTCCCGTCCTTGGCCTAATTTACCTCGAGATGTTGTTTTGTTCATCTCTATGTATCACGTATGGCCAGGTCAGAGTAATTACATGATGACGGTTCAACCTAGTTTTTCTTGTCTGCTTCGGCCTTCGAAGTTGGCTGAAGTTATGTATGAGAATGTTCTTGTTTCATGCTTTTATATAATGGGAGTGAAGGCAATTTACCTAATGTTATTACTTTAGTTGGTTGGAGCTTTCAATACATATTTTTTCATTATTATGAGTCACATTCAGGTTGAGGACTCAGAAAACACATGCAAAACCATAATCTAAATTGGACATGTGCAATGCTGGGACAAAGATCACCTTCTTGGGTCCAATACAGGTTCATGGAAGCCACAAGTCTTCGAATGTTTGGTCCAAGGACATGCCAAGTTCCTTACAACAAGTTCCTTCAACGTATTGAGAGCAGTAGCAGTAACTACGAACATGAATAAAGACAATTTAGAACTATTATGCTAAATTCAAGCCCCACCCATTGCAGTACAAACAACAACAAATGTAATAATTTATATAGTTTAACAAGAATACTATCACAAAAACTAACCAGACTTTTAGCTACATAAGTACATGACCGAATTACAAGAAATGAGCACAAACAAATGCATACTAAGTAAGTTTCTAACCCTCCCGTGCCAAAAACATGCAATCAACCCTGATTCGGAAATAAGTTTATCCTGCCAACGTGCCACGTCTCGATCACAACACGCTCACGTCTCGGCGTGAACCTCTTTGGTTTCTTAATCACGTTCCTTGCTAATTGGTGGAGCCCTAACCTTATATTCAAGTCATTTTTTCACTTGACTCAATGAAATTTGCTTGTATTATTCTCAATGAAATTTGCTTGTATTATTTGGATCCTTTTTCATTGTCAAGGTGATTCAGTCGAAAGGAGTTTTTTTTTGTTTTTTTTTTAAACCTTGCTTCACACTAGGAATTTCTTCCTGTATTGTGGGTGCGTTTACAAACATATAAACTCACATACAAAACACCCAGAGCCGGAACAACTATCTGTAGGTCATACAAAACTTCGTTCCGTGCGGGGATCGAACCCGCGACACGCAGCGCAGCAGTCAATCGCTTAACCACTGCGCCAACCGTGCGCCCAAGGAGTGGAGGAAGTTGCCTTCAAAAGGGCTTGGAGTATAGGCCCTAGCGTTGCCAATTTAAACGGTTACTAACTAATGATATCATAAAGAATATCATATGATGATAATTAAATTAGGATGATTTGGTTTGTATAGAAAATAATCCTCTACAGTAAAGTGAGGACAGTGAACTATGGCGTTACCTCTTTGGATAGTTTATTATCCATAACCTTTCAAGTGACTTGCAAACGTAATACGTTCCGATCATGATACGCGCAGACTCGGTGAGAACCTCTTTAGTTTTGTAATCAAGTTCCCCTACTAATTTGTGGTGGCTTCGCAAGTGAGGAGGTTAGTTACTAATAGTATATATAATAATATACTAGCATACAGCCCATCCCCTCTCACAAAGAGGAGGACTATGTCCCAGCAGTGGGCACATTAATAGGCTGATGATGATGATGATCACGATGATATAGATAGATAGATCACCATCTATATCCGTAGAACGGAACCGAACGCAATCGATTTACAAAAAATAACCAGTATAATCAGACGAAAAACGCTGGTTACGTTGGCACTATTTCTTTGTTTGGGATGAGGCATTTTTATGCTAGTATTATATTATCTGTGCTAATAGGTACCTACAGCAATTTTCATTAAAAATAACTATTATATACAAACTGTAATTCAATTACGTAAAAATCTGTGTGACTAGCATTCAAACAGCAGTTCGCTAACAATCACTGAAGCATTTGCCCACCAGATTTACACCTGTTATCTTATTTTCCTTCGTTTTCTATGGAGGAAGAGGCATTTTCGACCCTGATTCTCATGCAATCATTGGATTTCTAATATCAAAAATGTCGAATATTTGGATACCATCCGTAGACTTGAGATGAAGTTTTATTTTTGATAGTTCAGTATATAAAGTTTTTTCATATGACTTGCAAACGTGTCACGTCTCGATCACATTGCGAACCTCTTTAGTTTCGTAATCACGTCCCCTAATAATTGGTGGAGGCCTCGCGTCGCAAATGAGGCGGTTACTTAAATAGACTTCAAGGCTCATGACCGAACTGGTTAGAACTATTTATGTGGCCTTTGGAACTATTTTAGGATGAAATCTGTAACTAGACAAGTTATGTAGGTAAGAGAGAATATATAATACTGCTCATCACGTAGAATAAAATATAGAGTTAGATTGGACAGGAAAATAATTCAATGAAAATATGCCTGTACTGCTACAAAATTGGTGGTCTTGTGTGTCAAGGTTTCGTGTGTTACACCCAAACCTTAAAAATAACATAAAATGAAACCTCGAAATCCTATGGTTAGCTCAAAACCATGTTCGTTTCACCATTTCTACATTCAGAAACAAAACCATTTTCCAAAAAGATACAAAGCCGCAAACACAAAAAAAGAACAATCTAATCTCTTTAACGTAATTCCTCTGGCTGCCGCTGTAAAGAGAAAAATATTCGAAACGTTAAGAGGAATCCTTGCATTACGAACATCAGAAAGTGCACACATACGGACAAAATAACTAAAATTCTTCGAGCTACTCATACATGGACAGAATTCCTTGCATAACGTAATTAGGAAAGTGGAACGTTGAGTGCGGAATTTAATGTGTTCATGTGTGAGAGATATGCTTGTGTGCATGTGTTAAGAATTTCGTTCGTGTTGTGGGACATTGTTGAAAGAAAATAGCGTTCGATTTTCTTTAAAGACCCGTGTAACAAATCAAAATGAACAATTTTTGGTGGACAGTGACCCTAAACTTAGATAAAAATAACATCCAAGGGGAAAAGAATAATATAACACAGAAAAAGGGTGGTAACAAAATTATCTTGCAGTACTTTTGATGGTGTATTGATTAGATAGGTACCCAAGATCTCTTTCGCTACAAAATATGTAAAAAACGACTTCCAAAAAATAGACTGCAAAGCAAAAAATAACCTACATTGCCGAAGTCGGCGTCTTTGTTACCTATTTTTTTCCGTGTTTCGACACCGACTTCGGAAAATAAAGTTATTTTTCGCTTTGCAGTGTGTTTTTGGAAGTCGGTTTGTTTTATTGTTAAAAAGTTATTTATATATCTCTTTTTAGTTTTGATAGGAACCGCCAATTGCCACAAAAAATATAATATAGCCAAAGTAGATCACATCATGATTCCAATAAGCCCAAACACGACTAGGATACATTGGTTTATTTCGGAGCTCCAGTGCCTACCTGCCGGATTCGTCATCAGATCAGTTCGATGGTACCATTTTCATCAGTACTAATTATCTATAAGTATTTGTTTCATCATAGTCGTTTAACTATTCGAGATATCTTATACCCATGCATATGCTTATACTTTAAGGAGTTCCATTGGCCATCTGTGGTCTTCTTCACCAGTTCCACTTCACCAAATGATACTTTCTGAGTGCAAATGATTGCATTGTTGATGAAAATACAAAAATCGCTATATGTATACCTATAATATTTGAGGAGTTCCCACAATTTCTCTAAGATCTGTACCGCATTACGAGCTCAGCTACGAGCCACAGTTACGCTACGCTAACTCAGCAAAAAAATATCGCTACGCTACGTACTTCCCAGGGCTACAAACTATTGCTTCTATTTCTCATTCAGCTACAAACCAAAACGATCTAAACTTCAATAACTTCACTAATGGTTTTCATTTAGCTACAAATTGTCACTCGGCTACACGCTCATTTCACTACAATCGACCATGCTACGAACAACCGCAGGTTCCACTACGAGACTGTCTTATTAGCCACCACATAGCATGTACAAGTTCCTGTGTCTTGACTCTTGTGTTGAGGTTCTGGAATTAGTAAGAACTTTATATGAAACCGCATGCTTACTGAACTCATACTACTATACTGGTCTAAGATGCAGTATAAGTAAAAAAAATAAAAACGAAGCCTAACAGTCGCAAGGTTAAGACGAATCGATTGACGTAAGAATCATCTAAATTGGCCAACGCGTTTGGTCTCTAGAACGTCACATAGGAACAAACATAAATACATAAATAGGACTGATTACCAAATTACCCTTCTTCGGCAGTTGGGTAAATAGGGCAATAACACAAACAAGAGTAATTCCGTTTAACAGCAAATAAAGATTACTTTCAAGAAAATAACGTGGTGAACTAATCACTAATCAAAATTGTTAATTTACCACTCGGCTAACATAATCCAAACTTTAATTACTCCAAGATTTTCATCAATCAACTTACGGACAACTTAATTCCTAACACAGATTTATCCGTAAACGGTTAAATGAAACTTTTAATTAAATTAACACAGAACAAGATTAAACTAACAGACGGATAGTTATCTATGGCTCCGTTAAAAGTTCTGAGAGATTAATGTCGGTGTCTTGCAGCTTAGTCTTAAAGCCTAGGTATTGGTTTCTTATCTACTTCCAAGGATATTAAAAGTAAATGAAAGAATCTAGGTCTTCTTGATTTTGGTAGAAACTGTATCTACCTGTGTCCACCCCACAGGTGGAGCAATTTGTTGATGCTTCAGTGATATCTTACATTACTGATATATCTACTAAACTGAGATACAACAAGTAATTATATCCTACTACTGTAATAAACGTTAAAATTGTGTGAGGATGGATGGATGAATGTTTGTTACTCTTTCACGCAAAAGTTACTGAATGAATGTTGATGAAACTTTACAGAAATATCGCTTATATATCAGAATAATACAGGCTATAATTTATAAAGATATTGAGAGAAGTACTAATACCACGCGGGCGGCAGCAAGTAACAAGTAAAATAAAAAATGTCACGTAATTATTAGGTTCATATACTTACAAAAATTCTACTATGTTATCCTATTATTTTATCATTATTAACCTACTTCCTACACAATCTTACTTCCTCTTAATATAATAAATATTAAAGCCAAAAGTATTCGGAGTAAATGCACACATTGTCCCGGATCAGGACATGGCATACTTTGATCTCGGCAGTACGTTCTTGTGTGATAATTTTCAACAATTTTCAAGCAGGCGAAGCCGCTGGCAAACACTAGTACAATTACAAAACACATACATATCTGTTCCACATGGCTTCATATTTTGTAAATCTAGTGACTAGTGATATTTTAGAGCAGTTGAAGCTACTGTTCTGCATATTATTACAACTAGAGAATATATTTCTATGAATACCAACTTTAATCTTAACTAGTTCTGAATACTTCTTTACATTGAATTTGCTTCTACAGAAATTACTTTCTTGCAATAATAATCCTTGAATATGTTTGTTATTACTACTAGTGAATATATTTCTACGAAAATATACTCTATGAATACCTACTCTAATATTAACTAGTTCTGCGTACTTCTTTGCATAGATATTGCTTGTACAGAAATGAGTTTCTTGCAAAAATAATCCTTGAAAATGTTTGTGCTACGAAAAGGCTCAACTCACTCAGTTTTCCTGAGCAGACACTGAAATAGAGACCTTATTATAAATTTTCAGTTTTATTTCATTCGTTGTTTTCTTGTTGTCTTACTAACATAAATTCCCTGTTGCAAGTCCGTTCAGGGAACATTTTGCTGCCACTTTATTTCAAGTCGTCCGCCTAAAAAACGTAGTCTTCATATACATTTTCTTAATGTCAACGTCTACGATAAGGAACTGTTGAGAATCCACGAAAAATAATTTTCTATAATTTTATGCTCTTAAAATGAATCAATAATTCACATCTACGCAACAAAAAATAATTAAAATCCTCAAAAAAAGAGTACTTAAAATAATACTTTACGATCGCAACACCAACAAATTGATCACTTAACTCAATCCTCAACGCGTAACAACGCAAGGCAATTTCAATGGTAAAACTTCGACATACAGTTTAAATCAGTACGCTCGGTGTTGTTGCATTCGCAAACTACTTGGGGAACTAGGTAGCGATCCTAATTAACTCTCAACCACTACACAAGCGCTTTCATGGTATTTAGTGCTCCACTTTGAAATTTATACAATCGCTGAATTCGAAAACTTTACCAATATAACAGGCAACGCTATGGAAACTAGTGTTGTTGTCTATTAGACTTAGTTTGTTGTTGAAACGACTTCGATTTATGTATGAACAAACATACATACACACACACACACACTCACAGACTTTCGCCTTTATAATATTACTGTGATAGAAGTCTGTTGTGTGTCTGTTTGTTGTATCATCATCGTCATATCAGCCGAAAGACGTCCACTGCTGGACATAGGCCTGCCCCAAGCGTCGCCACATTGATTGGTCTCGTGCGTCTCGCATCCAGTGAATCCCGGACAGGTCATCGGTCCACCTGGTGGGAGGCCTTAACGCAACGTCTTCCGGGTTCGCGGTCGCTGCCCAGAACCTTTCTGCCCCATAGGCCATCCGTTCTGCGAGCAATGAACCCTGCCCTCGGCAATTCTTCGGGCTATGTCGTTAACCCTGGTTCTCTTGCGGATCTACATTTCTGATTTGATCATGCAAGGAAACACCGAACCTATCCCTCTCCATTGTCTTTGGGTGACTGTAAGCTTTCTGATGAGGCCCATTGTGAGCTTGTTGTATACTGTACTGTATACTTTTAGAAAATGCATTATGTACTTTAGTGTGATAGATTTTTGACTATTACTGTAACCACACCAATCGATTGATAGCTATCAGTCGATCGATGGTAGAATTGATCAATTGATGTTGATGGAGAGCTCCTACCAAAAGCTACCTCACCAATCGCTAGACGGCGAACAAAGTCTTCGATCGAACTTCAGATTTTAATGATGACAGGAACCAACTTCGACTTATCATGTGTATTTATTTATTTCTGTTTGCCGTGCACCATTAATGCATTTATGAGTGTTTTTTTATGCGGTAGGTATATTTGATGTTATTTATTTATTCTTCAACTTTGATTTCGACAAACAACGACTTCGATTTACGTGTCTATGTGTGTGCGTGTATGTTTATCGTGGACCATCAATTTATACTAATATTAGTGCGATCTATTTGCTTTGATCACGTGATTCCAATATTAATTCAGTCCATTTCCTTTAATTAAGTAAATTCAGTCTGCTAACATGCATGCATGCATAATGAGGTAAAAATATTATTATAGGTATCATACAACGCTTTATCAGATGAGCATAAATTCGTATTTATTTAGATATAATTTTGATAATCGTTTATTATTTATTTTAGACAGAGTTATCCCACTGCAGGGTAACAGCCGCCCTTGCCAAGCTGCTCAGTTTTAGGTAGGTGTAGATCAGTCATGTCTGTAGGCATTTATTATTACAAATAAAGTTCTTCACAAAAAATAAACCGACTGCCAATGCAAAATCCTTAAAAGCGTAAAACAAATTTTCGTTTCGGAAGTCTATGTCATTGGTACCTCATTTTTTTTTTGTCGTTTTACGACAACGAAAACCGAAACGATAGTTATTTTTGCTCTTTTTAGTGTTTTGCTTTGGAAGTCGGTTTATTTTTTGTGAAAAAGGTTTTTTTATTTTTCTCTTTGTAGTTTTGGTACTCCATTACTAAAAAGTGAGCAAGTTCTATAGTAAGGTACCAAAAGGATTGACATAATAACTCAATTTAAACATTCGTGCTGTGTGCATCTTGAAAACTGCTGAACTGATTTAGATGAAACTTGTACTGTTCTCCAAGTTGAAAGATTCCTAAACCAATAAAAAAGAATGATTACAATCCAATTACGATATGTGTGGAAAAATATACATACTCGCTATATATATAATTTTAATTCTTACTATCATACATACATGCAATCATACAAACAAATAAACATACAATTATGAAATTTGGCACACGTGTTTAGAAGCCCACATAAAAAACATATGCGAATATTGTGCAATTCCAACAATATTACATTATACGTGTCGAATTGATAACCTCCTTTTTAAGAAGTCGGTAAACAAACCGACCGAAAATCTTACTTGAAATGTCAAGAATTTTAAATATCAATTTGAAAGGTCAATTTAGAAAGATCTATTCTAATCAGCTCTTTTCTAATCATCACTTAGTTTTAGACTAAGGACTAATGAAACCTGAAAACCAATTTACTTGTTAGACTTTAAACCTTTGAAAGACCTTTAGAAAATTTTGTATGAAACATAATTCAGTTCCTGCGCACAGATAATAAAATATCTTAACACTTTGGTAATTTACGATCGTAATTAAATTATAATTGAAACAACAAAACAGCTAGCCTTTGTTAATTATGGACTTACAATTAAATTGACTGTTCCTTCCTGAACAACTCGTTATCATTTTTCACTTCGTCTACCTAGCAAAAGCAATTTATTTTCACTTACTGTTAATGTTCATTTAATAAATATTGTGTCTCGGGAAACTGACAAATGGCAAATATAATTTGATAAAGATATAGATTAAATGTTTGATGGGGAAGGTATTTTTTTAGGTGAGAGCTTGAGGTTCTTACTTTTGGCAAAATAAATTAAATTATTTTTCAGTACACTTACTTTTGGCTGCTAAGCGAACTGGTGGATAGTCCACCAGTTCGCTTACTCTGACTTTACTTAAAATCAAATTATTATGAAAACTAAAAAAACCTCTGCTAAAAAATAATTAACTGAAAAGAGTTAATCAAATACCTACTAGGTATTATTTATATAATATTAAATATTATGAATTGCTGCCAGCGGTGGCAAACGAAGTTTTGGTAGGTTTTTCTAAAATAGTTGTTTTATTTCAGACTTTTTAGTTTTTGAACAAGTTCTGCAAATAAGTTATGTGGTAAAAGATTATTTATTTTGATATCAAAGTTACGCTTATCTTAAATTTGTGCCGAACTAGTATCATAAAAGTGTTACGATATTATAATTTGTTTGGAATGATCTATATAGTAGTTTTCATTTGATACCCATATTGTTGGAGGAAGAAAAAAAAAACACCCTCTTTTTTTTGGCTGTGCGCTATATTAAAAAATTATATTGCTTATGTCACACCCACAATTAAGGCGAATCCAACGACATCTCATATGAAATAATCCGTTTGGGTTGTAGAGCTTTTATAGAAATGGACATTCATACACACATACATACGTTCGAAAAACATTACCCTCTCGCAGTCGGGTAAAAATCGATAGTTATTTTACCTTAGTCACCATCCGTATTTGATAATTCTTTGGTAGCGCCTACATAGGGCTGGACTGGTTAGTGATAAATGATACCTAAATGATAAATGTTTTATTTCTGTAATTCGGTTTGTACAAACACTTTTACATATCGATCATATTTTTTAAACTAGATGAGGTCGACGTGATATCAGTCTGAAATCACTAACCCTCCTTAAGCAAGTGTGGTAATGATCGTGCCTCTCTGTATGAGAGGAGACCGTCCTGCAGTTGTACAGAAACGGGCTGGTACTATTATTATACCTAAATATATTTTCTTTGTTCCAACATAACAAAGTCCTAAATCTAATAACCCAACATCAAATTCCTCCAAACTTCCCTAACTTCGAATTTGAACCCGTATCTTCGCACTAAATTCCTTGATATTGGGCTGGACCATAGAGCAATAAGATGTGAGACAGCATTGTCAAAACTTTCCAAAGCAAGTCAACGAGTACCTATTACCGTTTACTTATAAAATTTGACTGTACAACTATGGCTATGACAGTCAGAATCGGCGTATTTCGCGTGGGCTCGGTTATTTATAACTAACTTCTGTCAGCAACTTTTCCGTCGTGATAATCGGAGATTATCGAAATGAAACGTACTATCGAAGTATCTTATGTCTAATCCTGTCTGCGTTTAGTGCCTGGACAGGCTAGGTAGGTTGATTGACGTCTTAATCCAAGACATGGTATACCCGAGTGCTAAGTGTCATCTATATCCGTTCAGCGTTGAGTAGTAATTGATCAAAACGCATCTAACGACTTCCACATTTATAATATTAGTGAATAATAAATATTTACACAGGGCTCATTGCGCATCAAAAAATTCACACTCATCGATGTCAGTGGGAAACGTGCCCAGAACGCTGTCAGCATTG
This sequence comes from Orthosia gothica, assembly GCA_949775005.1. Classification (NCBI taxonomy): domain Eukaryota; kingdom Metazoa; phylum Arthropoda; class Insecta; order Lepidoptera; family Noctuidae; genus Orthosia; species Orthosia gothica. The sequence goes on from OX459050.1 coordinate 26,294,439, forward strand.
CCACGTTGAATGGCAATGCTGATTCTCTGGCTGAAGAAAAGGTCAGCCACGGTGGTCACGTGAAGAGTCGACTAACCGTTTACTTATGTCCAAACGGCTCAAACACTAACTGCCAGCGTTATTAGTATAATATGATAATATTAGTAGAATAGGATTTAACTCTAGTCACTTCTATTCCGTGCTCTATGTCCCGAACGGTACGCAAGACGTAAACACAATACGGTCCATACTGAACTCGGGTTTGTATTAAATTTGCATCAGTAATGAGAGTGGGATTAGTATCTGCTACACTAGCAGCTAGTAAACATGGAACGTGCCAAAGTTCGCGTCGAAAGCAAATTAGCCCAAAGGGAAGGGTAAATTGGGTACAGGCTATGGCCTGAACGAAAGCGGTCGATTGTATTGTAGTAACATGATAATATTTGTGTATTGGGGACTATCTTTTATGAATAAACAAGTCCATAATCAAGACTAACACTATAAAGTGGTAAAATAATTGTTTGCAGGTATTGATTCGATTACACTACGTCTTCATCATCATTAAGATTATTTCGCAAACAATAGAACACAGTAGATAACTGTGTTCTATTGTTTATCCTGGATAATGCACGGTTCCTGTACTTCAACCAAAGGGAGCGAAGCCGCGGGAAGTAGCTAATCTATATCTATAAAAGCGAAAGGTGACTGACTGACTGATCAATCAACGCACAGCCAAAACTGCTAAGCCTAGAAGCATGAAATTTGGCAGGAAGGTTCCTCAAGTGACGTAAGTGTGCACTAAGAAAGGATTTTTGTAAATTTCACCCCTAAGGGGGTAAAAAGGGGGTTGAAAGTTTATATGAAAAATCTAATTCCTTCTACCAAAATTCTTGAGACTTAGCACAAATTGTATTCTAAGTAAATGATAAAGATTGACATTATTAGTTTTTCGAAACTACCCCCAAATAATGATTTAGGGGTTGTTGAAATTTGTATGGAAAATCTGATTTCTTGGGTCAATAAACTTGAAACTTGCCACAAATACTAACCTAAATGAATAATAAATGTTGCTATTATTATTTTTTGAAACTACCCCCAAAAGACGATTTAGGGGTGTTAAAGTTTTTTTAAAGAATCTTATTACTTCAGTTAATAAACTTGAAACATGACATAAATACTAATCTAAATAAACAATAAAGACTTTCATTGTTAGTTTTTCGAAACTACCCCCATAAGATGATTTAGGGAATGTTATTTTTTTTGAAGAATCTGATTTATTGGGTGAATAAACATGAAACTTGACATAAATACCATCTTAAATAAACAATAAAGTTTGTGATTATTAGTTTTTAGCAACTACCCCCAAAAGACGATTTAGGAGGTATAGGTCTACCAGAATCTCATGGCAAATGTGGAAATAAAAATTTGTTGTGTGCAATACTGGGGAAATTGGATTAAACGATCTTGATACTGTTTAATTTTTATTTATGTCTGTAGTATTAATGAACATGAGGTACCTATATTATAGTAGTCACAGCGGATCTTTGTGTCTTTGTACTTGGTCCTGCCAACCATTGCGTAAGAAACAGTTTGTCATCGAGTATACTGCATAGAGTAAGCGAGATAGGACGATGTGACATACATAAGCGAGTGAAAGAGACAGTTATACAATGCTATCTTCACCTTCAACATTGACACAAAAATAGCTACTGCGCAGGGTCTTGCAACCAATTCAGAGACACAGAGATCCACTGTGAGTATTATAGGTATGTGTATGAATAATTTTGTTATACATCGGGTTCTTAACATAGGAAAAATAAATCAATTGAATATTAATTTATGTACTAATTTATTATATATCATTTAAATCATACTAATAACTTAAAACCTCATTCAAAACTAGAAAACTAGAATACGATTCCATGAACTCCACTGGCATTTCAAAAACTTGTATCTTTGTAGTTTTATGTCATCTCTATCCATCAAAATGGTTCTTTTTCATTGGCATTTAGCATATTCAAAACCAATCCCTTTATGTATAAAGTCTGTAAAAAATAATAAAATGTATCATGTTACTTATAGTCATTCATCATCATCAGTCTATATATACTTTTTTATGTAAGTTTTATGGCCTGGTTGCTAGGACCTTTTAGCCACGTCTTTGGAAAGAGTTTTGGATCTTATATTTATTCTTTAGTATGCATTATAATGCGGATGTAACAGATTCTAATGTTTTTTGGAGTATTTGGCAGCAAATTGTATCGAGTCAGTCTTCCCAGTAAGCTTTGCAGAGGCAGTCAATACTACATTAAAATACTCTGCTCCAATATCCCGAGATCGCTTCTGTCAATGATTTTACAAATTGTCCAGTTGCGTAGACAGTTGAGACACAAAACTACACCAATAATATATCACAATATCCACTAGAAATCAATTTGCAAATAATATTAACAGCCACTGAACTTCACTCGACAAAAACTCCCGTCTCTACACACTTCCCACTGCAGGGCGCAGATTATTACTTAATATTTTTCTTCCGTCAAAGATTCTCAATCTCCGTTAAAATCAATATCTTGTCGAAGAATTAGTAACATTTACATTACTGTTGCCATTTCCTTCCGGCCATCATTCGATGTGCCCTGACCTATGATTTACCATATAATAGTAATGGAAAGAAATAAAAATTAAGTAAGAAATAGTACATTGTTCACCGAGAGGAGAAAGTGACCGATTACCGTCGAGGGTGTCGTTTGAAGCCCGAGCCGTAGGCGAGGGCTTTAAAACACCCGAGATCGGGAATCGCACTTTCTCTCGAGTGATACATAGTGCTTTATACTACACCTACGAGGAATAGTACATTCTACGTAAACTGAATCCTCAAACAACACACAAATTGAATATGGCGCCAATGGCGTCTGCAATTTTCACATGTTCTTTTTTCAAATTGTTTGACACCATCCAACACACAGCTAGTGGCCAGTGTCATTTTGCGAACTTGGAGATAAAAACTCACTGTAAAAACTTTTTGGCTTTTGATATTTAGGTTGCCAGCGCAGTCTTACCCAAAATTAAAAAAGAAAAACCACGTAAGAAATGGATTTTCATACACTTTTCTCTCCCGCTCAGATGCGTTTTCTCGCCGCATATTTGTTCGATATGCAATGACGTACTTTCTACCGTAAATTTGATAAAGTATCAAGGTACTTTCCGAGCAGGTGTAGTATAAAATATAAAATAAACTAAAAGTATCAAAACAAGTCAGTCCAACTTACCGGTCCACTCTACGACGCACTTTAAAATCAAAGATTGAGTTTGATTTACGCCTTCTTCTTCCCTTATTTTATGATACACATTGAAAACAATATGTCTCGCTTGAGATCGAAGTGGGTTTTTCGACATTTTCACAAAAATAACAAATTTTCAAGATAATATCAAAAAATTTCAGCAGCGGTTGACACATCAAGTACTTTGATTTGACAGGTGACAATTGACATTGCCATATGAAAATCACAATTAAAAAAAAAAAAAAAATGCCATGAGATTCTGGTAGACCTATATTACAGTGTTTTTGAAAAATCAGATTTCTTTGGTCAATAAACTTGAAACTTGCCACAAATACTAACCTAAATGAATAATAAAGGTCGCTATTATTATTTTTTGAAACTACACCCAAAAGAAGATATAGGGGATGTTAGTTTTTTTGAAGAATCTGATTTCTTGGGTGAATAAACTTGAAACTTGGCATAAATACCATCCTAAATAAACAATAAAGGTTTTCATTATTAGTTTTTTGCAACTACCCCCAAAAGACGATTTAGGAGGTATTAAGTGTTTTTGAAAAATCTGGTTTCTTGGGTCAATAAACTTGCCACAAATACTAACCTAAATGAATAAAAAAGGTTGCTGTTATTATTTTTTGAAACTACCCCCAAAAGAAGCTTTAGGGGATGTTATTTTTTTTGAAGAATCTGATTTCATGGGTGAATAAACATGAAACTTGACATAAATACCATCCTAAATAAACAATAAAATTTATGATTATTAGTTTTTTGGAACTACCCCCAAAAGACAATTTACGAGGTATTACAGTGTTTTTGAAAAATCTGATTTCTTGGGTCAATAAACTTGAAACTTGCCACAAATGCCAAATGAATAATAAAGGTCGCTATTATTATTTTTTGAAACTACACCCAAAAGAAGATATAGGGGATGTTAGTTTTTTTGACGAATCTGATTTCTTGGGTGAATACACAAAAAATTTGACATAAATACCATCCTAAATAAATAATAAAGGTTGCTATTATTATTATTTGAAACTACCCGCAAAAGACGATTTAGGGGATGTTAATTTTTTTGAAGAATCTGATTCCTTGGGTCAATAAACATGAAACTTGACATAAATTGCAACCTAAATAAACAATAAAGGTTTAAATAATTAGTTTTTCGAAACTACCCTCAAAATACGACTTCGGGGTGGTAAAGATTTTTGATTACTTTTACTGCACATAGCTTCTTTTTATGACGTTGGGGAGCACTTAGGAGGGGTTTTTGGAAATTCAACTTTTTAAAGGGTTAAAAGGGAGACATTTATTTGTATAAATATCTTATTCCTTTGGCAAAATAATAAAGGATGGTATCAAGTTTTTCGGATTTACCCCCAGAAGACGATTTAGGGGTGTCAAAGTTTCTTTGAAGAATCAAATGGCACTAGGATGGGGACCTGTACATCGATTTGGAACTACTGAACTGGACCGTTTGTCTCAGGTTTAATAGCAGCTTATTTTTGGTTGCCATCACACGAACGAAGTCGCGGGCGGAGTTAATATTATAAATGTGAAAGTGACTCTGTCTGTCTCTCTGTCCACCTTTTCACGCTTAAACCGTTGAACCGATTTAGATTCAATTTGGTTCGAAGATATTTTGAGACGCTGGGCAGGACATAGCATAGTTTTTATCCCGGAAATCTTACTTAAGGGGGTGGAAAGAGAGGTAGAAGTTTGTATGGAAAACCCACAATTTTATGCCGCGATATAAAAAATAAGCTATTCCAATTACTAATGCTTCGCAGACGAAGTCGCGGGTAACAGTTAGTCAATTCATAAAACAAGGATAATTGACGTAAAAGGGGGAGACAATGACGAAAGAGGTTGAGGAAAATTATGACTGCATTGTTCAACCGTATCCAATTGCAATTTATGAAAACCTAGGAAATATTAGAAAAATTGACATGAGCTGCAGAATTGTTATCTGAAGTTATTAGTACTTGTAGAATCGTTTGGCAAATATCCGCTATCTGGATTCATGTCCCTACTTTGATTTTACGACCGACTGATAAAAACGGCAAAAGAGTTTAGAATGAACGTTGCACATTCCAGGCCAGGAACTGGTACAATTGTACGAAAAAAAGCTATCTAGAAACAGGCGTTGAAATTCCATCCCACTTCTGATACTCCTTAATTCGTACACGTAGCACTTGTTCCGTTTAAACGTGGTAGGAAATCGATCTTTTTATGGCCGCTGCACACTAGTAGGAGGCCAGTCCATGGCCTCAAACAGATCGCACGAACAAACTGCCGTCATTGAACGGCTAGGGAAATTGCAGTGTTTTTCTCCACCAGTGAATTTTACGACTGTCCGTGTTGTCGTGCGTTCTCTCTGCACTTACATAGTGCAACATGTACCACTTTAGAATCACTTTGTGAGGTCGTCTGTGAAACTGCTCGACTAATGGCAGGACATTTTACGATTCGAGCGTTTAGAGACGATTTTGGAGAATCACAATTTGTGAATGAATTTTCTTCTTGCAGCTGCTAAATATTTTATGAAAGCACGTTAAGTAACCATTTCGATTTTGCGTTGAAGATAAAATCTTTGCTAATAAAGAAGATAAAAGCTTTCATATAAAATAAGAAATCCATAAACCATCCTTTTAAGTAAACATCATTTATCTTATTCAAACTATCTTAAGCTTCAATTTATTTTCTCGACAGTAACATCACATCGATATACATTTTCCAACTTGATTCATATATGATTCCTAATAATATGATCCTAAAACTAACTTATACGCGATACCGTAACTTCTGCAACAACCTCCTTTGTAAATTAAAGCTTGATTATAAAAAATCCCAAATTCAAAATGCCGGTAATGACCCAAAAGCCCTGTGGAAAGCCATTAGGGATATAACAAACACTCAGAAGACCAAAAATAGTGCAAAAGAATTATTGAAATTATCTGACAACCCGAAAATGTCTACTAACCATGTCTGTACCTACTTTAAAGAGATCGGTAAGAATTTAGCTGAGAAAATTTGTAACACCGCCAACATTCATATAAAAACCACCTCTCCACAAGAACTCGAACAAAACAGCCCATCCGATTCATTGGTCATCATGGAAGTTACAAACGCCGATATAGAAGCATTAATCTTGGAACTTCGTTCTGACAGCGCTACAGGGTGGGACAATATTCCCTCTCAAGTCCTCCGACTAAATTGCCAGGTACTAACACCTATAATAACTCATATTTGTAATCTTGCCATAAGTAGCGGCGTTTTCCCAGAAGTCTTTAAGAAATCGCTTATACATCCTATTTTTAAAAATGGTGAAAGGGATTGCCTTAACAATTATCGCCCTATTTCAGTACTCTCAGCCTTATCTAAGATCTTAGAGAAAATACTGAATCGAGCGCTGAAATCGTTTCTAAAAAAATTTAGTATATTAGCACCAAATCAATATGGCTTTCGCCCTGGTTTATCCACAGAAGACGCTGTAACTGATTTGACAAATACCGTTGTTGACAACTTAGATGCAAAAAATAGATGCTTATGCATCTTTTTAGACCTCTCAAAGGCATTCGATACGGTATTTGTCCCTACCCTACTGGAGAAACTACAAAAGCTAGGAGTAAGAGGTTTAGCCCATAAAATGTTTAAAGACTACCTCACAAATAGGAGACAACGAGTCAAAATTGAGAGCTATATTAGTGATGAAGAAACAGTGAGCTACGGTGTGCCCCAGGGTAGTGTTTTAGGCCCCACACTATTCCTCCTATACATAAACGATCTCTGCTCACTCCAATTACCGTATACTAACATCTTTACCTACGCAGATGATACTGCTATCCTTGTTTGGGGTCCAAATTGGCAAACTGTTAAGGAGCGTGCCGAATACTCACTATCCAGAGTTATGAACTGGCTAAAAAATAACCTACTAACACTTAATCTAACAAAGACCAACTATATCGCATTTTCCCTCAGCAAAATTACCGACCCTGCCGAAAACTTCTATATTAAAGCTCACACTTGTTCTAATTGCAACGAATGTGACTGTCTTGAACTTACGCGGGTTGAAGAGGTAAAATACTTGGGCGTACAGATTGACCACAGACTGAAATGGAATAAACAGATAGATTTAGTCACAACAAGAGTGAGGCGATTGATACACGTCTTTAAATCCCTACGAGATGCCCTAACACATGACAAGCTAAAACTAGTCTATCTGTCTCTATGCCAGTCTGTAATACAATACTGCATCACAGTCTGGGGTGGAGCTGCTAAAACACACCTTATTAAATTGGAAAGGGCTCAACGAGCCGTCCTAAAGGTAATGATCAGGAAACCTTACAGATACCCGACTGTGAGCCTTTATTCAAACTGCAAGGTCCTAACAGTTCGTCAGCTGTTCATCTTGAATGCTGTTCTCAAAAAGCATCGAGATGTGCCAACCCCAAACTCCAATAAACGCAGTTTATCATCTGTATGCCCTCGTGTGGTTTGTAGAACCTCTTTCGCAAAAAGGCAAACACGTAGCATAAGCGCTAAACTATACAACGATTTAAACAAGAAACTTAACATCATTTCATTATGTAGACGCAAAGTTAAATCGAAAATTACTGAATGGCTTCAACTACTTGACTATCAAACAACCGAAGACCTTCTTAGCTATCTTATATAAAATAAAAACAATAATAACTACTAACTAAACCAATAACTAATTACTAATTCAATTTATCCACTCATACACAAACACATACACTCCCTCACACACACAGACACAAACACATACCACGATACACTATCAACCACATACTCACATATACTAACGCAAATTTAAAATTTATAGCGTAATTAACTTAATAATCAGCAACCTTATGTACAAACAGTTTTGTGTACCTTTTGCTGCGACTGAACACTGTCTCCCAAGATACAGGCTCCTGGCCTAGTTTGGGATTCAGTATCAGTACACATATATTGTTACAAACATCCTAAGACTGTCCATACTTAAGTAGGTACCATTGTTGTAATTTTTGTGTCAATAAACAATTTTTATTTTTATTTTTTTATTTTTATTTTATATTTAATTTCAACGTCTGGAGATTACACTCGCGGCGCAGGCGGGTAGATTGCGATTGCGGTTATTTATCTTATTACGAGCGACACAACGGCCATTATCCTTTGTTTATCGCCTGGGGGCCTGGCATTGTGGTCGACGTCATTAAAACTTAATAATGGTGGATTCAATCCGCCCTAGGCCACGTTTACCGTCCAACGACCATGTGTTTATTATGAAAACGGGAGGAAAAACCCTTTGTGATTTCTATTTGCTCAATTTTTTGTATCTCAAGCGGACAGATGGGCAAGCTGGATAATTGAGTTTTTAATCTTGACGTTACGTTTCGGATGTAGCACCGAATTGAATTTTTGAATGTCAGCGGCAATTATGCAACAAACAATGCTCAACTCTTGCCGATTCCGAGTTGTGACATTGTTCATTTATTATTCTTTAACAAGACTGAAAGTTCGTACCTATTGTTGTTCTCAAACCATCGCAACACAATTTTACAAAATGTCTGAGCCAGGAAAACATGTTTAGTACCGCACAGGATAGTGATCATCTTAACTTTACCCCTTTCCACAAGGAGGGTAATCTTGGCTCAATGTGTTGGAGCAAAATGGGTCACATCCTTTCGGATTCGATCATGCATAGGCATTATACTTGATACCGCACGTTTCTATTGATGATTCTTTATCTTTGTTTTTTTTTAAAGAAGAATTCTTTGCATTCATCCCCTTCCACCATACTTAAAGGTTAATTTTAATTATACCGCACCTGATCATTACTTTTAAACCCTGCCACATAAAAACTTTTACGCCCACAAAATTGGATTAGCTTCCCAAAAAAAATACCGAAATCAGAAACAGGACCCGCAGTTTATTATTTCATTTAAGTACAGCCCACCTTTCGTTAAATTAGTGAGGGGAGTCAGGCTAAATTAACGAACCGCGTGATCTTATTAGCTACCTCACTCAAGCCATTAGGCTGGCTCTAGCTGGGACGCCATTGTACTTTACCTGTTCAAATTTAATATAACCCTTTAAGGATGTAAATTTCGCTGGAATTGTCTTAGCTAGCAAAGTGCGCGTTTAGTTGTGTCATTAATGCACGGGAATGAGAAAGTAATTAGTAATTGTGCAGGAATTAACAGCCGCAAATCGCTATATGTTGGTGCTGATGGTCAATGTATGTCCATTTCAAAGCGCCTATCGGACCAATTCCAATTCAGGAATTCATGTGGTTGCTAATTGAGCGACGAGTCCACTCGAGAGCCTATTGACGTCCCAGCAATATCGGAATTTATACTGAATGCGCAATGCACCAAAAGTAACAACAGCCTAAGTTCCAATCGTCTCTAAAAATAAACTAGGTTACATTTTATTAAAGACCAAAATCGCTTAACAGACTCCAACAAAGTATATTTCCAAGATGAAAAATATGAAGTTTTCCAAGTAAACACGTCAAGTGTCGGCGGAGTTGAAATTAGTTGGCGTACTCCCATTGAAGGCTATGTGGGTGAACAACAAAAGAGAGCAAAATAACGTGGTATCTACCCAAGCCCAGGCCAGGCCATTTTTTTTTTGTTTTAATATAGGTAGGTGCTTATTTTTTAAACGGCATGAGAAAGGTTTTGTTGTTTGAAGTTAAAAGAAGCCTCAATCCTGGATCATTTGTTTAAAAATATGTGTTATTCCATTAGTTCGCTTTCAAAGGTAGGGATTTACTTTATAAATATTGTTCTAAGTTAAGTACGGCTGAGCACGTGATAAATAACGTGTTTCTGACGTTTAAGCGTCTCTTATAACTTTAAGAAATATTCATAAATAACCAGTAGGTACATTTTATGTTCCAAATGTAACAGATATGAAAATACATCAAAGAGGTCGTTATATTTATACTATTACACCAATATCGAGGGATATTATATAAACTTAAATCGATATTATCCGTCTAGCCGATTTCATAACATGCTAACAGTACTTCGACTAATCATAAGAACCCTTCGTCGAGGTTGATTTATTTTTAGCCAAGATTGACGTCACAGTTTTTCATGAAAATAACTAACCAATTCTCGTAAAAAATATCTATTAAACAGCCTCCACGGGGGAGGCTACATAAGTTACCGATTGACAGCCCTTTTAGCCGATAAGTCAACACCTATTTTTCTATGTCTATTGTTTGAGGGAGGCTGACTCGAGGTTGAGTCGAGTGAAGGAAATTACTAAGAATATGGGTGTAATACGAGAAGAGAAATGCAAAGGTTTCCCATAACAGTTCTTTTGAATTCTCACCCACTAATTAACGAAACCAGATGTCTTCTTAAGACCCTAGTTATTAAAAGACACGATTTGTATTCCGCCTCTGCTCCTACTGTTATGTTATCATTAGCAGTTGAATATTACCATTATTTCCTTATGCTAACAAATCTTAAGTAGTAATAGGATAAATGAGGAAGTAAGTCTGTTTGTTTTACTCCCTAGTACAAGTGATTGATCTACGTCTTCGTTATTTGCATATTACGTCTTGTTTGTTGTATATAGAAATATAGATTTACTTTTATACCAGTTGGTAACATCGAGTTTTAGAAAGCTATTGGCGTTATAAAGCGTCATCAGTTAATCATACCTGCACTGTGTAAACTGAACGACCTCTTTCTAAAGTTTGCTCTGTCGAATTTGGTGGATATGAGACATAACTGCAATGTCTACAAATGCTCATGGTACTATGCCGAGTGAAAATTTAACGTGCTCAAGATAGAAGACTGGCAATGTAATCAGGCGTGATTAAGTGGCAATGTGGGCAAAGGGGCTCGGACTGAATTTCCTAAGTAAAAAGTCATAATTTGAAGTTTGGCTCTCACCTATTTCCTCCTCCAATATTGATCCAATTTAAAAAATATTCCATAAACTAGAAAATTTTCTAGGCCCCTTTTCACATCACAATTTTGAGCATTTTTTTGAGGGCTGTAGTGCTTCTAACAAAAAGAAAAACATAGTATTTTTTTTTTTCAGTTTATGGAATATCTTTTAAATTGGTCCAATATTGGACAAGAAAGAAAGATGTTCTCTGATATGGGTTTAAGACCTGAAATAAAAATTATATTAAATATTTTTTTTTTTTTTTTTATAGGCGAGAGCCAAATCTCAAATCAATACTTTTTACTTAGGATATTCAGTCGGATATCTGCGACTGACCGCATTACTTCTTTAGAAGTTAGGTTCAAATCAGCAAGTACCGAGCAGTCTACACTGCGGAAGACCGCATAACTTGGGGACGCACCGGATACTTGATGAGGTGTGGCAGTGAAGGTAGAGAGAGACCAACGATGAAGAAGAAGGATTACAATAGCTTGGCAAAGTCTCAACCAGCTACTAGTATCTAATAACACTAAGCATGTAATAGGCAATCGTAACTGCCAGTGCGACAATTGTCTCATTAGGAGTATAGGTAAACCCGTAATTGGGTAGTATGTGGTTGAAGCTGATTTACTGTCAAACTATCTCCCGAACTACCAGCAAGAAGGTCTTATTAAATAAACCAACAATATATAAAGTACAAGAAGCAAATACAAATCAGCTAAAATGCAAAATTCAAGTTGTCTGCAGAGAAAATATACTTTGCTATTCCTACAGTAAAATATATTCCAAAACCGGTAAAGTCAGGAGCGAAACTATACATAAAACAGTATCTTTATTTGGTGTTGTGGTTAGAACAGATCTACTTGGCAGAAATGGGAACAGAATTGAATTGGGACATGCGCCGTTCCCGGCATTCCCAAACTCAATTATTATTTTCTCTGGTTCCGAGGAGCTTGGGTCGTGTCACTTGGCGATGATATTTGTGGTTCCATTAGTAATACGAGTGGTAATACGATTTTTGTTAGATTTTTGTTGAACTTTCTAAAATATCTTGCAATTTTGAATAGGTTTTTAATACATTATTTCTTTTAACTTGGTGTCCTAGTAAAAGTGCTAGTTTCTGATGATACAGTGTATTCTATTTTGTTTTGTGTATTCTCTATCTGTTTCTATTTAAAATTGTTAGTATGACAAAATATTTCATTTTCCAGTTATAATATATTTACTGTGAAAAAATTGTCTAGTTTCAAATGAAGTACATACTGGTGCACACATGATCAGCAATTGCAATAGACACAATCTTTCAGGAATTACTCAGAATTCCTTGCAGCCGTAAATTCCTTTACCCAGTTCCAGTTTATCGGATTACATGTGAGATGTTTAGCAGAACTACCGACCTACTTTACGTTCCTGTACTTACTGTTTATTTCCGAAAAAAAATATAGAAAGTCAGGAACTTTGAACTTGTTGCAGTAAAAATGTTTATATTATTTTTCAGAAACAAAACTGCTGCGTCATACCAAAGTATAAGTCTGCTAAAGGAGGGCTCTTACAAAAAAAAAGCTATTAATAATATTGAAAAACATAATTCCAAAATCATACCTCAAATGATTCAAGCAAAAGATATTCAGAGATCGACAAAAGCCTTTCAATAGACAGTCCCCCCAGATCACATAAAATAAGGAAGACATTTCTCAAAATTCTAATTCCTTCCATCTGGTTTGGACATCTTAATAAAACGGATGGAGACAATAGTAAGATATTGCAGTGATAAATTCACAGAAATACTTGAGGCATCTGTAAGCTTTTTCAATAAGATTGGAGGTAAGGAGTACCATCAGTCTCCGAGGCAATCGAAGGTGCGGGTCGGTCGAGGTCAGTTTCGAGATTACTTACGTTTTCTTACTTATATCGGGAGGAAAAGGATTTTCTGAAGGTTGTTGAAAAGGATGTTGGTGAAATGTACAGCTTTTAGTGGTTCTCTTTTATAAAGCAGTATGTGAGAGGCTAGAGCTTGTGGCCAATTCGAACAATATTTTTTATAGTGCGCCAGTCACAATTTGAAATAACTTTTATTGATGCATCTTCATGGAGTTTCTTGTGCATTTTTCTCCATAACATGCTACTTTTCCGAATGCACGGAAGAATTAACTTTTATTACTTGTAAATTTTAATCTTAATTTTTGTTTGACGTGCAAAAGTGCCGCTTATTGGCCTTGTTGAATTAATACAATTGACTTTGACTTTCACTTCAGAAACATTATAAACAGTTGACCGAATTTTAAGAAAAAGAGAAAAATACTGGTTCTTTGACAAACAATGAAGAAACCAAAATGGATTGATAAAAATGAGATGTTTTGACTCTAAACATCAAGTTATTCTAGAATTTCACGGAATCACTACATTTCATTCCCCTCCGAAATTTAATGATTCCGTGAAATTCTAGGTAATACTGCTATGAACCTTAACCAAACAAACGTTACACATTTCAGCCCTTTGGCAGATATTAAACTCGATCCATGATAGGAATTTAATACTGCGGAGCGGATTCCTATTAAATTACCCGTTTACAGTGTTACGGTATTAGACTCAGACCATTATTAGTAAGTGTAAGGTCTGACTTATAGTGATGTCGGTTGTGATTTAATTATCTATAATATTGTAGGATGTAATGTTAATTAACTGTTACTATATTAGCAATTAACATTAGGACATTTGGCAATTTGCTTTGCATGTTACTCCAAAATCAATATACCTAACAATGGTAATATCGCAATTATTTTTATATTTTGTTGGGAAGCCAACTAGCGCTAACTAGCGCGCGCGAAATAATTGAAAGAGAGCGCAAATTGAAAGAGGTCAAATATAGAAAAATTAAGGTTGAGAAAACGAAAAACTAAATACATAATGACCAGACAGTAATATATATTGGCATCCACGATCAATTTGTGTGCAAAAAATCTTAATATAAAAAAGACAATTAATAAAAAACAAAAACTACCCCCAACGGGAACGATAAATCATTGGCCGACGACGGAGTTTAAATCAAAGAGGGGGAATAAATTTCCATTAGTAGATCATGAGAGATGCCGGCCGAAGTAGCGGCCGGCCCGAGATTGCCGCAAAAACTCGCTAGACTGAGAATACATTTACTTTGATATAGAATAGGTATAGCTAGGAGAGGATAGTAAGACTATAGATGGTATAGAAGAGTTTTTGACGAGGTAAAAGCTTGCGTAGAAGTGCTTTATCAAGTAGGTATGCGTTTTTGCAGGAACTACTAGATTAAAAAAACACGGCGTAAATAAATGAGGTTGGGGGTGGAGCGTGGGACTCCAACCATGAAGTACCTGGGATTGGTGCTCGACAGCCGGTGGGATTTCGGCCCTCACTTTCGGCGGTTAGCGCCCACGTTATTGGGCGCATCTAGGTCGCTGTCAACGCTGCTTCCCAATCTGGGGGGCCCGAGCGCTGCCTGTAGGCGGCTCTAAGTGGGGATCGTGCGATCGATGGCCCTGTATGGGGCCCCGATCTGGGCGGCTGACCTGACGGCCGGCAGCATCGCTGTTCTGCGAAAGCCACAGAGAGCAATGACCGTCAGAGTCATCAGGGGGTATCGCACGATCTCCTACGAGGCGGCTTGTGCAGTGGCCGGATCTCCGCCCTGGAACCTGGAGGCGAAGGTACTCGCGTCACTGTATCGGTGGCGCGAGGAAGCGCGGGCGCGGGGCGAAAGGTTGATGCAGCGACACATGGAGTTGCGTCAGTCTCAGCTTCGTGAGGTCCTGGTGGCGGAATGGCGGGACAGGCTTTCACGCCCTACCATCGAGGCGGTCCGGCCAGTGCTCGAGCGCTGGCTCGGGAGGAGGCACGGCTCCCTGTCGTTTCGGGTGACGTAGGTGCTCTCGGGGCCTAGTTGCTTTGGGAAGTACCTGTGTCGCATAAACAGGGAGCCGGACGCCCGGTGTCACCACTGCGTCGAATGCCGTGAGGACACGGCGCGGCATACGCTGGCAGAGTGTGCCGCTTGGGAGGAGCCACGCCGTGCCCTCATTTCTGAAGTAGGCAGTGACCTGCGAAACAGTCGTCTCGCAGAAAAAGGCTGCGGAGAGGTAGAGGGAGATTTCATCCGCTAACCCGATCCGCAGCAGACGCGCCGGGCGTCGGCGGAGGGCGGACAACGCCCTCTTCCAGCCCCCCTAAATGGGTCCAGGGGCGACGGACTCGGGGACGTCTGTCACCCCCCACATATCAGGACCCGAGGTGGTGGCGCGTAGTGTTCCACGCGCGCCCCTCTTAGACGTTGCGGGGGGAGTCCAACAACTCACTCCCCCCCCAACCCGAGGTCGGCACTAGCTGGGGGTTGCGGAAGTATCGTTGTGCCCGCGGTCCCCGGCTTAGTTGTGAGACGGAACACCGGGGTGGTTTTTAGTCAGTAAGAGTATGACAGACCCCTGCGCTCCCCCAGGGCGGAGGACTTACAATGATAAAAAAAAGGAGCGTGGGACTCAGCACGATAAACAGAGAACCATTGAACAGCAGTGGGTGCAGTGGGCCTGTGGATTATGACGATATGAACATAAAAGTATGGAAAAATAAATATCCAATGGTGCACTGCTTCATCTTTGAGGAAACCATCATTTATGGCATGGTTTTAAAAGTTAAAAAGAAATCTGAGATGCTTGACTTTTAAAGGTAACGAGAACCTTTTCATCTTTTCCTTTTCAAAATCTGAAGAATGGTTATATTTTACATGTGAAACCGTCGTAGTTTATGTAAAATAACTCAAAAGACGTGACTAACGTAAAACAAATCTGTTAAATTGAGAGGACAAATTAAGTAACGTCAAATACTCGTGCTAGCTAGAAAATAATCCTGTAACACACTTCGTGGCACCGTATGTTAAGCTCTTAAGCCGTGACAGGTTATCAGCACCAAGCGTGGTTTAAGGTTCCTGGCGGTCGTGGAACCTTCGCTCGAGAGTGAGGTAACGCGGACTTAACATGTACTTACAGTTTAAATACTGTTATTATTAATTGGCACAGGCCGATAAACATATTGATAGCTTTTTTTAGCTGCTGGTAGAAAAAAAAAACACGATTGTAAATTAGAAAGTGCGCTGTAAAGCGATGATTGAGTCAGTTTTTGATTTTGTTTAAGTTACTTTAATTATTTTGCCTACCGAAACCAAGTTTATTATAAACTACATTTTCTAAAAGGCTGCAATTTAACAGCAAAATACATAATTCCCATCAACAATATCAGATTCAACAATAACAAAAACAAAAAATTACTCCTCCGCAAAAAAACGAAATCAAAGAAAGTCAACGCGCCTTCTAAGAAAACCGTTAATACACTTATAAGGGAGCTGAATACCTTCTTCAATGCTCTTGTGTACGGAAATTGTGCATCTATTTCGCCCTCTCTCTGTTTCCTCACAATTAATTCGTTACGAATTCCTCCAGACTTAAATTTCCCTCGGGGAAGTGTATTTAACAAACCGTTACCATTCCTATCTTTGTTAGTTGTCACGTATATACTCCTGCTATTATAAGACGGTATATAAGTACCTATATGAAACAAAGAGTTTTGTTTCTACTTTATTCTTCGTTTTGTTGTGGTTTCCTAAGTAGTTAAGAGACAATATTGATAGGTAACTGAGGTAAGTTTTATTGCCTTGATTGAAAACTATTAAACAATTTTAAATACCAAAGTTGAACAATTTAGGCCTAGAAATCTATCTAGTCTGCCGGAGGCTTTGATCCAAGAATATTTGCTATAGTAACACTGATTTCTGAGCCATAGCAAAATCAAACTACAAGTATTACAAGCCCAAAGCCTTTGATGTTCTAACACATTACGTTCAAAAGATACCCTTATTGTCGGGCACTTATTGAAATTGCTTCTAAAATAACTACGAAAATTGTAACTGGAGAAAACTTGAAGCAACAAAATGTCTGGAATTTCGGCAACAGTTCGGTCGAATAGACCCTTTCCAATAATCCTTTAAGTTTATCGAAGTAATAACACTTCAACCGGTCTCGGATAAATTCTTGATGTTTAAACAAAATCTTGTAATTTTTAATCTGCTCTCTCATCCACTGTACACAAAGTTTCATGACCTTTATCTAACGTTACTTCTAGTTATTTATTCATTCGATCAAAAAAACTTTATTTTATTTTGAAAGAATACTCTGTCGACTCTACTCATTTCTAGTCCGTGAATTCAACTTATACGAATATTTATATGGATAAACTGTA
Organism: Orthosia gothica; assembly: GCA_949775005.1. Classification (NCBI taxonomy): domain Eukaryota; kingdom Metazoa; phylum Arthropoda; class Insecta; order Lepidoptera; family Noctuidae; genus Orthosia; species Orthosia gothica. The sequence goes on from OX459050.1 coordinate 26,311,874, forward strand.
CCCTTACCTTCTCTCAGCTGTTGCCACGTCATGTAGGAACCGCTTCCTCGGAAAAGGGGATTATAAAAGTGCTAAAATTTATGCTCGCACCGGGAGGGACTATTTCTTTCTACTTTACTGCTGCTACTAATGTTTCGTTTTGCGTGCTTTTGTTTATCGTTTGTACTTAAGCCTTTAAATGTACTCTGTCTAGTTTATTGTATCATTGTGCCTACCTCTATTTTTCAGTCATTTGAAGCTCTATAACTATTTTATTTGAGATGTTCTAACCATCCATAAAATTACATTTACTTCTGTTACCTCTAGTGTCTGAAAATCAGTATTCACAATTAGGCCAAACAAGATTTTATAGACCCATCAGATACTTATTGTTAGTGCGGTGCCCCTGTGCAGAATGTGAGATACAAGGTAGAGTGCCTCAACTGCCTATACACCTGCATTCTAGAGGAACTAAATGCTGCTGACGCTGCAATTAAAGTGGTCACATACGTGGCCCAATATTCAATGAGCTTTCCATCGACACGAAAACAAAAAAAAAAAAATTATCGAATTCTATTCTAAAATTTAATATATTCAAAATCTACTTACGTGTACAATGCCTCGGCTCATCAGACGAGTCCCCGCAATCGTTCGAACCATCACAGTATCGGTTAATCGGTATACACTTCTTATTCGTACACAGATACTCAGAGATGCGGCATCTAGTATCGTTCCCGTGGAGTACTGGCAGCAGCTCAGGTTCTGGTATATCTTTGGGGCTATCTCTTTGGTATATATTATTGTTGTATATTATTTCTCTGGTCTTCGGTGCATTAGTGACGATGTCGCAGTCGGTGAGGTTGAGAAGCGTAGCAATGATAATTCCAAGGCCTAAGGCTATGTTGCTGAAACCTGAAACAATAGAAAGACTGGATAAGTAATAAGTTTTATTTTATGAAACTGAAACGTTTCTTTAGTCACGAGAAAATACAGATAGAAGAAATATTCTCTATTGTACACCACAATTTGGATATACTGGTAAAATTACTTATACTTCATTTTATTTTAAAATCAGCCTAGAAGACCAAAGTCTCATTATATTGTGAGATTTGTTTCGACAAAGGGATCCTACAAAATTGCACAATGTCATCGGTAATCGCTTAGCTAGTAATTTCTGAGGAATATCTAGGGACTTAAGGCGGTACCCCGAGCAAAACGCCGCGCAAGCCGTTTTTGTGCTGTTTTTAGGAGCTATCTACTCGTTATTTAAAAAGAAATATCAATTAATAAAAATACATTAAATTTCTACATATTATTGATTCTAAAATGGTAGATTTAGTTTTTTTTTAAATGTTGTATATATTTCACTAATCTACTTCCAAAAAAACATAAAAATGAGAAATAATTATTGATATTATGCATCTCCTCGTAAAGTGTTCATTGATTATTTTTTGTACTAACACTAATGGATATACAATTTAATATCGAACATTTTTGTAGAATTATTTTTTTCAAAAGACCAAAATTCGATTTTATAAAGATTTTATTCTAAAATCTGGGCGTATTCATTACTGTAATTCATGCGCCACCAGTGCCGCTAGACCAATAGGAACGCTCATATCTCATGCCGATTTTTTGGTCAGGGTACCGTCTTAATTGTGCCATGAATTGTCGGAAGAGACACAAAATTAAACGCATTGTAAAGACCATTTTAATCAAGATTATAAAAACTTTGTTTCAAAGACTAAAAACACGCGTTTATTGGTAAATAGAAATAAAAAGCAAGAATATTTTTAATTGAATAAAGTAATTAACGAAAACGTTTTTGCGAAATAAGCGTGTGGTGCACGATATTATCTGTTATAAATTTTCAATGGGCATGATTTCTGAATCAAAAGTTAGTACGAAAATATGATGCAAAATATGTGTACTATGAAAAGGTTGTGTTATATAAAATATGAGTAATATAATAAACTGTTTTTCACTTTTCACTGTTACAAAGAACATCTCTTCTCTTTATTCAATTACTATTACGACTATTTACTGTAAACAAAAGAGTATCGCCGCCAGTGTATTAACGTACGGCAAATAAAGGAGCAGGTTACACAAGTTGATTAGAAACATAAGCAAACAAAGTCTGCAGGATCATGTTTGCTTTTAATTCCGTTTTGTTGTAATCGTGCCCTTATTTATCGCCCTCCAGTCCTATTTGATAACAATATTCTTTTCATAAGGAAAAATAATATCGCACCTTTTTCTACCTCATTATATTTTTTTTTGTTTTGAATATGACATATTTAGGTAAGTATATATTCGTTAAATCTAAGGGTGAAGCATTTTTTTAAAATTAATTAAGGTCCCTGCCTGTATAAGTAGTAAAAAATTAAACCCACAAAATATAAATAAGAAGTAGAATGAATGGTATTAATTTCAGGCATTTTGACGATACGAGTCATCTAACAGATTTTTAAAAACCTATCAATTATACCATTTTTTTGAGACAGGGTTTTATAAATTAATTACAGTTCAAAATTACACAAACCTTACCAGGTATATGTCTTGTTTGTGATCCAGACAACTAGATCACAAACAAGACATAAATCCCTTATGCATTTTAACCAGCCACCACAAACAATTTCATAAAACATTATTCAATAGCGTCGACAAAAAACAACTTTTCAATATAACCTCGTTCATCTCTTGCCAACTAGAAAACTTCTTGTTCCCCCGGGTTTCAACTGAATAGCTATATTTTAAGAGAAACTGTCATCAATCTTGCTTGGGACTGCCTCAATGACATCTTTTCATGCTTTCCGTAGTCTGTATTGAAACGAGCTGAATAGACTAATTCAGTGTTGCTCAAACTGTTCGACTGCAGATGTGATGTTATTAATAGCATATGTTTGAGTTATACTAGTAGATAATGTTAGCTAACATTTTTAGTAAGTTTCGCCTATTTTAACACACTTATTTATAAAAATTATGACACTGTTTCGCGATTGCTTAGCACATTCTATATTCTCTATAGAGAATATTTGAATAAAGAATCGAGTGGGCAATGAGGGTGTTGCATCAAAGACATGGGTAAACTAACTTTTAGATATTGAGGCGCGTGAATGATGTTCATTAAATGTGAATATAGTTTTAAAATTCCTGTGACGTTTAAGACTGCTAGAATTCTGTTCAAAATCCAATAAACCCCAATTCTATACGAAACTGTTCGAAAACCTAAGGTACATTATTGAACTAAAATTAAAACTGTTTTCCGTAAATCCTATTCATGAATGCATAATGGAAATCAGTTCAATACGAACTAAGTTCCAAAAGGAACCATCAGAGTGACAGCGAAGCAGAATCTGTACTTTAGTGTGAATTGAAGATTAATGTGCTATGGCATTAATTAAATTGGTCTGAATAAAATAGTACCTTTTTGGAATATCCAATCTAAAAATAATAAAAAAATCCCCGTAAAAACATAGGTGAAAACAATGAACTGTCAATTCCTGGCATATGTATTGACATGCAAACCAAACCTACTTTATTCAGAATAGGTCGACTGAATTCACCGTATAGGGTTTTTAACCGACTTGAAAAGAGGAGGAGGTACTCAATTCGTTGGCATTTTTTTTATGTTTTCTCTGATTACTCAAATACGCCAATTTGAAATATCTTATTTTGTTTGAAAAGGATACTTCCTAGATGGTCCCATGATCATGATTTGATGATGGGATCCCGGAAAAATCGAGGGAACTCCTCAAATATTTAAGGCATACATATAGCGATTTTGAAATTTTCATCAACAATGCAATCATTTGCACTCAGAAAGTATTATTTGGTGAAGTGGAACTGATGATTCTAGAAGAACACAGATGGCCACTGGAACTCCTTAATGCTAAGTATGTCACGGGTATTAGATATCCCAAATAGTTAACCGACTATGATGAAGCAAATAAATTTAAATAAATGGTACCATCGAACTAATCTGATGATGAAGCCGGCAGGTAGGCACTGGAACTCCGAAATAAAACAATGCATCCTAGTCGTGTTTGGGCTTATTGAGATCTTCATGAAATGTACTTTGGCTATAAACGATTTTCATGTTAATTGGAGGTACCTTTCCAAACTAAAAAGAGATAAATAAAAAACTTATCATTATATTCGTTTTCATTCCACTTGTTTTCCATTTTTCGATATAGACTTCAGAAAAGGCAGTTATTTTTCGCTTTGTTGTGTTTTATTTTGGAAGTCAGTTTGATGTTTTTGTTAAAAGTTTTTTTTTACTATAATCATATTTATTTATTTAGATAACATGGCAAGTGTATTTGCACCTTATAGTTATTTTAACTGTTTTATATATTTTTTGAATCCAAGCCATAAACAAGCCAACATTGTTTATTAGTTTCTTTACTAGTACCGTGTTTCGTTCAAATATAGCATTAGGTATTATTATTCAAGCAGTTGCAGGTTACTAGTCCAACGTTTCATGAACTCTATAAAAATATTTTCAGCTCTGTGATTTCCCCGGCGACTCAAACATGAAATACATACGGAAAGGCTTTTTTAAAATTAGCATGAGTTTGCATATAAGCGTGCTGAGTCCATTAGAATATGACGAAAGTGTTATATTGTAATGGACTGAGCAATGTTACATGTAGTGACATGATAGGATAACATAATTTAAAAAAAAAACTTAATCTAAAGTGCCTTGGATTAAGTTTTTTTTTTATCTGCGAAGGAATTAATCAGGTTAAAAAAATAAGATAGGTTGTACTATATAAAATAACTAGTGGCCCGCCCCTGCTTTGCCTGGGTCATATAATTTATAGCCTACAACTATCTGCAATAACCCACTTTCAAAGGTGAAAGATGTTTTCAAATAGATGTAGTGGTTCCAGGGAATACTCTACGTCTGAACCAACTCTCAATATTTATTTAAACTTCATGTGCAATGGTGATACATAGGCGGACTTAATGCAGCAAAGCATTCTCTACCAGTCAACCATTGGGTTAAAAAGGACACAACAGTGGTAGGAGTACAAATTATAAATTAAAAAAATCGGGCACTCTATAATATTAGTTAAGATAAGCATCCATAAATATGCTTGCTAGACATATTTACAAATTTAAGAAAGCCCTTTATTGGTTGGCATTTTCCGGATTTTAAAGGGTAACATTTAGAACATTGGCATTATCATTATCTAAGGGGGTCAAAAATACTCATAAAATAATAATATGAACAAAATTCACTATAGGAGAAAACTGAAATATGAAACAGTTTTAGAAACACTGTTGTCATAATAATGGTACGGTATGTTTTACTTTCATGGAATGTCCGGGTCGATGACTCGATGTTTTGATTTAAGAACATCTTACCCTTCGAATATTCTCTGTAAATAAACGAAGTTGGATGACGTCATTGATCACAAAACTGAATCATACTACAACTCAACATACTTATCCTTTTTTTTTGTTTACGGGTCCTTCACTTTTGGGGAAAAGACCAGGGAGTGTGAGATTTTCACCTCACTAGAACCATCCCGGTGATCACCACCAGTAGTGCTATTCTCTAAGGCAAGAGACCTTGCCGATCCCCAGTTGACTGGGATCGGCGTTTGCACTCGCCCGCAACAGTATGGACGCGTACGTCTTCCCCCGCTCCGCAGCCTCCGCAGTGAGCGTCACCACGACGGCTGCGGTCTTGGGAGGAACAAGGTTCCTCCTGGTGCCGGCGGTTTTGTCTGTGGGAGCAGTACTGGCGGCCTTGGGGGGCGGCCCTATCCCTTTCCCCAGACAGATACAGACTTAAACGCAAAGCTGCGCCAATCACGAAACCAATAGTTTTGAAGATACTAGTTGCATCGCTGTATCATTAGAGAATAACACTACAGTACTTGGAAGGGCCCCGTTACCTCTTAATAAACCACTCCGGAACCCCCTATGTGCAACGTCTGTTAGGGCACAACCCTGTAAGGACTGAGAAGCGTCTCTCCTGAGGCTCCCTGTGCACGGCATTACGTGATCACTGTGCAACCGATTTTCCTGGAGTCACTTGTTGGTGGACAGAATCCCTAATCTGACCGCCCGTGAGTCCCGCCTGGAGTTCACTTCTGCCCACCTTTGGTGTCAGAGTTAATTAAGCCACCTCTTGGAACCCCACAGACCTGACTTGGCTATTTCAGATTTAAATTAACTATGTAAGTCCATGTTTCCTCACGATATTTTCCTTCACCGTTGCCTGTGATGACCGAGATAAACTTAGAAAATACATCTAAATTTGAAAAAGTCACATTGGTACTTGCCCGGATTTCAACCCACGACCTCAAGTACGAGAGGCGAGGTCTTAACCACTGGGCCACCAAGACATACCTATGTCCTATATCCTACTTATCACATTAATATTATAAAGGCGAAAGTTTGTGAGTGTGTGTTTGTTTGTATGTTTGAATATTACTTCTATACGCTCAAACGGCTGGACGGATCTAGATGAAATTTGGCATAAACATAGATTATAGTCAGGAATAGCAAATAGAATACGTTTTTCCGGGCATATGTTCCCTTGGGATAAATTTTGAAATTCACGCGTGCGGAGCCGCAGGCAGAAGCTATTAAATTTTAAAAACGTGAACGCAACTCTGTTTATTTGTTACCTTTTCACGAATAAACGGCTGAACCGATTTAGATGAATTTGGTATGGAAATATTTTGAGACCCAAAGCGAGTTTGAGAAGTGATGATGAGTTTGGAAAGCACATATAATAGTTTTTATTCTGGTAGTGTGTTCCCTTGGGATGGATGGTAAAACACTTTTTACGTGGGCAACGCGGGCAGAAGCTAGTGCAGACTGAATGGAACTACAGTTACATTTTCTTTTTCAGTTTTGCACTAAACCATAAGTTGGTAAAGGAAGCTTTCTATATAAGTGTCCATAAATAAAGTAGTAGGTGAGTATGCTCTAAATAATCCTTACCAAGGTACTTTTGCCAAACAAATATAATATATATAGACCATAATACCGAGTTTCAAAATATATTTTTTGCCGCAATAATTTTTGCGGCTTTTTACGGATTTCGATTCGGACAAACCTTTTTTATCATCAAGTAAGGTAAGTACTTTAATAAATGCTCCTCAATATGAGTATCAAAGGGACACATCAGAGAAAAGCTCCAAGGGCTTTTCGGCCTTTTGACGAGTAATACTTTTACGACTTAATATGATTTCTGCCATTATTAACAAAAGTAAGTGAGTAACTTTTACTTACTTATATATATTATATAGGTACAAAAAGCCCGAGGCCGAGTCAGGCCGACATTTCCGCCCGAATAAACGGAAAAATATCAATTAATCATAACTTCTTTTGTTTTCCCGCTCTATTGTCAGTATTCACAGAATATCTTTATTATACAGGGTGACTGGTAATTTTAAACATTTGGGTTGCTAAAAACGTCGGCACAATAACGGATAAAGGATTAAAACTGGACGGAACGTAATACGGTAAGTATTTGATATATTTTAACACACCTTTTTATTTTTGTACATTTTCCCGGGTTAAAAAGTATACTATGTGCTAGTCCTGACTATATTCAATCTTTGTGCCAAATTTCATCCAGATCTGTCCAGCCGTTTGAGCGTGAAGAAATAATAAACATGCAAACACACACTCACACACACAAATACTAACACACTCACAAACTTTTGCCTTTATAATATTGGTGTGATAGCTATTTTATTTTGGGACACTACAATATGCCAAAAATGGAATTGGTTATAATTAACTCAACCAAACATTGGTTGAATCAAGTCTACGTTTTCGTAATTAACTTTTTTATTGAATTTCAAACCTAAGCTATTTTACTATACATTCAAGTAGGTATCTCAGCAATTGAGATTCAGTTGTCATCTTTATATACGAGTGATACATACGATTATCATGTTATATACGATTGTCTTCAAATTGAAGGCACGCGAGCACATTCGCAAGAAGTTTGCAGAATCAACACAGAGTTAATTTGTTGGATTCGGTCTCCCATTAACATTATTTTTATGTATGTATGTATCTAAATATATATATATTAAATTGTTTTATTTATATTTCTTTTCTCTATTTGTTTTTTTCATTAAGTTGCACCTGCCATATTTTATCTCTGCACCACCCTAAGGTCGACTGGTAGAAAATGCCTAAGGCATTAAGTCCGCCTTTGCACTTGTGCATAAAGTTTTATAAATAAATAAATAACCGGAGTGTTTGTGGTGGATAAAATCAAATCCTTCCTATAAAACAAGAACAGTATTTTTCCCAAATATTTCCCCTCCTCTCAATATGTACCTACCAGGAACGCATAACGCTTAGAAGGTGCCCACGCACGTCCAATCACGTTACCTAAATAGTTCCCCATTCATTCCATTCAAGGCACCGCATGCCACTCCGTCCTACAATAATTGTATGGACCTCATACACCCTTGTCAAAGGAAGCTTGATCGTGAAGCGATAAGTCATTTGGATTGATGGCAGCCTTCAAGGGATCTGTTTACGTCTTATGTGTGACAGTTAGATGATATAATAGAACTACTATTATATCATTCAACTGTTGTTGGTAGTGTATTGCTGTATGTTAAGTTAGTTTGGAATTGTTTTTGAATACTGGGTTAAATAGGTCATATTTGTGAATAATTTGATACTAATGGTGTTTCAGATAGATATATCAATGATGTGTCACTACTCATTTAGATATTTTTCTTTGTAAAGTACCTCGTTAATTTAAAAACATTTTTTTTTTTTTTTTTATAACCTATAGGCTCGCGCTTGACTACAATCTCACCTGATGGTAAGCGATGATGTGGTCGACGGTGAAACACGCTTGCCTAGAAATAACCTATTCACTCTTGACTTAAAGACCCAATACATACGAATTATGATAACTTAACAATGCTACAGTTGATTCAATTCACGACACAAGGCGTTTCCTGCTTGTTAAGTTTGTAGAAGATCATGATTTGAAATGGGTACCACCTTATATCGAAAAACTAAATGAAAAGTAGAGTTTATATCTAAGAAGACGTATCCATACGTAGAGTCAATTATAATTAAATTTGGGTGTGAATTTCAAAAGACAATAAATCAAAAAAATAATGTAAGCTCACATTCTAACCAACTTCATTCGAAAAATAATAATTCAAATTAAATTTTACCCTATATTTTAAAACAATAAACAATCTCATAATTTTCTTCACAACAAAATAGTGGCTACTGAAGAATGCAAATTAGTATAAAATAAGTAACAGGTCATTCGGGCACCAGAACGGTGCTGGTAGCTTTAAACTCCAGTAATATACAACTTTTGTGGTAAGCACGCGAGCACCCGAGTGCTGGCAGCTTTGTAGAAGATTTTTTGCGGCCACGCGAGCAAAACTCCCAGTTCGTTTTTAGCAAAATTTATTTTATATTTAAAGAACATTTTTTTTGGTGGGATTACGAAAAAACTTTTAATTTTGAGGTAATTTCGTTATGCGGGATATTATCTAGTTAAAAGCCATATCCTTACGTTATTTATTTAAAACATCCTACTACAAAGTGTAGGACCGGTGGAATGGATTTGAATGAAACTTGAAATACGGTTAGACCATAATCTGGATTATAACATAACATTATAATTTGAATCCCAATAGTACGTTTGCTTTGGAATAGATATCCGAGTTTCACGAGAGCGAAGACTGCGCAGAAGTAAAAATTCAAATAAAATATCAAAATTCGGTTAAAGCTATCAAATCTATATATATAAAAATCAATTGCTGTTCGTTAGTCTCGCTAAAACTCGAGAACGGCTGGACCGATTTGAATAATTCTTTTTTTGTTATGTTCGACAGAATACAGGGAAGGTTCAAAAGCAAAAAAAAAAAAAAAAAAAAAATGTTTGGTTGGATAGGGTAGGTAGGGTAGGTAGGTAGAGTAGTGTAGTGTAGGTAGGTAGGTAGGGTAGGGTAGGGTAGGGTAGGGTAGGGTAGCGTAGGGTAGGGTAGGGTAGGGTAGGGTAGTGTAGGGTAGGGTAGGGTAGGGTAGGGTAGTGTAGGGTAGTGTAGGGTAGGGTAGGGTAAGGTAGGGTAGGGTAGGGTAGGGTAGGGTTGTGTAGGGTAGAGTAGTGTAGGATAGGGTAGTGTAGCGTAGGGTAGTGTAGGGTAGGGTAGGGTAGTGTAGGGTGGTGTAGGGTAGGGTAGGGTAGGGTAGGGTAGGGTAGAGTAGGGTAGGGTAGGGTAGTGTAGGGTAGTGTAGGGTAGTGTAGGGTAGAGTAGTGTAGGATAGAGTAGTGTAGCGTAGGGTAGTGTAGGGTAGGGTAGTGTAGGGTAGGGTAGGGTAGGTAGGGTAGATAAATGTTTGGTGTTTTTATGGCAAAACAAAGTTTGCCGGGTCAACTAGTTGATCTATAAAATTCTGCCCTGCATACATAGCCTGCCAACTGACCCGCACTCTGGTGTTTGCTTTGTGTGTCCAGTACGCCAGCGTGTGTGTAATTCATGAAAGTTTGCCCACATACGTGGGACACTCAGAAAGTTTTGCGAAACTAAAAAAAATTGTTCTATACGTACATATATTTTTATTAAATCTTTTCAAAGTACTTTCCACCAGCCTCTATACAAAGATTCATGCGCCTAAACCAGTTTTCAAAACACTTTTTCCAGTCCGCCGCAGACACCTCGTTTACAGCCTGCTCGAACGCAGCCAGCGCATCTTCCGGCGACGAAAATTGTATCCCTTTGAGCTGATTTTTTATTTTTGGGAATAAAAAGAAGTCACACGGTGCTAGATCAGGGCTGTAAGGAGGGTGACCCAGGAGTTTGACTGGCGTGCTGTCCAGGAAGTCCCTCGTTTTGAGTGCGGTGTGCGCAGGTGCATTGTCGTGGTGGAGCAGTAGCCCGCGGAGCCCTGTGTTTGGTCGCTTGTTGCTTATAACAGAGAAAACTTCTGGCAAACATTTGGTAGTATACCATTCGGCATTAATGCTTCTTTGATCCCGTAAGGGAATTGATACCAAGTGGCCAGTCAAATTAAAAAAGCTAGCGATCAAAATCTTACCCCCGCTTCTAGATCGCTTCACTTTGGTAGGCGTTGGCTCATTTTGAAACACCCAAACAGTCGACTGGCGCTTGGTTTCTGGGTCGTATTGATAAATCCAGGACTCATCACCTGTAACGATGTCGTAAACACGCCGAGACGAGCCTGCTTCAAATTTGTTAAGCATATCACGGCACCATTCCACCCGGGCCTGCTTCTGAGCATCGGTGAGGTTGTGCGGCACCCAGCGTGATACTATCTTCCTCACGCGAAGATGGCTGTGTAGAATCTCGTGAACGCTTCCCGATCCAATCTTCAATATGTGTTGAATCTCCTGATATGTAATTCGCCTATTGTCTTGGATTAAATTTTTCACTGCTAGCACGTTTTCTTCGGTAACAGCCGTCAAAGGGCGACCGCTTCTTTCGTCATCCCCCAAAGTTGGTCGACCGCGCTTGAATTCGTTATACCAACGATACACGGTTGCCTTGGAAGGGCCTTCATCCATGAATGCCATTTGAAGTCTATCGTACGATTCATCCGGTTTCAGGCGACACTTGAAATCGTATAAAATCATAGCTCTAAAATGTTCCCGGCGCAGATCCATATTTCAGTGAGACACAATACTTTGAATTAACTCGCAAAAAATGTGGAGGGAAATTTTGAACTTACTTATTTTTACTTATAAATAATCATATTTTCGAAAAACATTATAACTGGCCAGTCTCCCATATATAAAAACTTTTTTTCGCAATACTTTCTGAGGGGCCTGGTACAAGCCAGCCTGTTTGTTCAGCAGGTGCAACGGGTGGGGCGGCCCGGTAACAAAATAAAACTGCTAACAAATGAATAGCGTTATAATGGCCCCACATTGTGTATGTTAAATTGTTTTACAATGCATGTCCTCGAAAAGAGCGGTTTTCCAAGCAGCCAAACTGTGCGGAAAGTATCACTTTTTTTCACTAGTGCTTTTTACTTTCCTGTACTTTTTTAATTTTTAACTCCAACGTCAGCCCGACGCATAGAGTTTTTATTATTTGAGAAAAGTTTTAAAAATTAGTTATGTACAGATTATCATTCATATAAAAGGTAAAATAAAACTAATACTTTATTTTAGGCGTTTTAAATTACTCTAGATTTAGTTTTTGATCAATAAATTAATTTTAAATAATCATTAAATATGTTTGGCAGAACGTATATTTTGCTCGTGCCTTATTGCGTTACGATGTGAAAGCAATTCGCACATGCGCAGTAGATATTCCCGAGGAACTATTAGTTAATCTGTGGATATGTTGAACGCGCTTGAATAAGCCCGCTATGTTATTAATTTCATTTTATTAATTTTGTTTATTTCCTCGCACATTGCATAGTAAAATATTGTATGATACACGTACGTAAGATGATTTCCGACTCGTGTCGATTTATCCACTCACTCGCTTCGCTCGCTCGTGAATAAAAATGCCACTCATCGGAAATCACCTACCTTCCGCACTTGTAGCATAAATAACTATTAAATTTATTTCGGTTTGTTTTGAATTGAATAATTCGAAATTGGAAAATGGATGGTTGGGGTGTATTATAATTATTATTTTAGGTTGCAATAATAAATTCATGAATAAAATTAAATTCAATTTCTAGAGGATCTCTAGATAAATAATAACATTATTTAAATAGGTATCTAACCCTTATATTGAAATTGACAGTGATTGACATTGAATTTCATTATGCGTACAGCTAAGGAGTGAAATTCCCTGACAGAGTCTTTGTTTTCGATAGCTACAGGGTCAGGGACTTTAAGTCAAGACTCAAGAGTGAATAGGTTACTTCTAGGCGAGCGTGCTACATCGTCGACCACATCGTCACTTACCATCAGGTGAGATAGTGGTCAAACGCCAGCCGATCTACAAAAAAAAATGGAGGTATTTTCAGTTGTCATGGGTTTTTTTTTTTTTTTTGGGTGGGAAATCATCCAATGACGTCTCCCGCTCTGGGTGAAGCGGGAGGGCGTGTCAGACTTTTACTGACTAAAACCCACCCGTGTTCCTTCAGTTGTTTGTGCCAGGGCCGCGGTAACTTTCTTTCAAATTTATCCGCGACCCAGACAGGCATCAGCCCTAGCGGACCCCGTCAACTTTGCTGACATCTCTTTGAGGCGCGCGTGGAACACTACGCGCCGTCGACTCGGGCCTGGTCCTTATCGGACGACGAGCTACCCATTACTCGCCGTCCGCAAGCCCGCGCCTACGGTGGCCGGGAATCGGCTTGCAACTCCCGCCGCTCGGGGCGTCTCCTGCGGTGGCTAGGGCGTGAGGTCGTCTCCGTTGTGTCTCCCTCACGCGTTCCGCCTCCTCCTTCGCGAGCATTACTGCTTCACTGAAGGAGGTGACAGCTTCCCATGCCCTCTCGCTCCGTAACATGGCCTGAACCAGGGCCGGACGCGAGAGGTCGCCACCGCTGATCGCCTCTACGAGGACACGGCGGTGTCAGTTGTCATGGCTACTGAGTCGAGTGGAGTGGAGGAAGTTTCCTTCGAAAATACTTAGAATTCAATCAGAAGAACACGATCTACGCCGTGATATTTAAGTAGTGGAATATAGGTGTTGGTATGCTTCTTCTTATTTACTCACTGGCGAATGCATCTTTATTAAGGCGCCGATTCCCTTGAGTAGCTGATTTTAAAATGAGAATCACGTCTAAACGGCTGGTCGTAATTTATTGGAAAAATATATGTTATATTAGACCATTTTCTTAATAATTTCATATAAGCAAATTTTGAGTTTTATTCGTATAACATAGTGTTATTAATTTGTAAAGTTATGTTTAAAACGGACAAAAACACGACAATCACAACACAACCGCTGGGCGTATTTTAATGAAATCGACACCATATCAAAGATAATTTAATTATCTACATTTTAATCTGAAGATTTTTTTTTTTAAAGTCATAGAATAATAAGAAAAGTACAAAAAACTAATAAATTTCGGGTCGCGCGGGTGTGAAACGAGTGCGCGTTTTGTTCCTTCAAGGTCGTTGGCGTTAGTCGCCGTCTTAATAGGAAAGAGGAAAGATTTGTATTTTTGAATAAACTGAATAAACTTAAAAACTACAGGACCGATTTAAAAAAATCTTTCACCGTTGGGAAGCTACACTATCCCTGGGTGAAATAGGCGTACTTTTTATCCCTTTATTCCTACGGAAACGGCAGCTACGCTGGTGAAACCGCTAGGCGTCCGCTAGTACATCATAAAACGGCCTATATTTTTGTAAAACCGATTTGTTAATAGTTTTTAGCGGCAATAGGATCGCGAAAATTAAAAAAAAAAACGATTACCCAGTAAAAGCCCTTAGCACTCTCTCAGCAAAACCTAAAGCACTTGGAAACGAGTCGAATTAACACGTGAACTTCGTATTAACGACCATTAAGCAAATTGGATGCTAATTCAGGTAGTGTTTTGACGGTAGGGAATGCAGACTACGGATTTGAGATGCAAGTATCAAACTATGTTGGGCGAGGCATATGGAGTTTGGTGCAGTTATCGATGTTAATTATGATGAAAAGAGTTTATACTCTAGAGAACTAAACTAAACAACTTTATCAACGATTGTCAAAAGTCCAAAACATACGAGTTTGACATTCAATACCGATATCAAACGTGGTTAATCTTAAGACTTTTCAAGATCTTGTTCACCGTTTTGCAGTGAAAGACCAAAGACGTAAGACTTTTTGCTAATCCCGATAGCCTTACATTTTTTGCAAAAAGTCTTACGGGTAATATTTAAATAGGTACTATACGTGGTTAAATTATCAGCATAATTATTCCAAAATGTCATTTTTGATTTTGATGTTTTGGTAACACTTTTATCTAGAGTTAGTCTAGCATACAAAGTTTTGATAGCACTCACGGCCAGCTTATACTGTAACAAGCGGCTTTGTATTATTAGAATTCTTCAGAAACTTTGCTCATAAAAGACATCTAATCAAGAGATTATTACCAAGAAAATAGGAAGTTACCTCAAGAAGGTAAATTATCAGCCTTCACACGGCATTATAAGATTGCGAAGCGGTAAGCACGAATTGAAGATAAAAGTATCAAACTATGTTACGTGACCGCCGCGCCGGTTTACTGCAAAACTTATGTGGGTAGACTTTCGTGTTGAAAGGGTATCTGATTCCCTGGTACCTGCGTATCCGAAAAGTGTTTTTGAAACAGAATTAAAGAACACTTACTGTAGGTAGAGATGGTGAATTATCTTTAAATTGGAATTTTAAAATAGCAAAAAAACTTTTTAACAAAAAATCAAACCGACTTCCAAAACAAAACACTACAAAGCGAAAAATAACTTTCTTTTCCGAAGTCGGTGTCTTTTGTACCCATTGGTTTCCGTTATTCGACACCGACTTCGGAAAAGAAAGTTATGTTTCGCTTTGTAGTGTTTTGTTTTGGAAGTCGGTTTGATTTTTTGTTAAAAAGTTTTTTATATTGCTCTTTTTGGTTATGGTAGGTACCTCCAATTAAAATAAAATAATTGGTAACTATATTCGTTCAAAATATTTGTAAAAAGTATTATTAATTGTGACGAAAGTGACGTCTTGTCATTTGTTTAAACGTATAAATAGGCTGGTTCTAGTCGAAAGAACTCAGTATTGAATTGTATTGAACTGTGCACATCTCATTATAAAATTAAGTTGTGAGACTTACTGTTGGTGTGAGTAATAAAAAGTGTATACAAGATGTCTGATCGTTATCATTTGAGGACCCTGAGTACGCCCGCTCTTACATGTATATTTGTTTGTAAATTTCTATATGACCTCTATTTTTTAAACCACTAGATGGATTTTTACAACTAAACCATTGTAAATGGTTAGTTTAATTTTTTCGAAATATTTTAAACATAAGTGTTATACATTTTTGTAATCACCTCTTAAACCCTTTATTATGATAACCCACACCATGGTTTTGCAAAAAAATTGAGACCACCACATTATGGCGCCCAAAATCCGCCATTTTTCATTTTCAATTTTTTTATGGCCCTTGTCACTCGCAAGGAAGACGAATCGATAAACGTAAGAATCGTCAAAAACGGCAAACGCGTTTGGTCTCTAGAACGCAACATAGGAATAAACATACATACATAGAATGATAAACACATTACCCTCCTTTGCGTCGCGCAGTCGGATAAATAGGACTCGAAGCGAAGAAGAATAAGAGATATTATAATTGTTTGTTTGCTTGTAGAAGGGTCTCTGATGGCATTGATATTATCTATATAAATATCATCAGATTATACATAATATTATATCGTCTGATATATTATATTAAAAACCTCCGACACATTTTTATTGCATGCTACATAATGTATCTAGTAGTAGACGCGCTTTGATGACAACCTATTGAACACGTAATAAATTATGACACGATATCTTGCGAAAACACCCCGATTCAAACAGTAAAAACGATTTTCATCTAACATAGCTGAGAACACTCTCAATAAGTGCAAAGTCGCCATTCAAACAAAAAAAAAACGAAATCAAAATCGGTTTATCCATTTAGGAGTCTGTAGCATCATAGACTTGATACAAAAATATACACAAGTCACAAATACACACGTTAAAATTATAACACACCTCTTTTTCCGTCGGGGGTTAAAAACCCATATTATCGCTGAGCTATATGTTTTTATTCCGATCAAACGGACTGTACAGGACGCAGCTAGAGGTAGATAAGTTACCTTAATTGAAACTCATTGAATCGTAACCACTAGTAATGAATATTGCAACTATGTGGTCCTATCTTAGTTGCATTACGTCATCGGATGGCTGCATCTCAGATACGTCAGACAATCCAATAGAAATTGATAACTTAGAATTGGGAACTCGAATTTCGACGTCGTGCTTATCCACTCGAATGTAATAGGTACGATTAGTAAGGTTTTGTATTTAGTTCTTGGAAGCGAATTCAATATCGGCTAAGAAAATTATAGATAGAACAGTATAAATATTTTGTGAGTTTCACAACTGACTGAAGCTATCGATTCCATTTTCGAAGTAATTGTTCGATGGACATAGTATACATAGAACAGTTTCTAAAAACACAGAGGTTCACCTACAGGACACGCAGACCTGCACCTCTTCCTAACCCTTCGGGGAATATAAGCGTGATGATATGTTGTAGTTTATATGAAAGTCGCGTCGGTGTCGCATTTTCTTGTTGTGCCTGTCTGTGGGGACTTTTATGAAATCTCACATCTCAATCTAATATCTAGATAGCATTTATCGTCATTAACATTGGATTGCAGCTAGACGTGGTCGCGGCAGACCGAGAAAAAGATGGCGGAAAACAACATCGAGAGAATTGGAAGGAATGGGGGCAGGCCTGTGCCCAGGAGTGAGACAATACAGGATAACTACAAAAAAAACCTTGGGTTAGTGGATGATCTTGAGAGAATTACGAGTCGATTTCTTATTTCTCACTGTTAGGCCACTTTTTTTTTACTTGATTTTGTCTCTCTTGCTTCAATGTGGGCAGGTTTTCTCCTTTAGAGTTTAGTGGCTTACGATTTTTGCGCAAGAATATTTTTTGTGAATAATCTTTACTCTATCGACCAATTTGTTTAATAATTCAACACAATAAATAATTGGTGTGACACAATTCGAAAGATGTAAAATAAAAGCAACTAGTCGCATTAGCGCTGGGCTGTAATCGTTACAAAATTAGGTCAACGGGTTTTTTTTACGCCAAAAGCGTTAGGATATTTAGTTTAACATCTACAAATGCGAGCTCTAAAAATAAGACAGGGTCATAAGAGCGAATGTGCCTCCGTGGATAAGGACTCTGTAAAAGGAATATATATAATCCCTAAACAGGATTACGAGCAAAGAACTACTACCCTAAGTTTTGGGTATAAAGCACCTACTTAAAGATGTTACTGTACTGTTAGCCTAAAGAGGGTTTTGTCAAGATAGTTTGTGAAGGACTTGAGACAAGACACCCCAGTAAGACCTATGCAAATAACAAATCTTGCTGTAAAATTCAGTTGGAAAGTTGAAAGTGACAACATTAACAAAAAAGTTGAAAAGGAATCGTTTGTCTTTGTCTAAACAAGACAAACCATGTTTATTCACATGATGAAGAGTGATGAAACGCACGAGACTTAAATGTTAATGAATGGAGAGAGAGAGAGGAAGGCGAATGACATAATGGGTAGATTATGTGAGGAATGACATGAAAGTAAAGGGAGTGAAAGACAGCGTGACAGGGAGAATGAGAGAAGAAAACGTGTTGCAGGGTCCCCAAGTTACATGGAACAAGGGCTAGCAGTTTAGTATGTACTAATTCACCAACTGGCAACTGCTTTAAATAAGAGATAGAGTTGAAGTATAACATGATGTCTGTGTACTCGTATCTTGACTCTTCACGTAAAAGGTGAAATATACCGCAAATTTTAAAATACCTCCGACAATGTGTTATACCAGGCCCCTCAGAAAGTATTGCGAAAAAAAGTTTTTATATATGGGAGACTGGCCAGTTATAATGTTTTTCGAAAATATGATTATTTATAAGTAAAAATAAGTAAGTTCCAATTTCAAAATTTCCCTCCACATTTTTTGCGAGTTAATTCAAAGTATTGTGTCTCACTGAAATATGGATCTGCGCCGGGAACATTTTAGAGCTATGATTTTATACGATTTCAAGTGTCGCCTGAAACCGGATGAATCGTACGATAGACTTCAAATGGCATTCATGGATGAAGGCCCTTCCAAGGCAACCGTGTATCGTTGGTATAACGAATTCAAGCGCGGTCGACCAACTTTGGGGGATGACGAAAGAAGCGGTCGCCCTTTGACGGCTGTTACCGAAGAAAACGTGCTAGCAGTGAAAAATTTAATCCAAGACAATAGGCGAATTACATATCAGGAGATTCAACACATATTGAAGATTGGATCGGGAAGCGTTCACGAGATTCTACACAGCCATCTTCGCGTGAGGAGGATAGTATCACGCTGGGTGCCGCACAACCTCACCGATGCTCAGAAGCAGGCCCGGGTGGAATGGTGCCGTGATATGCTTAACAAATTTGAAGCAGGCTCGTCTCGGCGTGTTTACGACATCGTTACAGGTGATGAGTCCTGGATTTATCAATACGACCCAGAAACCAAGCGCCAGTCGACTGTTTGGGTGTTTCAAAATGAGCCAACGCCTACCAAAGTGAAGCGATCTAGAAGCGGGGGTAAGATTTTGATCGCTAGCTTTTTTAATTTGACTGGCCACTTGGTATCAATTCCCTTACGGGATCAAAGAAGCATTAATGCCGAATGGTATACTACCAAATGTTTGCCAGAAGTTTTCTCTGTTATAAGCAACAAGCGACCAAACACAGGGCTCCGCGGGCTACTGCTCCACCACGACAATGCACCTGCGCACACCGCACTCAAAACGAGGGACTTCCTGGACAGCACGCCAGTCAAACTCCTGGGTCACCCTCCTTACAGCCCTGATCTAGCACCGTGTGACTTCTTTTTATTCCCAAAAATAAAAAATCAGCTCAAAGGGATACAATTTTCGTCGCCGGAAGATGCGCTGGCTGCGTTCGAGCAGGCTGTAAACGAGGTGTCTGCGGCGGACTGGAAAAAGTGTTTTGAAAACTGGTTTAGGCGCATGAATCTTTGTATAGAGGCTGGTGGAAAGTACTTTGAAAAGATTTAATAAAAATATATGTACGTATAGAACAATTTTTTTTAGTTTCGCAAAACTTTCTGAGTGTCCCACGTAATAATCAGTTAATGTCCAGACCTAAACCACGAATGCGTTTAGATAACTCGTTTAACCGCGAAATAAAATTTTCATACACTAATTAAATATAATAATAATAAAGAGTAAGGGTTTATTTTTACAACTTCTTAGCCAATTTTAAATTTCTTGCACCAGTAGAAAGCTAAATTATTCTTGAGTAACATAGGCTATTTTTATCCCGAAAACTTGTCGTGGGTTTCGCCACGGGAGCGAAGCCGCGGAGAAAAGCTAGTGTATTATAAAATAAATATTATCACGACAGTTGAACAAAGCCGCATAATAATTATATTCAATATAGTAAATAGTCACATCAAAGTATTATTTCGTTAAACACATAATTCTCCAAAAAAAGAGTAACATTGTTTTGTAAAACGAAAATAGTATTTAATTGTTCATCACACACTGAAACCTGAACAAAATTGAAGCTTTAAAAAACTTTTCCATTTAAAAACATAGAACGTTGTTTTGCTAGAAAACATCAATTACTAGCAAGTTCTAGAAACATGAAATACGAAGAAAAATATTGAACTAGCTTCAGCTGGCGGTTTCACCCACATGAAGTTAAAAATTATCCCCATGGCAACTACTACCTGAAAAAAATCATATGTCCTACGAGTATGCCAGCTCAGGTCTACCTTTGTGCTACTTATCCTAAATGAATTCTGCCGTTGAGGCGTGATTGATTTAATGGGACTGTATTGTTGAATGAATGAATGAAATAGTTTATTTGCTAAATGTAGGTATACAGATAAGATGTTGTATTTTGTAGAACAGTCCCGATACATTTTGCCTCACGGCATGCAAAATTGTTTATTTTAATATAATTACAGACACCAATATTTTTAAAACAGTAAAACATAGAAAGACTCGCAACATAATACAGTAAAGAACATTAAGGATCATTACAAAATTCGTTATTTAAATACAATAATTAATAAAAATATTCATATTAAAATAATAATAATAATCAATTTTATCAATGAAATTTAAACACAATAGTTAAGAATGTAGGAAAGATGAATAATATTAATGTCAAAATATCAACAAAATGTCAGATGGAAAGAATAGGCATAAGTCAAATCAACGTACAATTAAATAAATTGACAAAAAATAAATCAAATGTCAAATAATATAAATATTGTGTAAAATTAGTCAAATGTCAAAATACAAAAACAAAAAAAAAGAAGAATTTACCATAATTAAAATCAAATCAGAATAAAATATAGCAATGTCAAAAAAAAAAAAAAATACAATGTAAACTATAAAGTTTTATCATTGAGAAATTCACAAATGGAGTAATAACATTTATCAATTAAAAAAAAAAAAATATGTTAAGGCGATGGTTTAATGCCCGTACTATTTAAATCACGACTGTCCCAGACAAACATTACAGATTTTAGGAAGAGGTGTCGAGTTGTCGACCGTCAAACATACAGATTTTCACATTTATAATATCAGAAGCGTTGGATGAACAAAAACTGAAAGGGGAGGGGATCGAATTCCCAATGGAAATTATGGGAAATCTAACATTCTACGCAATACTCAATAGATCATTGTGGAAGGAGCTTATTTATGACTCTTTCTCGATCACATTTTCTTTCAATATCTGGTTGTGTTGGTAAGGAATATTTCTTGAAAAATATATGGAGATACTATGAAAGCCGCAAAGCTGCTTAGTTGGTTCTTTGATATATGGGCTTTATTTAAGTAAAACAAATTGTTATTTAGTTGATTATTGTTTCAGTTCACTTCTTAACAATAACATCGACCACATTTTTTTAATTCTTTCTCATCTTTCTATATCTTACTCCCTTAACTTTGCAGTACCTACATACCGAACTACCAATAGTCATACATTTATTTTTTATTAATCTATTTACCCTGTTTATTCAAAACAACAATACAACATTAGAATTGACTCGACCCCTGTCAAGATGTCCTCAATTTTGATAAAATCCACTTGCTCCCATTTCTATCCAAAGTGTTATTGGTAGGCTATCAGATCTCGGCAAGTTTCTTATTGGAAACATGTCAAACGGAAGGTGTGACAGAACGCGGAAATGTCAGAATGAAAGACATCTTGAGACAACTGTCACAACGGCAGTCAAAATTTCAAATGTCGTAAGGGACAAACAATTCACTTTTGGAATTTCAACGCTCAGCTAAACGTCGAAAGTTGAAAATACCGTACCATGTGTACCGGTTACGACATTTGAAAATTCCACCACTTGTATGGTTTGGGTGGAGGTACACTTCCAACGAAAAATGTGGACTATTTTTAGATTTTTTGGTTGTGTCCTATCTGTTGAATGTAACATGCGCGTAGAGTGGGACAACTAACAACTCCAATGTAACGGTAACTGTGCCAATATTTCTTTTTGAAAATAGTGCAAAATGTTAGCAGAGCTAGGGTCGATGTTTTTTGGCACAGGTACGGATCAGATTGAAGTGATGTTGGATCAAGCAAATATCTATAATATGGTGGTAACAGAAAATGAGAAATTGATATAATTTGAATTATTAAACAGAATCACATCATGATCTAGGTAAGATGCTGTTCTTAATCTGTCTAATATCTTTGCTTCCATTCGCTTTCAATAGAACGCCACCTTAATTGTGGTACAACTGTCCTCTAACTTATGAACTGATTCGGGCGATCTACGGTTTGATTAAACAATTTCATTTACACAGTTTTGGGCTAATGTTTGTGAAATGTGATCAACTAGATTGAATATAGAGATTATTAAATAAAATAAGATGTACAAGGAAATAATAAACATCATCCTTTTGAACTTTGGAAAATCTAGTTTATCTAAAGTTGCAGTCCAGTTTAAACGTTTCTTGTCGACATCTCCCTCCTTCTTAGTTGTTTCGTGTGTAATAAAAATACGCAGATTACCCCCTTTTCAAGATTCTGAATAACTTCAGCATCATTTTCTTGCAGTTCTCCCAATTTTGAGGTACAACATTTGTCTTTTTCTTTTACATTTTAAGTCATTAGTCGTCATGTCAATAGTAAACTCATTGCCAGCTGTATCATCTTTCACACAATCCATTCAGACCTTAATTCACAGGATAATTTATATAGTAAGATCTTCTCGAAACTTTCACAGTATGCGAGTCCTCACAAGTCCATTTAATGTTTCTTTTCATTCATATTCAAAACTTTCTCATGAATATGTTCAGCTTTCTTAAAACCGAATCTCAGATACGAGTTTATTCCCATCAACTTCTTCCTGCCCCTGTCTCATGTTACTTGGGGTCGGCGCAACACGTTTTTATCTTCCATTCCGTCCTGTCAACCGTCATGCTATCATTGACTCGCTTTTCTTTCTTATCACTCCTCACACAATCCATTCATATTTTCTTTAGCCTTCCATCCATCCACATTTATATTCATACATCTTTTAGAAAAAAAACAATTCCAAAAGAGAGAATTACATTCCACAATAGTTGGCTTCTTTCAAGACTTTCCTCGTGATTAATGAGTGAGTTTCTCCGTTCGGTTAATATGATCACGAATGGTACGAAACAAAACGAGTTCGAAGACTTTCGAAGTTTAGAAGTTACGGTGTCGAAGTTCATTCTGTCGAATTGTTGGAAACAACACATGAGATGTTGGTAGAAATGTTAGAGATAAAAGTAATTTGTTGCCGTGTTTAATTTTAACTTGTTGGAGTTCTGTTTGAGTATGTAAATTGTAATGAATAGAAGATATAAGTAGGAACTGGAATAGGGAGAGAGGTAATCGAAAAGAAAGACTACAGTGGTGACATTGAAGTAGTTATTGGAATAATACAAATTATGGAATTAATTGCGGTACATAATAAAAAGGGATATTGACTAAAAATATATTTTTTTTGTCCGATTAATAAAAAAAATATTGGACACGTATTTATCTTTTGCCACGTAAATAAAAAAAATACGACGATACAGTGCGTTGAAATATCGTGTGAAGTCACGGTGTGCTACAGTTTATACTGACAAAGTGACGTCACAAGCCCCCACTTCTGAACTTTGATGCGCTTTATCTTTGTAAATTTTTATTTATTTGATAATGATAATATCACTGACAGGCTAAATATAATTATCATTTTTCTACCCAGGAAACATCCCTATTAAGAAAGAGTTGTATCCTGTAAATGAATTGTAAAATCGAAATTGAGAACCTGTCAAACTCGAGTAAAGCATGAGCACTTGTTAAACTTTAGCATTAAAGTGGAGTTTGACAAGTACTCAAATTCAAATCAATTCAGATTCCGGGTGTATTTCAAAAATTTCTAATTAATCAATGTTAAATGTCAAGAACGGTAGGTACTACAGTACTGCTCCTACAGAATTTGCGAAAAACCTTTTAATCAAAATTCGCCAGGCGTATTTACCATAAGAAATATCACTCATTCAAAGGGTTATTCTATAGCACGCTTTACAAAATCGAATGAATTGTTAAAAGATAAAACAGATAAGGAACAAAGACCGGTAACATTTATTGAGATTACAAAGGTCCTGGTTTAAGCCTTTCGGGTCTTATCGGCGTTTCCAGCGGCTATAAATAACACTTGTACTTTCGCATACAATTCCTTTCAGCAGTTATAGGTCGTTTTTAGGGTTCCGTACATCAATAGAAAAAAAACGGAATCCTTATAGCATCACTTTGTTGTCTGTCTGTCTGTATAACTAATGTACCTACAAAATAGCGCTTGAGCGTGACCGCGTGAGTTGACATAACAAATCAAAAACGAGATCATCTTTATCAGACAGCAAGCAAAAACGATGTCAGTCATCTCATTAGGTTTTAAGTTATGCATTATAAGAAAAATAAATAGTATCTAGGTAAAACTGGGACTTTCTTTTTTAATAAATCAGCTGTATGAAAAATACCGTTTTATTTATATTTAAATCTCACTTTGGCATTGGACATTTCTTTTGGCCCGCTTTGGTTACAACCTGGAGACTGATAAGCCGGCTCTCTTTTTCCTTTCGGAGACGCAGATCAGATGTCCGTCAGACATATCGTACCTAGCATACCCAGGGTATACCCTGGAGCACAATTTTAAGCAACGCGAGGGTGTGTGCATGTACACCCGAGACGACATCTGTTATCGGCGTCTCCGAAACCTTGAGGACTCCAGGTTCTCTGTGCTGTGGGCTATGGTGGACACGTGTCTGGATAAAATTATCTACGCCTGTGTCTACCGGTCGCACAGCGGTGGTCAGGAGACAACCAGGCTCACAGAGTACCTAGGTGAGGCGGCTGATACGGCACAGCAGCGGTACCCTACCGCATAATTAGTGTAACTGGGGCACTTCAATGCCCACCACCAGGAGTGGCTCTTTCCGTACCAGTGCAATGATCATGCTGGGTGAGAGACGAGAAAGCTTGCGCTTGCGTTAAATCTCGCCCACGCCGACAGGGTACTTCCCGTTGACCTAGAATCATGAAATTTTGCAAGAAGCAATGTTTTTTTAGCTCAAGTAAAGAAAAAATCCGAGACCATACATTTGTACATACATAAAAAAAAGATTATTAACTTATTTGCAGTTCGTAACCTGACCGCGACTTACGTCAATGAATAGGAACTATAGTTTTCCAACGGCAAAGGTAATGTTGTCCCTCAATTCTGTTTATCTTATCGTTAGAGCAATGTTCGGTGCCTTCATACTTTATGAACGTTCAGTAACGTTATTTAATTATTTTGGTGAATGTTCCTTTTTTAAGGAACCTAAAGTGCGCGAGTCCAACTCGCACGTGGCCAATTTTTTTTAATTGGCAAATGTTATTTTCATAACCCAAATACTAAACTTTCTAACAGAAAACAGGGAGACATAGCAATAAACACTTAAACGCATTTGCTACCAAATTCCATTATTCGTTCATCGTCATCATCATTCAGCTGAAAGGATGAATTATCCCCACATTGCCTGATTCTGTGCACGAAAAGCCAGTAGATTTCTGCGACCATGATGACGGACCGCAATGGTCACGGACTGTGCCCGTTGAAATCTAAAATCTATTATTTATATTTTTAACTTCGACAATCTCGGGACCCTGGGGTCCCGGTATTTTGAAAGAGGTGCGAGAGGCCGAAGGCAACTCGCAGAGGCCTTGTTCGGTATGTATCAGGAAATGTGACACTAAGCGACGATTATCCCTGTATGCACTGCGCAAGTGCACCCAAGGACAATCACCGATTGGTGCAGGACTATTGCAAAATATGGAGAAAAAATGTATTGGGATATGGGTTTGGTAGGTTTAGTGGATTGATTTCCGAAAACTATAGGAGGACTACTAGCCCCTGCCTGACCACTGTTGAACGACACGGCTATAAAATGGCTATTAATTATATTTAGTTTATTTTTTAAATATTTCTTTATAAAAACAAAACATAAAAAACCGACCAAGTGCGAGTCGGACTCGCGCACGGAGGGTTCCGTGCCATTATCGCAAAAAACGGCAAAAAAATCACGTTTGTTGTATGGGACTTAAACATTTATTTTTATTCTATTTTTAGTATTTGTTGTTGTAGCGGCAACAGAAATGCTTCATCTGTGAAAATTTCAACTGTCTAGCTATCACGGTTCATGAGATACAGCATGGTGACAGACAGACAGACAGACGGGCAGCGGAGTCTTAGTAATATGGTCCCGTTTTTACCCTCTGGGTACGGATCCCAAAAAAAAACATTAAGAAATATAAAAAATAATAGTTGTCCACGGAGTCAGAGCAGAGTTCAAGCTACCAGTGGTTAGGACTCCAGAGACAGGAACGTCCTCACAATGAGAGCCGTATCGAAGAGTACTGCCTTCTGTATCAGGCCCTTCATTGGATTCAACCGCGCAATGACAGCCTCGACAGATGGTCGTCGAGGCTCTTGGCCGTCCGACAATCATTACAATGACCGCTGAGTCCACATTCCACATGTCGACAACCTCGTGTGTTAAGTCGAGATACTTGATTTATTTCTCTTTCACGAGGTTCTCATCATGCGGGATGAAAAAACCTCGACCACTTCCGCGAGATGTACAGTCTCATCACCGATGATCGTGGCTGATGCATCCTGTTTGCAGTCAACAGTGTCCGAACCCTTCTATCGAGGGCTTCGAGCTCGGTCTGAGTCCATTTGAGTATGCCGAAAGAGTACATCAAAACCGGCATGACCCAACTGTTGAAGGCGCGCACCTTATTTCCGCCTGATAAAAGGCTATCTAATACCTTTTTCTCAAACATGCTTGGCAATTTGAGCATTATTTTGACAAACTTCTTCGAGATAAATCGAAATTGCGGTACTGGTCGCATGCGAGCAGCAACCGGCAAAAGTTGTATGAAAATCCACATCTGTCGTGTCTAGCGGCCAAATAAATTACATAGTAAACTCATATCTGTCGTGTTATTTAAAAATAGAATTATATTTAACTCCGAAGCATGGCCACCAAGGAGGTAACTTATCAAAGGTTTTATTTAAAGGAGATGTTCCAGAAATGTATGGAGCCTGGGCCAGCTCTATGTACACTTTATGTAAAAATGGCTGTATATTATAGTAGGTAACTGTTTTTTATTGATAATTTTCTTTAATTTCATTTCGTTTCAATGTAAACTCAAATTAACTTTGTCAAGTAGAGCAACACAATTTTCAAATAAAAATGGTGGGTCAGATTAGCAGTAGGCGAAAAATGACATTTTGACAATGACAGTATGCGAAGAATGACATTTTGGTAATGACAGCATGCGCAGAATGTCATTTTGACAATGACATTTGTTTGACGTGTCATCGTAATATCTGCGTCAATAAAAACAACACTAATTCAATTGCAATAGAGAAGCAATCAATTAATGTACGTAGTAGTAAAACAATAATTAAAAACGCCGAAACATATCCAATTCAAAGTCAGAGCAAAGAAAGACTCAAAGAAGTCACTTCTTAAAACTGTCAAAGTCGTCAGTCGTCATGTCAAACACAACTGTCATGGCTGCCCGAAAACTAGGGTTATCTTATTAAAAAACTATAAATGATCATTTTTGTTACTCCTGTACCAGTGTTCTTCAAATTAATTTGTTAGTATTTTTATGGAATTGCCCAATTTTTTTCCTATTTATCTATGTAGTGTACATAGTGATGGCCCAAAATCAAACATCTCCTTTCGAACTAGCTTGCAAATAGAACGCTGTTTATTGAAAAAAAACAAATGAACACTAATATGGGTACAATTATTGTTGTTTGTCATTCATTTTGACAAAATGAGTTCTCTAGGTACTACTTAGTTTTACTTTCCGCATATTATTTGAGAAAAGTACTATACAAGCCTTGGCCACAGCTAGGTATTGATGGTCTTACGTATGTCAGGCGGCCAAAGAAACGCTCCTTCAGCAGTTGCTTCATGTCAGTACTGTGTTGATGCCCAACGCTTCCGACATACCCTAATACTTGTGAGTTTTAGTGGAGGAGAGAGAGGTGTCTAAGCTGTATGGAATCAGATTGTTGAATTCCCTCTGATTCTATTATCTCCCCTTGCTTTACATGCATGACTGCACATTTGTCCACACCAAATTCCATTCTGATGGAGTTACTGAAGGTTTCAGTTACCTTCAGTAGCTGTATGCAGTATGATCAGACTTCTCAACCGATAGCTTAGACCTGAATCCTCCAGCAGTGTACTTAGAGGATTCAGGGCTAAGCAGAACCAAAGTGAACTCAAACTGTCGCCCTGAAATATCCCCCGCTTAATCCATACAGGCTCAACATCCCCCTGAATCGGTCGACAACCTGGATATCGAAGGACCGTCTTCCATTGCCCCATACATGATTCAAAGAAGGTGCATAGAGTGCATCTATTTTGTACAACTCCAGCACCCTCATGAGCCATGTATGTGGCTTGTAGTCTATCCAGCATGTCGACAGATCCTTGCGGAATCGACGAACCTGCTGGCTTATGGCCATGTCAATGAAGAGTAGCTCTTTAGTGCCGCGGGACCCATTCCTACATCCATTCTGAGAGGGAGACAACCTTCAATATGTTTATAAATTTTTACTCTCAGGATGGATGTAAGAAGTTTATAAACGGTCGATAAGCATGTAATTGGTCTATATTAACTATTATTAATTATATTATTATTAGTTTCATTATTAATTAAAATTTAACATTTTATTAAAAATCCATAATTACTAAATGTGTCCTAAAAATACCACTTATAAGTAATAGCTGTTCCCCGCGGCTTCACTCCCGTGGACCACCCTACAGGACCCGTTTTCGGTTTTTAAATATTATATTCCTGAATAATGTAGCTTCATATTGGTGAAAGAATTTTTCAAATCGGTCCAGTAGTTTCGAAGCCTATTCGGTACAAAAAAACAATCAAAAAAATCTTTCCTCTTTAAAATATTGGTTTAAATACCATGATCTCTCATCAACAATAATATTAGGTAGGTACCTATGTGTCTACCTACTACGTGTGTTGGTACTAATCCAATGGGTTTCCCTTCTAAATAGATTAACTCAAATATGTATACTATTTAATATGCGATTGGTTGTTCTCATCTATAATTAAACCTATGAATAAATCAATACGATACTAAGCAGATAATCCACACGTAGAGGTAAACAACTGTTATGCTTGTTATTCTGAAGGGTTTGATAGAAATGAGGCGAGTCTGAGGTTTCCGGGGTGATGGGAGGGGGGGGAGGCGATTTAGCTGGATTTCGACTTAGGGAAACTCATTAAAGGCCTTAATTGGAGGTCATGGGGTTATCGAGTAGATAGCAGACCGGAATCGATTCGTAGTTAGAGGGGCAATTGAGTCCTTATCTCTTGATAGTGCAAATAACAGAGAGTTTGGTTAAGATGTCTAACTTTATTTATCTGTGAGCAAAGTTACTGCTAGTTAAGCCATGACCTAGGTTGAATGAAGGCTACAGAGCGATATGAAAATTGTAAGTTTGCAGAAACATACAAAATAAAAATCTTTTCCTGTAATGTTGGGAGCATTGCAGTGTCCTCTGTATTCTATCTTCATCAGATGATTAAACGTATCTAATAAACCAAAAACACTGTTTTCGCGAGGTATTCTAATGGCATCTTCCTCTTTTATTAACCGACTTTCCAAAAAGGAGGAGGTTCATTGTTAATTTTTTTTTGTTCACCGATTTCTCCGTCAAATGTGGACTGATTTAATATAAAAAAAATTGTTTGTAAGAGTATGTTCCCAAATTGGTCCCATTTTGGTTTGGTGAAGATCTGATGAAGAACTTCAGAGATATACAACAGAACTCTTCAAAAAATGATGGCAAATCTCTCGGGATTGCTGCAATCACATGTATGTTTCTTGTTTATACCATTTCATAACATAACATCACGCCAGTACGCTATGTACCCCTTGTACGCAGATGTGTATAGTTCACCTAGGTACACTCTAATTTCACTGGTTATGTTCAAGTTAAACAATATTCGCGTAATCTATTCTGGCATTATAGGTATTTTACTAAAGAACTTGCCTAGGTACAACTAAAAAGAGAAAAAAAAAACAATAAAAAATACAAAAAAAAATAACACCGACTTCCAAATAATAACACTACAAAGTGAAAAAAAACTTTCTTTTAGGAAGTCGGTGTCCATAACGAAAAAAAATGGTACCTACCAAAGACACCGACTTCCAATATGAACGTTATTTTACACTGTAGTGTTTTTATTTGGAAGTCGGTATTATTTTTTTGTAAAAAGTGTTTTTTTTTTTCGCTTGGTGTCTTGGCTATATCCAGCAGTGGACGTCTTTCAGCTGAAATAATGATGATGATTTTTTATATAGTTTAACCTCTACCTCAGTAAATTATCACGATGCTTGTAGCATCCGTTGCGTTTCAGGTCGTCACAGGAGCATGTGAATGCTTCAAATCATATCTGGCAAACCACCGAATGTTAATTCATCCAGGTTAAATTCAAACAAACTGGCAAATTTCGCCGCTATCATACGTTATTCAAATAAAAGGTTCCACAGTATTTGACTTTTCAGAACCGTAAATATTTCAGCGTACAGCACACAAACCATTACATTCATGGATACGTCACATAAACCCATGGTTTACGAGGTTGCCTCTAATGCTCTGTTTTTTATTGCAACGAATATGTTTGTGATGGTACACGATAACTATGCGTTTGGTTTTTGAGAGATAAACGACATCGATTTGTGTATTATACAGTGTATACAAAATGATTTTAATATAATTTGAATTTATTCAGGGGTTTACTTTTTCGTGACTCTTGCAAGTCACGAAAATGTCACGCTTTTTTCAATATTTCAGTGACGATCGAATAGTAAAAGTGGTTTATATTCACGTGCCCTTTTATTTTCTGAACAATTTCCAATGCATTAGCAGTTACCCACGCCTTCTTGAGAAAAATGGTCTTGACAGACAGACGGACGGACAACAAAGTGATCCTATAAGGGTTCTGTTTTTTCCGTTCGAGTTACGGAACCCTAACAATAGAAGTCCACCGGTATCGGGAACAGGGTCCAATCTCCCGGTGGTCAGGGCTCCAGGGAGAGCAACCTCTGAACAATACGAGCCGTGCCCAGAAGTACTGCTATTATTATTGAAAGGCGTGCGCTTGACCACTATCTTCCAACAATTTACCTTCTATAACTGCATTAATATGGTAGGCATAGAATAACCTTATCAGCCTATAATAATTATGCCTTCCTGCTGTTGTGACTTGGACCAACTTTTTGTAAAAAGGAGTGGGAGATTACCCACAGAGCAAACCTAGTATGATTGTGCTGGATGTGCCAACTGTACAGGGAAGTACTCAAATTCAGAAGATTCCTCCAATCTTGCCCATAATTACCAGTAAAAATACACACAAAATAGCCCGTACATTTTGCTGAGACTGACAGAAATCGCATCAGGCATTTCGTTGTCCATATCGCGTGACAAAAAACAAGGGCTCAGCTAAAACAACATGGCACGGGTATTAAAACGCGAAGGACTCCGGGGCGACCAAACAACATGAAATTTGAATAATCCGGCCCGCCTGTCCCGCGCTGGGCAGTGGAACAGCAACAACATATACGTTTTTGTGTTGTGACGTCATGTTTTACGGTTGTGTAGTTACTTGAGTTCTCGACTGTATTTAGTAGAAATATTTTTAAGTTATTTCAGAGTTACGGCGGTTCTACATGGAGCCTGCGTACTTCTGTACGGCCTTTGTTGGTAGAGAACTGTAGTCAGCCAAGCAGCGCCTTTCCACCGAGATTGTGGTCTCAATGAGAATAATGTAAGACAGTGTTGAAGGGAAGCCTTTAGCTACTTCAAATAAGAATCATCTTCACGTTGTTATGTAAAATCGGTGGCTTTGCTACCAGAAACTCAAAAATATTAGGACCTTTTTTGAGAGAAAATGCTAATGGATAAGAACTCAATAAACCTAAATGTAGTGAAACCGATTGTTGTGGGTAAAATTTAAATAATCCGTACTGGAGACTCACGATAGGCAGCCAAACAAGTAACTGACAGTGAAATAGAATATTTACGACACCGGTCTCAC
Source organism: Orthosia gothica (assembly GCA_949775005.1). NCBI lineage: Eukaryota > Metazoa > Arthropoda > Insecta > Lepidoptera > Noctuidae > Orthosia > Orthosia gothica. The sequence goes on from OX459050.1 coordinate 26,344,224, forward strand.
CCTGCAAAATAATGTTCATTGAAATGTAAACTTCAGGGTATCCTCTGTAGTCATAGTTTACATTGAAAATACAAATTGGCAAACAGCTCGCTGTAAGCGAGCTTACCAGCATCGTGCCACTCAACAGCTGACACCTCGCTTACCGCATGCTTATCACGCGCTTTAAGCAGGCGGCCCGCAGACTGCTTGCTTGAAGTACGTTGCTAGCATAAGCGAAAGCGGTCGGCGCGTAGACAGTCTAGTTGACTGCTAGATGTAAGCGCGGTGACAGCTGGTTGCCTGCTAGCTGGTCTGTCAGCGCGTAGACAGCGATCAGACAGCTACGTTTGAGGCGGTGTTGTGCGGCTGCGGTGTTGGAGCGGGGCCGCGTAAATGAGCTTCGACCAGGCTCCCGCCTTCGACCAAGGTTCGCGACACGCGTTTACATGTTATTATAGAAATCGTTCTACGGTAAATACATAAAGTATATAACTAGATCCGTAGAAAAATCTCTGCAAAGAAAGGTTGTCACAATGTCGCATCGAAACTGTTGACGGACCTTTAACTTACAAATTCAGTAACGTCATAGATAAATAAAGTTAGTTTTGTAGATAACACAGAAGATAAGTCTGCTTAGGGCTTAGGCTTATAGGCATACAAGATGATGATTTTCCCCAAGAAAAATCACCAACAAACATCTAAAAATATCAAAAAGTCTTCAATAATAACAAGATCAAGAAAGTGTCTTCAATGAAATTTGAATAATACATCTTCTCGAGACGAGGGCGGGCCGTCGAATAACAACGTATTATTTTACAGTTGCTACCAGAACTGAAGGGAATTGTTTTGATAACATAATTTTATTTACTGCTTATTGAAAAAGCATTCCATTAGCGACTGTATTTCTAGCATAGGTCTATCTTGAAAATACTTTCATTGTGCGTACAGCCAAGGAGTGGAATTCCCTGCCGCCATCTTTGTTTCCTGATAGCTACAACCTAGGGGTCTTCAAGTCAAGAGTGAATAGGTCACTTCTAGGCAAGCGTGCTTCACCTTCGACCTCATCATCACTTAACATCAGGCGAGATAGTGGTCAAACGCGAACCTATAAAAAATTAAAATTAAAAAAACTTGAGCAGTCAACATTCCAGCTTACTAACTAGCTTATGATTCTATTACGGCATGAGCCTGAAAGTCGTTTTTAAAGAAAAGTCGGTCGGCGCCTAGAACGTGGTAAAAAAAGTTCTCGATTTTGAGATCGAGTTGTGGTTTATTTGAGTGGAGTAAATTACTCATAACATTATATTTACTTTCACATTCGCCCACTAATATAAGTCCCACATTTGATAGTCCATGTTCGCCTCATACTACTAATATCGCTTATTGTTAAGAAGCACATGAAAAAAATTTCAAAATTTAAAAACCCCGACACTTTTATCTTGCGAAAACACCCCGATTCAAACAGTAAAACACCCATAACTTTTGAACGGCTGAACTGATTTTTTTCAAACATAGCTAAGAACACTCTCAACAAAATCACCTTTCAAACAAAAAAAATTAAATCAAAATCGGTTCATCCGTTTAGGCGCTATGATGCCACAGACAGACACACAGATACACAGACACACAGATACACAGCAACACACGTGAAACTTATAACACCCCTCTTTTTCCGGCGGGGGTTAAAAACAAGTCAACGGATCTCTTATATCTTTCCTTTACTAGGTACAGAAGCAAATATCTCAATACAATATTATCTCCGATCTTTCTGCTTCAGAAATATTCTATTTTCCGCCAAATCTATTTTTATGTGCCTACAACTATGGCCCTAGCATATTGCTATAAATTACAAGATAGGGGCGTATTTTATCAGTAACATAAATTACAGACTGTCATATTCAAACTGTGTTTTATTTCTTACCTTTTATTTATTTCGTCTGTGTTTTTGCTTGAGTTAATCGCAAAAAATGATGAAAGGCTGTTGTGAAATCACAAATGGAAAACACATACAGGAAAATTGTTAACAGAAGGGTACGTTAGTAATAGTAGGAACATTTTATAACTTCGCAGCTGCATAATAGAGATATCTTCAGGGGAGAAGCAAATATTATCAATCACAATGATTACCTACTCACTATAAGTTAGCGGTTCTGGTCATCAAGGTAAAAGTTTCGTCACTATGGTTTACTTTAATGCAACTTGTAAGTGTAAGTCAATGGTTTAATGGATTCACGAAGGTATTAAGACGGTAACCAGACCAAAAATCGGCATGAGATATGAGCATTGCTATTGGTCCAGCGGCACTGGTGGCGCGTGAATTACAGTAGTGAATACGCCCAGATTTTAGAATAAAATCTTTACAAAATCGAATTTTGGTCTTTTGAAAAAAAAAATCTACAAAAATGTTCGTTATTAAATTGTCTATCCATTAGTGTTAGTACAAAAAATAATTATTGAACACTTTACGAGGAGATGCATAATGTCAAAAAATATTTCTCATTTTTATGTTTTTTTGGATGGAGATAAGTGAAATATATACAACATTTAAAAAAAAACTAAATCTACCATTTTAGAATCAATATTATGTATAAATTTAATGTATTTTTATTAATTGATATTTCTTTTTAAATAACGAGTAGATAGCTCCTAAAAACAGCACAAAAAACGGCTTGCGTGGCGTTTTGCTCGGGGTACCGCCTTAAACAAGATTTTTAAGAGTACAACACAGTCCATAGTCTGCAATAAACTGATTAAATCGATTAATGATTAATATCATGACCAATTCCCAGATTCATAAATCGAACACCAAAAAACAAAAAGAAAGACAATCGCACCATTTGAAAAAGGAATCGACGACGCTCGCTTCCGTTACTCTAGATTGAATAATAACCAGTCAACAAACTCATTCCGCTTTCGATCTAGGAAGCCAACTATCTACCTAACTTCATATTTATTAATAAAGTTTCTTGAAGCTTGTGGCCAGTATCAGTTTCATAAAACATCTGTACCTACCACGGTTCCTACTTTAGTATTCTTTGGGTAGAAATATGTAAGCCACGGGCGGTCCTCCACGCAATCCTGGTGTTACTGACTGTAAATATAGATTTTCCAATACAAGAATTCAATTCCGGAGTGTCCTGCTATATTAAATACGCATACATATCTAACAACCAACCATAAAAATAGTGTCGTATCCTGAGTGATCGAGTCTTGATCGAAAATCAAAGTAGATCGAAATGGAACTATTTCACGGCAAAAAATACATTTGCTAGCGGTCCTTATTTAATTTCTACTCATTTATGTCTTTCTTATTTATTACCACAATAATTGTTTATTTATGTACTGTGTATTAATGTTATCATCATCATCATTATTTCAGCCAAAAGACGTCCACTGCTGGACATAGGCCTCCACCAAGCGTCGCCACACTGATCAGTCCTGTGCGTCTCGCATCCACCGGACTCCCGTAGGCTTGACCAGATCGGCGCTCCATTTTTGTTATATTTAAATATATTACCTTTATATTCATAAAACATTCATTTACAGCAATTACTAAAATTAAATTGAGGAGTCATATCACTTGAATTTGATGAATCACTTGTGATTTAGCCTTACCTACAACACTATGTTCCGCGAAACCAACATAAAAAAGAATAAAGTCATTGGCTGTTGTCAGTTTATTCTTCGAAATAAAAAATGATCCAAGAGTTTAGTTATTATTAGGTCATTACATGTGAAAATGGCGTTTTGTAAGGGAGGAACATAGTCGTTTTTTTTAATATAGTATATTTATTTAATAAAAGTATGTACTATTGCTCTCTATGCACTTTTGCCATCTCATAGGTAGTTCATCGATCCCTTTACTAAAAAAACCTTTCGGACGGGAATCAATAAAATCTTTGAAGGCGTTTTGGACTGCCCAATCGTAGTTGAATTTTTCCCTTGCAAGAAGTTATCCAAATTTCGAAAAAAGAATGGTAATCTGTTGGAGCAAGGTCCGGGGAGTACGGTGGATGTCTAAGACATTCCAATTGAAGCTCCTCTAATTTGGTAGCCGTCTGTTGTGCAGTGTAGCGTTGTCCTGAAGCAGCAGTGGCCTAGAGCGATTGACCAGCCTCGACTGTTTAGCAGCTAGCTTTTCTACCATGGTTTGCAGTTGCTGATAATAGACATCCACCGTAATCGTCTGGTCAGATTCCACCACCGTCGACCACATAATCGCATACCATCAGGTGAAATATTGGTCAAGCGCGAGCCTATAATGAATAAAAAAAAAAAAGCTGTAGTGAACGACACCGGCACTAGTCCACCAAACGCTCACAAGTAATTTTTTTTGCGTAAATTTTTGCTTGGGGCAGGATTTGGCTAGTTTGCCAGGATTAAGCCATTGCGATGAGCATTTCCGATTATTGTACAGGATCCACTTTGCATCACTGCACAGGTTAAAAATCGATTAAAAATCCCTTCCATATTGTGCCGGTTGAGTAATGTGACGCAGCAGTCAACGCGCGTTTGTCGGTGTGCTGCACTCAATTCATGAGGTTCCCACCTTTCAAGCTTTTCACCTTCCCAATTTGCTTCAAGTGGATTAAAACAGTTTTATCACTAACACCGCAGCCTGCAGCTAACTTGGACGTGGTTTGCGATAGATCCGCTTCCACAAAAGTCTTCAATTCTTCATTATCAACTTTGGTCTCCGGCCTTCCACGGAGCTTGTTCTGCAGGTCGAAATTTCCAGAACGAAAACGTTAGAACCAAAAACACACTGTGTTTTCTTTTGCGACACCGTCACCATACACATCATTCATCTTTCGAGCTGTTTCTGTAGCACTGGTGCCACGATTAAACTCTTACTCGTAAGTAACGCGATATTTCAAGTTTTCCATTTTGTAAACTGACTGGGGCAAAGAAAAAACCAAAAGAGGAAAAACAAATTAATTAAGGTTTTCGAAACACAAAAGCATGAGTAAAAATAGCTGACGAATTTAAAATTGGAATTCCAAACCAAAGAGGAGATATTTGAGATCAAAGTGGCCAGTACGACAAAACGCCAATTTCATAGGTAAGGCTAATATTTCAATTTATTTCATCATCCTTCCAGTATCCCATTTTATTTGTGATCATAGCTGCTTATTTTCGTCTTCTATATGTATATATTTATTTGGTGTCGTCTCCTTTCAGTCACCTCTTTTCTTACTATATCGAGTTTCACACAACCCATTCATAGTTTCTTTGATTTCTTTGGTGTTTGGATTTCCTCTACCCATGCATTACAATGGAGTTGGATTATGAAATAATCCCTCCAATATAACTTATTTATATTATTATATTATATTATTTATTGGATTTTCATAGCCATAAATCATAGAAACGAAACATAATCCTATCATAGGTAGTTAAAGTAGGTCTCCGTAATTATAATGTTTAAGTGCCGTCATATAAAGGCCAGTTGACAAGCTAACGACAGGTATTGATCCATCAACTCTAGGCCATAGTTACCGCAAATAGTTCACTTTAATTTCAACGCTAAATAAACGTGTCTATTGAAGGAAATAAGACGTCATTCCGTCGGACCGGAGTTGTAATCCGCGGTGCGAATTCAAATGTTTACACTAAAATGGTAACTTAAATTGTGTTTTTTTTTTATATTTCTTTAGAAATTGTTCTCAAAATAGGAAAATAAAACATGGTGATGAAACCGGCATATCGCAAGACCAAAAATTCACATCTATGAATCCGCACTGGGCCCGCGTTGCGGATAACAGAGCAATCTTTGCTTAGGTACCTACATTTATATCGTTTTGATTTGTCTTTCAGTAACCTTTCAGCACCTATCAATTCACTATAGACGAACTGACCAAATCAATCCAGTATCGGTCATCAAGATCAAGAGATAAAAATTAGAGTGCCATAACTAGTTTCAAATAACATGAAATATTATATACCTGATTCCCTAATATCGGTAATGATCCTAACATATCGATGATCAATCTAATCCACAGAGAACGGAGTCGCCTTGCTGGCGGCCACTACTACAAGCAGGATCAAAACTTTTCATACAAATTAGCGGAGTCGTAACGGAGTGCGAAGATCCGCCACATAAAAGGGCTTTCGCTTAGCTCAAAACTCGAACATAGTTAGGTACATCCGAAAATATAACTATGTTAACTTCAAAATGTTGCTCCTATGTCACTGCAACCACCAGATGAGCCTTGCAGCGTCAAATGAACCTGCTTGTTTAATGAACCATCCAACAGACACTTAATCGCCTAGAAGATGACAAAGCCGAAGAACTGTTTTCCGCGTAGGTCAATCTCTGTACTTCCGCCTTCGCTCAATTACCTCCATGTTACATCCTTAATATTCCTTAATACAAATCAAGCTTGTCAGTAAGTGTTATAAAAATTGAAGGCCCGTGATAATTCGGACTATTGTAGCAATTTAAGCCGACAGTTATACTCAGCGCATATTGAGCGAGTAAGAACATTAAATAATGGCGTATGAATGAATGCTGCCAGAGGGGTAACTCTGTGCTCAGTTATGTAATCAGATCACCCCGCCCCGTCACCTATGTCACATACGTATCAGGATGCAAATCACCCAATCGGTGACAACTAGCTAATAGATTTAGGGCGATTGCCAATATCGAGAGCTATTACTGTTGGTTTAATTAGAATATGTTCAAATTATCGAATGTATTTCGGTATTTGATTATGACGATTATTACTTTGTGGAGGGCTGTTTATTGGTTTTGCGGTGAATTTTATCAATTAAATATGATGATGTTTACGTGCATAAAATTATATTGCTGAACTAAAATTAGTTGGCTTTATTTTTGATCATTATTAAATTATTTCGTACTAGCGTATTTCCCGTTCCCGTGGGAATGCAGGGATAAAATATATCTATGCCTATGTCACCCGAGGATAGTGTTGCGGTGAAAGAATTTTTTTAAAGTCCAGTTTTTTTTTAAGTTTATTCGTTCCATACAAAAATACAAATCTTTCCTCTTTATAATATTATATTATATATAGTATAGCTATAGAAGTATAGATCGATGACATAAGCTTTAATAAATAATTATTTGGCATAATGAATACCTAAACAAAATATTGTGTCTTTGGCTTAGTAGGCGTTTCGGCCGCTGTGTTTCGTCCGATCCGGTCGAAACAGGAATTTCATTATTATTAATATTTTTGAGTGGTGTTTCGGACTATACCTTTCTTACAAAACTATCGCACAAAAAAAGTTAATTTCCAAAAGCTGCAAATGAAAATGCACTGATCCCCGTCCACCACGGCTCACTTACCAGGTAATGTGATTCAGTATGTCGGACCGACCAGAGCGAGTACTCCCGCGGGCCTCGTTAAGGTAACTTCTGACTCGACTTAAGGATCACGACATAAATGCTTGGATCACAAGCTCATGTGAGTTGCAAGTGTTCTACGGGGAGTAGATTGCTTCAATATTTAATGATAATGCTAAGATGTTCTGTTAGTTTTAATTGTTTTATGTGTTTAATATCCAGAAGATAAAATAATTACGGTATTAAAGGCCAGTTTTTGAATTGAGAAGTTTAATTTAAGAACTTGTCAAACTCTATTTAAATACTGTAGTGTTAGTTTTCATGCTAAAGTAGAGTTTAAAAATTTCTCAACTTCAAATTCCCAGTTCAAAAACCAGCATAAGTTGCAGTTTTTAGAGGTTTAAACTTTGATCTTGGGATATACCCGAAACCGCGACACCAACACACCATACAACAAAAAACTCACACTCACATAATTAAAAAGAGGATTGATGAGCAAATGCTGATACACGTTTAAACGTTATCGCATTTTCACCCCAGTAGAACTTCGACCTATATTTACAAATACTACTAATATTGACAACGCTACAGAGAAAGATAGTACTCTAATATTTACCTAATTTGCCTCGCTTTCAAGATTCACGAAGTTTTCCCTATCTTATCAAGTCCTCAGTAAATATTTATCAAGAAGGAAATAGAAAATCAGATATAAAACCAAGACTACCTACTCACTGAGATTAGGTCTGCCTGTAAACAAGAGAGAAGCTAAATTGGGTCAAATTTCAAGTCGAGAGTAAGTCACTTTAGTCCGACGACGATGCTTCTTAAGCCTTCGTCACATTGACTAAGCGAGCGAATATTTTGCTTGCTGGGTAGTGTACTTAATTATTTAAATAGGAGCTTTGTTGTATAAGTGGGGTGTATTTGTGCTTTAATTAAATAGATATTGACTATTAATCAGGTTAAGGCTGGATTAGAAAATACATATACCTACAAGTGAACTGGCCTGATTATAAATATCACTAACCCAATTAGAAATTAACATTCGGGGGGCTACTATGTCCATAGAATTTTATTATAGGTACGTACATACATAATTATTCAAGCAAGAATATGATCAAATACACTATGCTAATATCTACAACAAACATAAATTCTTCATCAAAATACTCTGCCTAACACAGGTACTACAAAAAACAATTTCACAAAAATAATGAATTGCCCCTACAATAACGACGCATTACCCCATATGAGTCTCAGAATGGAGTCAACGAATTTACGCACATGGCCCGCGAATAACCCCCAAATATTTTCTATGTAGCAATCTTGAGGACGGTTTATTTAGATTAGCGTCTCGTCAACTGCCTCTCTGTATTCATGACGTTCCTTTGCCGGCACTTTTCTCTGTACGGGATAACTTGGAGCTTCAAAACTCGGCAATACATATAATTCCACCGCGATTCCCAAGCAATCATCCCGACGCTTTGATATTGGGCATTCATGCGTTTCAATGTGATACGATAACATATATACGTCTTATACAGCTAACTGTGAATAAAATTCCCCGATCATAAAGACTGTATAAAAGATAGACTAACTAATGTTTAAACAAACGTGCCTCACAAAGGAAAAGCGAAACAAGACACTTATATCGTTGAGAAGAATTGTTGAATTGAAACGTTTGTGAAATAGACGGAATTTATTTATAAGGAGCTGGACAGAGGAATAAAATAGGAAATCATAAAAGATTTGCACTTCGACCGGACTGAACGAGACGTTTACGACTCATTAAAATTTCAAAAAAAGCTGTCTAAGCGTAAGAACGTTTGCAGCACTTTAATAAAAGAAGGTGGTTAAAACCTAACGGTTGAATCCTAGTGTTATTATAATTGATCTACCAATACTGTCCACAACACCAAATAAAATCAATCGGCAAACCACAGTCAGTCAAAAGCTGAATGAAAAAGAGTAGATATCAATAAAACATGAACCTAAGAATTAATACAACTGACCTCACAAATTTAAATATTAAAACAAAACTTTCCTAGTTAAGTTTAACACGTTTTAAAGGAAATAAAATTGACAAGCCCTGCCATCCATGTGCAATTCTGATTTCATTCAGTTGATTTCTGAAAAATGTGTTGAAATTTTCAAACGGAAACTCGCAATTAAAAATCATGCTGGTATAGCTCAATTTTTCCGATTTCAGATTTTTATTGGTAGTGTTGTTTATTCGATTTCTCTGATTTCCATCAGCCAGTATTATCAGGTCAAAATGCATGTTTTGAAACTAAAGACGGATCAAATCATTATTATGACGGTTACTTAAGGTTGCCCTAGTCGACGACACGAACTATTTTGTGCGCGGGGTTAAAATGCATGCTATCTCATCCGACAACACGTGCGAAAGAGATAGATGCTTTGATGAGCAGTAAGAAGCTAGTTCGTGTACGAATTAGCACTTTTGCAAGTTTGTAGCGAAATGGGTGATGATTTAGGACGATAACGAGCGCACGAAATTTTGTAAACAGACCTATGGGAGTCTAGATATCATGCAACATGCAACGACTAAATGTATATTTCCAAAATAAAATTATTTGCATTGTTGAACTACTAATTACTACTATTACTATACCTGTATGGTAGCCGTTTTGCAATTTTCCTTCTTCTTATGGTATTTATTTCCGCCCAAAGATGCGTTAAAATTAGTGTTGAAATATGGAACTTTCGACGCTCATAACTTTCAAATGTTTTTTTTTACTTTTTTTCCTATACATGGCTAGATAATGATGAGACAAATTGATATCATATTTTATTTTGAACGTACATAATCAAACAGTGAAGTAATCGCTAGACTACGTTAGTATGGAAGAATGATCGACTAGTGTAACCTTAAGATCACTTTTCACTGTCAATGAAATCATGAATGATCATTCACTGTTCTCTCAAAACTTGCGGTGGAAAACGATCGTATGGTACTACTTATTGACAATTATAATGTTAGAAGATAAAATAAATAACACAATATGGAATGACATGTTTTGTGGAGCCTCATAATTTTATATACAACTGACCTATACAACAACAGTTGGTATAATACTCGTAATATCATCATTGAGGGCAGAACAATAGTCAATTACCCACTTTTGTCTTACTGTTGTTGTATGCGATTGGACTTAATTGACATTGTTTTCTTGAAACAGGGATTAATACTGTCGTCGTATTTTGGAAATCTCGTTACAACTTACTGAATGAGCCTCTTAAGGCAATTTTGAAACATTCGTCGTTTTTTTCTGGAGCAGAGGCAGTTAGGGTTCGAACAAACGATTAGTAGTTCAAATGAAAGTATTTTTTTTCCTAGAATCTTTACTTACTTACGAGTACAATATTATTTTACTCTTACGCCAAGGTTTTTATTATTATCTTCCTGATTTCTTCTAGTATTAATTCTTACATCTGGCTGGCTCACTGGATAGCTATCACTAACTACATTTTCTTTCATATCTTTCCTAACCAAATCCACTCTCCGCTCTTATGCTAGTTATAAACTGATATTTCCACCCAAAATTTCTTTCCAGTTCAATCATAACCTATATTTTTTTGTGAAGATCTCTCTCTTCCAGCAATTGGTTAAGTAGGTATATTCATCAGTTTTTACGGCCACATAAGAGAAGCTGTAATATTGTCGTGGTGATAAATTGGGACGACACACGAGTGTAATTTGGCCTCCATACTCCACAAGCGATGCCCAGGTGTGGGGAGAAATTTAGATTATCTTTTACGTAAGGCATGTTTTATGAGAGTCAGTGTTATGAATCAATCTTCGTTCGCAATAGATTCGCAATTTTGTTTTGTGATTTTAGACGTCGCCACGTTTTTATTTTTATGGCGTAAACTGTTAAAATCAATAAAGATATTAAGGACTCTGAAGGTAAAAGATGATAAAAGAATAGTCGCCCAGCTCTTAGGCTATTATTTTCAATCATCATCATCAATCAATACATATAATTAATCTGTAGAAAAGTCGTTTTTGAAAATCGCAAATATAAAAAAAAAGCCAGGGTGTTAAAGGATAACCAACAGAGCCTATTTCCATTTTTGAAATATTTTTCTGTTTGTCTGTTTAGTTGTGCACGCATCACGTAAAATATACGAAACATTATGCGTAACTTGAAGTATAACATAGTTTTTTTTTCATCGCAATCGGTTCACTCTATCAAAAGTTAGATGAATTTAAAGTTTTCAAAGAAGTAAAATATCACAACACACGCAATTCAGATACTCGGACAGTTGAACTACATATTCGATAGATTGCGTTGTGCATTTGACGTCATTTTCTGAATGGCGGTGTTAGATTCTCCCCGGAAGAAATACACTAGACAAAAAATTGTATGTTGTAAGGTAAGCAGGGTAGGGTAGGCATTAGACGGGAGCGAAGCCGCGGCCACAGCTATTTTACTAATGAAACGTAGTAGTTATATATTATTTAATTATTAATCAATATACTGTAAATGATAAATAAAATACTCTAAGTTTAAAAAAATAGTAATGTTTTTACGATTTGGCCGTCGACCCAAACTAGCAAATATGCAAACGTTCAAATTACATGCTAGCACTACTGAATTCTACAAAAAAAATGTAGAAAGCTATGAGTACCTACTGTCTAGAGCGTTTGAGATCATGATCTATATCATGAATAAAACAGTAATTTCTTTCAGTGAGTTTTAGTTCACATTAATCGATTTTTTGTTTGCAATATGTATTTACCAGTATTTGGAGGCTGAGACCCAGTGCTTAGTGACAGGAAGTTGTGTTATACTGGCTTTAAAAAAAAACATACATAACAGTACATAAGTAGCTATAGTACGTATAAAACCAGGAAAAGGACAAGATCCCTTAAAATTCTAATCCTGGTCCTGGTCTAGAGCCTAGAGTCCTGGGGTAGAGTTTTAACAGAGCAAGCTTAGGGAACACAAAAATAACAAAAGTAAACTGTACACACTGTAGTGTTAAACTATTAACAACAGATGAATATATAAATAGGTAGATACAAACAGAAACATTAATTACAATAGAAATTAATTGGAAACTTTACGAAGACACAATAATTGTGCGCCTCCAATGGGCAATGAATTTTAACGAGCTCCCAAACAATTCGTAGATACTAATCCTGAAATTAATTGCTACAGTGGTGTTCGATATAGGCTCAGTAACTTCTCTAATACGAATATTTCTGACATATTTATTACGTGTTCTAAACCTTCATTAATGCTTCCCCCATCACACTAATCACACAAATATTATAAAGGCGAAAGTTTGTAAGTGGTGTGTGTTTGTTTGAATGTTTGTTTTTCTGCCCGCTCAAACGCCTGGACGGATCTGGATAAAATTTGGCACTGAGATAGATTATGGTCAGGAATAGCACTTTTTATCCCGGGAATATGTTCTCTCGGGATAATTTTAGACTTGCATGCGGGCGAAGCCGCTGGCAGAAGCCAGAAATATTTTAAATGCAAAAGTTGGAATAGATGGATGTATAATTGTTACTCAATCACGCCAGAACAGCTGAACAGATCTGGATGAAATTTGGCTCAGAGATAGATTATAGTCTGAAACAGCACATAGGATACTTTTTATGCAGGGAATATGCTCCCTCGTATAGTTTTCGACTTTCACGTGGGCGAAGCCGCTGCCAGACGCTAGTAATATTATATTGCTGACACCTTGATCTTGTGATCACAAGCATTGGGTCTTTTATTTGGAATTTCTCAGTAGCAGGATGGAGTCTGTATTTATGCCCGGTTGACACTTATAACATGATAAGTCATAAGTCATTTATTCATTTGTTTAACATAGGTACAATAATAATGGTATATACATGAAAGCCCCTTAAACCTAGATAACTAAGCTATGTTTTGTAGTTACGAAGTTCCTAACATTCGTCTAGTGTACTACGTCTGAAAATTCAAACCCTGATTAAAATTTATAATTAGCCACAGGTCACACAAAGTATTGAGAGTAACGGGACAATTGATAAAAATAGTTTTTGATCCGATATAGTTACATGTCCATAAAATACGGTGATGATTTCGTCTTTACTGTGTTTTAAATAAAAGAGAGTCCATTTTCTATGAAAGGGATATCAACTTTGTACTATATTTCGTGTCAATTGCCATTAATTATTAAAATATTTTTACAGGAATGGTTTTTTTATCTTAGGGTATCGGGAAGTTTTGCAGAGAGATGAGTAGTCGAGCGGACGAATGTATAGTTATCTAGGCTCACATCTACCATACATTTTAAGGAATACAGGTGTTATCTAACATATTACCTAATAAATTTCTGGAAATTGCTTAGTAATGTCACTTTGTTATGTCCTTGGATGAAATATAATTCAATCAAGAAATACCTTCTACAAAACTTGGAAAGACAATTCCCGTGTATGAATGTCACCGTCATAATGAAAAGACAAGGGCAATTCCGAAGTTCGTTCAAGTTACACGTCACAGTGAAACAACAAGCGAGCATACGACAAAATCAATTACGTCATCAACACAGTTGTTTATTCAGCTAGCGAAGACATATCAGCGTAGGGTAATTCCGGCTAACGTCAAGGCTATGCCATTAATATCACTCGGTGCGTCGTTTATACGGATTACGTTGATGTTTTTGGGACCAATTCCTTTATATGCCACGGCTTTCTCTAAGGTTAAGGTAATCCGTTGATTAAATCGGGTAAATGCTCGCGTCCTTTTATATGAATGCTACTCGGAATTAGAGACGGATGTGACGACATGTTTGTTTGTGGGTTAGAAGAGATGGCGTTTTAGAGTTATTCAGCGTTATGATTGCTTTTAGGATTGATAGTGACTTTGTTCGTTTATTTATATAATACTTCATGCACAAAAAATTATAAAGATGGAATTAATGCCTTAAGACATTTTCTACCAGTCAACCTTTGGGTGGTGCAAAGACAAATAGATTTGTTATAAAATAAAGTGAACTTTAATTTTTGTGATAAGAAATTATTGAAATTCCATCTGTCACAATATAAATGAGAAGAATCCATCCATCTGTAAGAATATCTGCTAGTTTAGTTATGAAAATTCTGTAAATATTTTCAAACCAAACCAATCTTTTATCGCTGCAATCTGTTGGTATTTTTCAGCTTAATCAAACGAAATCCTCTCAAAAAACCGAGCATTGTTCAACAAAAGAACATAAAGTTCTCACCGTCACCGGCTTCAGTCAATGAAATAGCAACAATAAAAGTAGAAAAAATTAAGGGTTTTCAATAAAGTGCTGCAAATAGTGGACCAAAGCAAATGTTGGCTCTGTGATGCCCGGAGCTTAATCAAACTGGAGTGTAAACAACAAATAACGAGGGAATTGTCGCCCCTTCCGTTAACAGTAAAAATATTGTATGGCTCTGTTGATTTTGTCTGAATTGGCTTCCCCATACATTTAAAATTTTGCAAATCAAATCTAATCATTTATTCGCTAGAATGTAGGTGTTTATAATACGTTCGTGGAATGAAAAGGTGAGCCATACATTTTGCCCAAAATTAGGCATGCAAAATTATAGTAAATTAAACAAAATAAAAAACAATGAAACAAATAAAGTCAAACAAATAAAGATGTCAGAATAAAAAACAAAACAATCAAATAGAAAATGGTTTAAAAAAATACTCAAAAGAAGTACAGTCAAACAGATAAAATAAAATCAGAACAGCAAATATGTCGAATACTATTAATACAGTCAAAATGTCATTAATGAAAACATCATAGTCAAATATAAAAAATAGTTGAAGTATAATAATTTAATTAACAAAATGTCAAGGACTATTATCGATCATTTAAAAAGTCATTAATCCAATAATAACATTTCTCCAGTAAAAAGCCTTCAGCTTTTTTTTTAAAAGAAGAAATATGTTAGTTTTGATTAGGTAATAAATTAAATATGATCGGTCCCATACAAATGACACTTTGTTTTCAATAGAGCTGTTT
This sequence comes from Orthosia gothica, assembly GCA_949775005.1. Taxonomy (NCBI): domain Eukaryota; kingdom Metazoa; phylum Arthropoda; class Insecta; order Lepidoptera; family Noctuidae; genus Orthosia; species Orthosia gothica. The sequence goes on from OX459050.1 coordinate 26,359,516, forward strand.
TAATGCCACCGACATTTAAAATATTTTTATATTTACTTCTCACGGGGCCTTTTTCCTGGAGTCAGAGACCTTAGTGTACAAGTGTGCATTTGTTTTTACAAAAATTGACATTTCCATAATATATAATGATGGAAAAGGAAGAATTTTTAGAGACCTAAACATAGGTTTGCAACTATCTATGGGCTTAAGACCACACATCGCTCTTACACAACGTTTTTGGATTTAAACACCTTATCTCTTAGGCTACAATAACCCCAAAAAAAAAAAAAAACTCAAAACCGAGGTGATCAAACTATGGTATGCTGCTAAAGCGGTTTTTATGTCAACCTTTTTTGCTAAATTCCAAAGGACATATGCTGCAGTGTATAGCTTTTTACATACTTCTTCGACTTGTGGTTTCCAAGTTAATTGGTCATCTGATAATAATCCCAAAATTTCGCAACCTGAACTACATGGATCTCTTGTTTATTGTATTGTACGTTTACATTTTGTGGAATTGAACGCTAGTGGAAGTACATTACATTTGTTTTTTGTAAGTTAATGACTAGGTTGCTTTTATCAAGCCAACTTATAATAACTTTTAACGTATCATTGATATCATTTGGATAACAATTAATATCAGTACATTTTATAATTGCTGTGCTGTCATCGGCAAGTAAAAGAATTGGATGCTTTATTTGAACAGGCAGATCGTTAATATAGAGCAAAAGTAAGTGTGGTCCTAATACACTGCCCTGTGGTACACTGAATTTGACAATTTTACCTTTAGATAGGTATTTCTTTTCCAATTTTGTTTTAAAACAAATGTATTGTAACAGTGTATTGTGTGCGGTTTCTAAGATAAGATTCTAAAAGATTCGACAAAATACGAGTACCATATTTGTTGAGTTTGTTCAATAAAATACTATTATAGACGCAGTCAAAAGCTTTTGTCATGTCTGTGAACATGGCACAGATAAGAATTTTATTATCTACGTATATCATTATTTCATTTATTAAATCATATAAAGCTGTATTAATGCTTTAATTTTTATAAAGCCTGTTTGTTCACTGCTTAGTATACTGTGTTTTTTTGTCAATAGATTCGTAAATAATCTTTTCTATTAGGTACTTTTGCAAAAACGGGAATTAAGCTTTAATTCCCGTTTTTGCTTCTCTCTTGCAATTTTTTTGTGTACTGGTTTGACTATAACTGTCTTTAAACAGACTGGAAACACGCCAGAGCTGATGGCCAAATTAAAAATGTGACTAAGATGTTCACTGATATTATTGGCAACAAACTTTATAACTTTGGTTGCGATTCCGTCATATCCTAAGCTGCTTTTATTTTTAATGATTTTATTGCTTTAAGTACATCATGGTGGATTACTGGAGGCATGAACGTTGTATTCGGATTTTCAAACAAACCCCTTGTTTGGAGTGATGCTTTAGGTGAGTCTTCAACTTGATCAACTTAATAATTATTGATCATTTGCATTTTCTTTGGGATTTTCAATAATTGTATTGTGTACTTTGATCTGGGAAATAGATTCGTAAGTACCTATGTTGTTATTAATGTTTTGCCAAGATGCCTTTGACTTGTTGATTGACGTATTGATAAAATAATTATTTTGAGCATTTTCAGTTAACTTTTATTTTTTTCTAAAACGCTGTGAGTAATTTTTAAATTTTATTTTCATTTGTAGGTCTACGTCTGCGTTCCCATAGAAGGTGAAGTTGCTTCTTACTACAGATACGTATACCTCGAGAAATCCATTTAAGCTTTTTATTTGGTTTTATAGTCACAAACTTGTAAGGGAAGCATAGATTATACAACAAAACAGAAATGTTCCATGAATAGAATATATAATATTTTTCTTCAATCCAAATGAGTTCAAGAGAAAATTAAAGTAATTGTTGTTGAGGAAATGTTATTACAGCATAGAAGAGTTTCACTAAGATAAAAGTAGTTCGAACTAATATATGATTATATTTTAGTGACTTTGGAGTAATATATCCAGCATTCTATCTTGACATTACATCATAATTAATTTTATTGACATAAATTTCTTGAAATTAATTTACATTGATTTTGAATTGATGTTAGATTGGTTTGTTGGGTATAATTATTACTATATTAAGACTAATAATGTTGGGACCAATGTGGAATGTAGTGTTTGTTTAATTGTTGTGTTATTTCTGTTCGACACAAATGTAAATTTGTTGAAGAATGAATAAATAAATAAAATATGCTATATGCGTCATCAACATTTACTGAATCATACATATTTGAAAAGGAAAGGCAGTTTAGAAAATCGTTGAAACTATTTAGTTTTCCTATGACAGGTTCTTTTTTTTCTCGCTATGAGTTTATTCTACAAGTTTTATTTACTTTTATTTCGAATATTTGTGCGGTGTGATCAGATAAAGCAAAGTATACTTTGCATTTACATATAGATTTAGAGTTGTGTACTATGTTATCTAAACCGCTATTGCTAGATAGTCGAGTTGTTTGATCAAGTTCTAGATTCAGATTATAGCCCAGGAGAAAGTATTCAAAGTCCAAACTAATATTGTTTTTTTTTACCGGTGAATTTTGAAGTCTCCGCATAAAACATTTTTTTCCATAGGGTTTAGACATAACAATTTTAAGACCTCATCTAAATTATCATAAAAAAAACATATAAGTTACTCAACTTTGGAGGTCTATAAACACATATGACTATCAAGTTTTGCTTAACGAGTTCAACAGCACAACATTCAATTACACGTTTTATTGAATATCGCGATACATTTGGAAGTTCTGTGTAATCAAGCGATTTGTTTACTAAAATGCAGGCACCTCCTCGTTCCTTCTCACGACTTGCATAGCAAGCAGCGAGCTTGTAGCCTGGTATATTTAGCAGATGCTCGTGCCCAAGCATGATAAAGTGCTCAGTTATGCATATTACGTCTATACAAGAGTTATAAATGACTCATAGATAATTCTTCAAGATGAATTGTAAGCAAATTCTTCACTTTCTTCACTAACTTTACTTCATCAGAATATTGCCGGAATCCTAAACAAATCAGTTGTTTAGGATTCCGGCAATATTCTGATGAAGTAAACGTAAATAATTATAAAAGAAAAAAAATATTTCCTTTGCTATGTTGATCTGAGTCATTCATATCAATTTGTGGTATATTAGGAGTCATGTTAGCAACAGTCATGTCTAAGGTATAATTTATGTCCTCATCTAATTATGATATATGTTTTTCATTCCTTTATTGCTTATTATGCCAATGAAACACGTGTAATGTTAATTCTAAATTTGATTCTAAAAGGTAGGAGTATTGATAAGATTGGATAGGATTGGATAAGATTTGTAGGATATCCATGTAAAACATGTTATTGAACGTCTCTACACTACAATTGAACATAACTTCGTGCTCACTGTGTTTGTATGTAGGTAGGCAAATTATAATATTTGTATGCTGTATAAAAATTACTTTAATCTTATTGCCAGTAAAAGAGAAACGTTAATTATTTAACGTTTCTCTTATACTGGCAATAAGATTAAAGTAATGTTTTGGTACGTGAAAGTCTTCTTCTCCTATGAATATGATGCAGTTGTCTTTTTGAGTGTAGTTGGTCTGTTTTTTATGTATGTTATGAAATAATATCTCGACGCCACAATTCGGTATGAGATGGTAGAATCATATTAATCATATTTGGTAGTTCGAAAACATGTTGTCTGCTATTGGTAGCATTTCATTTTTATTGTTGCTTCTTATGATGCACAGCTTATTTTTTTCATGCTGGCATGTAGTTTGGCTTGTAATAGTTTTAGTATAACGGGACACTGACGGTGATATTTTAGGCAACGTATGCGATATATGATGAGATTTTACATGAAATGTAGATTGTTATTTTTGAAATGTAGGTGTGCAGTGAATGCCGTGATTGTTGTGTTTGGCAATCAAAGATTTCCTTTTGCTAGATGTAATAGTCTCGCATGCAAATTTTTAGTCGCTTTTTTGACTAACTAATGCTTTGTGTTAAGTTTTGTAACTGCAATTTTTTATTCCATATTTTATAAAGAAAGTCTACTAATCTTATCATGAGCTGAAATTATAGTTCCTGTACCTGTGAGTCACTTTCGCCAACGGATATGTTTGGAAGACTGTCTGAGTTGCCATCTATCTTCAGGTTGATGGAACTACTACAATGATCCATAATATTGTGGTCAGCTGTTTTTGACAAATCTGTCAGTTATTGGGTGCGGTGTTGCCACCAAAATGTAATGTTGTCAAATGAATCCTTTAATATTTATGTAATTATATTTTATAGAAACTCGCCAAAAGTCCTGCGCCGAACTGGCATTTGAACTCACATTCAGTGAAGCAGCGTTGTATAATATGCAGCATTATTATCGTCAGGGCCAACTGTTTGTTTGACAGTAGTGGTTCAAATTGATCACTTGTTAAATTTTATGCCTTTATACTTTTATTCGAATGACGGTGGATGACAAAGTTAAACAATTTTCTTTTTTTACGAAACTAATAATCGCAACTAGAACACTTTTTTTAAATTTAATAGTATTGCAGAAGGTAACTTGGTGATTTATTGTGTTTTTTTCCCCGTCACACTTTTGAACACTCTTCCCGAAAATCACAGTAACACTTGATATGACATTGATATCAACAAACCGTATGCCGATTATCGTTTTGATGTTTATTTTCGTTGTTCGCATTAAAGACGAACGCGCACTTAGATGCACCGCACTCGCCGCACGCGCCGCAGTCATCGCATTTTATAAATCTTTATATGAAATCGTATGCAGCCTCGCGCACCTATCCGCGCCGCACGAGCCGCACTAGCCGCATTCCAGCAAAATGCTGTAGGTATACGGATTCCACCAGCGCGTGCGGATGACGTCATCAGACTCGGCGAGCGATGCGGGCGGCGCGGAAACATGTTCCGTATCCGTATGAAAATATAGTTCAAGATATACAGAAGAGGATAAAATGCGTGCGGCGTGTTCGGCGCGGATAGCGCGGGGCCAAGAGAAAATGCGATGACTGCGGCGCGTGCGGCGAGTGCGGTGCGTCTAGGTGCGCGTTCACCTTAAGAATCCTTTGCAAACACTGTCACTGAGTTATTGGAATACACTTTTACTATTGTATTAGTCTTTAGAACAGTAAATATGAGAAAAAATATATGCAATGATCAAATACGGAGGCGATATTGTTGTTGGCAGTGATCGTCTACACGCAAAAAAAAAAAAAAAAACTACTTTGCCAACCCATAAAGGTGCTCCCCCGGAGCATTCGCCGATAATAAAAACTTATTATATCCAACTATTGTTAGGCAACAATAATTGGATATAATAAGTTTTATTTAATTAAACAGATATAACGCGAAGAAGTAGTATCTGTGTGTGAAGCAAAAGAAGTATGTAAGGATCGTAGCAGGTGGCGTTCTGTAGTTTCTGCCTACCCCCATGGGAAAAAGGCGTGAGTTTATGTATGTATGTATATAACGCTTCATAAAGAGTTTAAGCTGGCACACCTCAGGCATCAGAGAGGTGATTCATCAGACACTAGAGGCACTCCTCGGGGGATACGCACTCGCATTGCAGCCTGTTTAAGAAAATCTAAAATTCTTAGATTTTGTCAAGTTTATTTTTATATTGTTTGTCGCCAAGATAATATTGTAACTCGAATTTAAATTATTTAAATCAGGCAATCGGTCGGTCCTTGACATTAAGTGCCACTATAAAACGTCACATACAACGGTCAAGTTAGAGACGGGGGTGAGGCGGGAAAATACTTCGCAATGTACGTCTTTCTAAAAACACGTTAAGCCATAGCCGCGGGGTCACAACGGACCGATAGGATATCCTGTCCCCGCTACTACCGGTCCATCCCTCCCCCTCCCCGAACCGCAGTAAATGTCACCTACTGCCGTCCTATAACCAGAGTGTCACTATCTGATATTTGGCAGTTTTTAACTCTATAATACATCCGTAATCAGCAAAAAAATCTCTATAGATCTCTCTAAGCAAAATTTTACAAGCTTTTATTTAACATGCAATCTATGTATGTATGTAGGTGTGTTCTCGTCAAATTTTGCAACTGAATATTAACGCAGTTATCCTCCACCGATTAAGATGCAATTATGCATTGTACGTTTAGTTTGGATGACAATGCATAAACAAACAATAAACAATATTTATTTGTTCAAGGCTTAAACCTAATTACAATGATTGTACCTTAAATTAGAATCATTAAGTTAGTGGCAAGATACAAAATATGTGCAACTGGGCTTAAACTAGGAGGATTCCTGTGCTATAAGCACCAGTTACTTCCGTCACCACCGTGTTCGAGCTGCCATTACAAGTGTGGTGCGGTGCTAATAGTTATTTATAATACAAGTGCGGAAGGTAGGTGATTTCCGATGAGTGGCATTTTTATTCACGAGCGAGCGAAGCGAGTGAGTGGATAAATCGACACAAGTCGGAAATCATCTTACGTACGTGTATCATACAACATTTTACTATGCATTGTGCGAGGAAATAAATAAATTAATAAAATGAAATTAATAAAATGGCGGGCTTATTCAAGCGCGTTCAGCATATCCACAGATTAACTAATAGTTCCTCGGGTATATCTACTGCGCATGTGCGAATAGCTGTCACATGGTAACGCAATAAGGCACGAGCAAAATATACGTTCTGCCAAACATATTTAATGAATATTTAAAATTAATTTATTGATCAAAATCTAAATCTAGAGTAATTAAAAACGCCTAAAATAAAGTATTAGTTTTATTTTACCTTTTATATGAATGATGATAATCTTTACATAACTAATTTTTAAAACTTTTCTCAAATAATACAAACTCTATGCGTCGGGCTGACGTTGGAGTGAAAAATTAAAAAAGTACAGGAAAGTAAAAAGCACTAGTGAAAAAAAGTGACACTTTCCGCACAGTTTGGCTGCTTGGAAAACCGCTCTTTTCGAGGACATGCATTGTAAAATAAATAATAGTAGTGTGCATGTGAGTATGAAGATAGTGTGTGTGTGGTATTCTGGTGTGTGGTGTGTTGTGTTTGTGTGTATGTGTGGATGTGTATGTGTTAGCGTGCATGGGCTTGACTGGTTTTATTATTATTATTTTATTTGTTTTATACTTTAAATACGTTTTAGTCAATTTTCAGTGTTTTCATAATTTTGAGAGAGAAGGAAGTTATCGATGGTAAGATTTAGTTTTTTTGTCGGTAAGTTATGTAACAAATTAATTTAATTAAGCATGGTTAGCTAAGTGACGTCATTCTAAATCCAATATGGCGGACGGCCCAAGATGGCGGTCTAGTTTTTGTTTTCAAATGAAAGAATTTGCTGAATAGAAAAAAGCTAGTTATAATAAATAAAACAATAAAAATTATTTCTGTACTATCAATAGAATAATAATAAATAAATGCTATGATTAAAAACGAACTTTTGTTAAGATTTAGTTATTGATTTAAACTAACAATGTGCTTATTGGCAAGTAGCAATTAGACAAAAATTTTGACACCGAAAACTCACGCATATGACTTAAGTTGATAAATAGCATCGATATTTATTATTTCTCGGTTGATTTTTTATGGATTACCCAAAAATATTTTGTCGGATAGTCACACTCTAGTTATAGCATGGCAGACTAGTAAATCTATTTCAAGTAAACAAATAACTGCCCTCAGCTTTCCGGAAAATTCGAAATAAACTGGAAGGCAGACCTACGCAGTTTTCTGTCTGATTGGTTTTGTGGTAAAATGTGACATTTTAGGTAAGTACGAGTATGTAGGATGTTAATGATGAATTGATTGTATGTGGTTAGACATTTTCTTTCAATCAAGTGAGGGTTGTACTGAGCTGTAGTGGTATTAAGTTGATTTTATGGAGTTTCTTGTCCGTTCTTCTCCATAATAAGCTACTTTGCCGAATGAACGGTAGAATCAATTGTTATTACTTGTATAGGAGATGCTCCAGAAATGTATGGAGCCTGGGCCAGCTCTATGTACACTTTATATATAAAATGCTGTATATTATAGTAACTGTTTTTTATTGTTAATTTTCTTTAATGTCACTTCGTTTCAATGTAATCTCAAATTAACTTTGTCAAGTAGAGCAACACAATTTACAATTAAACATGGTGGGTCAGATCAGCAGTAGGCGAAAAATGACATTTTGACAATGACAGTATGCGAAAAATGACATTTGACAAACACGGTATGCGCAGGATGTCATTTTGGCCATGACATTTGTTTGACGTGTCATCGTAATATAGCGTCAATAAAAACAACATTAATTCAATTGCAATAGAGAAGCAATCAATTAATGTCCGTTCAGTCCGTAGTAGTAAAACAATCACTAAAAACTCCGAAACATATCCAATTCAAAGTCAAAGCAAAGAAGGACTCAAAGAAGTCACTTCTTAGAACTGTCAAAGTCGTCAGACGTTATGTCAAACACAACTGTCATGGCTGCCCTAAAAATAGGATTTTCTTATTAAAAAACTATAAATTATTTAATTATTAATAATTTAATTATTAATATTATTACTTTGAAATTTGCTTTGATTTTGCTTTGACATTTAGTTTAACATTTATTTACAAATTTATCTTGACATCCTCATTTAATCAATGACATTTTTAATTTAATTCATCTAGTGACATTATTGATAGCTTAACATTTGTTATGTTTCATTGTCGCCACGCAGTGAAATTAACAAACCGAAATAAATTGAAATTGTGTTTAATTATAAAGTATTTTTTGCAAGTAAATGTGTGAACTTGCTTGTGATTTGCATGCCTCAAGGGTGACTAGTGCGCAAATTTAATTAATAATTTAATTATTAACATTATTACTTTGACATTTACTTTGATATTTACTTTAATATTTACTTTGACATTTACTTTAACATTTATTTACAAATTTATCTTGACATCCTCATTTAATCAATGACGTTTTTAATTTAATTCATCTAGTGACATTATTGATAGCTTAACACTTGTTATGTTTCATTGTTGCCACGCAGTGAAATTAACAAAACGAAATAAATTGAAATTGTGTTTAATTATAAAGTATTTTTTGCAAGTAAATGTGTGAACTTGCTTGTGATTTGCATGCCTCAAGGTGTAATATGGTTGGACTGTGCTATATTTTTTAACAACTTCATGTAATTACCCATATTAGCAAATAAATGATTATGATTATGATTAAATGATCATTTTTGTTACTCCTGTACCCTTCTTCAAATTAATTTGTTAGTATTTTTATGGAATTGCCCTATTTTTTTACTATTTATCTATGTAGTGTACGTAGTGATGGCCCAAAACAATCATCTCGTTTTAATTGTTGACGTTCAAAAGTGCCACTTAGTGGCCTAATTGAAATTAATATATTTGACTTTGTTTTAATTGAGCGTATTTTTGTGCGTGAGTGTTTAATTATATCAGTATTATACACATGATACTTGGAGTGCAGCAACTTGCTGCTTGTGTCTAGCAGTGAAATGCGAACGTCATCATCATCATTTCAGCCGAAAGACTTCCACTGCTGAACATAGACCTCCCCCAAGTGCCGAAACCTCGACCGGTCACATTCAGTGGATTCCTTCAGCCTTAACCTAGCCATCTGGACACCTAGAGGGAAGTCTTCTAACGCTGCGTGTTCCAATACACGGTTGCTATTCCTCAACTTTTTAGTCCCCTGCGTTCTGTGAACAATTCCTGCTGCTACCACTTAAATACCGAAACCTAGGTTCTCCTGCGGATATCTTCATTTCTGATTGTGGACTGCGATGGCATGAGTTGAATAGTACCACCTTGGTTGAATGGTAGAAAATGCCTAAGACATTATGTCCACCTTTGTACCTTTTGTGCATGAATCACATCATCGCTTACCATCAGGTGAGATAGTGGTCAAGCGCAAGCCTATCAATAAAAATAAAACTAAATAAATAAATGTATAGTTAGTTGAAATGCTACTAACGAATCAGCGATGCATTCAGTTTCTAACTGTTCTCATTCACGATTTGTAGGGCAAGAATTTCCGTGTATTACACCACTGAACCTTTTCAATTCAAATGAAAATGTTAGAAACCAGGGGCACAGTTTGATTAAATTAACTTGTAATATCCCTTATAATATTCAAATATTTAACAAAAGGAAATCATTAACGTGATTATTTAAGACCAAAAACTTTTGTAGATTAAACGAAAGTTTTAAATTAGACTTGGGTATACTTTGGATCTCGTTCTGTTCTTTATTTTATTGCGTAAAATAAGGGTCTTTAACTTGAATTAAAATTGTATTAACCCGAGTAAAATCAGTTATGAACTTTGAACTTTTATAAACTAATAACTGAATTAAGAAAGTAACGTTGCTTCTAAGTAATATCTCAAAAATAACTGTAATTTGAATTTTCCTTTACTTTTTATTGTAGATTGATACCATGCTTTGAGAATGGATTTTTATCTATGAAAACCAAATCCTGATTCTGAAGCATTTCAGATCATTCTGAAGATAAAGGTTCTTTGTCTAGGATTAAGTCCACTGATAGTATGAAGGTTGCCTGCTGAAAAGAACCTTAGGAAATAGTTCTGGCTGGATTTGAATACTCATTCGAATTTAGATAAAGACTTATTAAACAGACAGCAAACTTGGTAGATAGGTACCGCAAGTACTGCGGTGCTCTGCAATAATGCCTCTTGAATGTAGGTAGGATTCTTTATAATTCAAGCCAGCTTTAAATCCCCACTGTACCAGGAAACAAACAAACAGAAAAACAGCGCAGCACTACTGTTAAATAAATCTCTCTAAACGCTGCTATTTACGTAAACCCCGAAGTTACGTGAACGTCACCACAAGCCAAGCATTATTCAAGAAAATGTTTTATTATAATCCGAGTAAGACCGGGGACCATTGTGACCTCACTGGGGACTACTGTGGGCCCCCTTTGGGCCAACAAGGTCAAAGTGAAACGGCTTAATATGAATTTAGGTTTCTCGTAATAATTCCCTTTGATTCGTTTTTTGCTTGTCTCGCTAAAATTCTTGAAAGAATGACGAATGACTCTTTGAATTGAAATTAAAAAGAATTTAAAGATAGCAGTTTAAGAGGTTTAGTATCGTTTTTCGTGGTAAGCGATTTTTTTGCTCGCTTTTTGACGTTAAAAGCTTAGTCTCTTATTAAAAATTGATAAAACATCGGTATTTTCAGCTTTAACTCATTAGAATTAATAATTAAACTGTGCCTATCAAGGTATCATTAACCAATGAAGGCAACAATGATTGAAAATACTTGTTCAACGTAATATTTATTCAACCAAATGACGTTCTAAGAAAAATCTGAGAGAGACTGAATGATTTATGAAAGAAGACAACCATGGTTTATTGAAAACAATATAATTATCACGGGAAATTTAACGCGATGATTTCGATTGTTTGTTTACCTATTTCGTGGTTTATTTTTAGACCATAAATAAAATCTAAGCAATGACATGATTCGAAGTCTGAAAAACAAAAAAAAAAAACTGTAACGACAAAATATCCTAATGCATGGTCTTCGTAAGTACTGACTGTTTAATTCTAATCACGATTTCATACGACCATTGTTTTTTTCGCCATTGTTGGCCCAACACTGGCTTATAAATTATTTCGGCAATGTACATAACTGTATCGTTTTGTTCCTAAACAATACCCCAGTGATTTTAATTATAAGGCTAAAATGTTCGGGGTTTTATAATAAAACGATTGTTCCTACAATTAAGTTCGTGAAATACGGTCACATTAAACAGATTTACTTAGGAGACTGAAACAAAATATGCTAAGTGCCTGAGCAATTTAAATTATTGTTAGGGAACTAACAGCTAGTATTTTACTAAATACATTTACGTTTGAAAACTCTCGGTATAATTCGTAGTTCTTTTATTACTGTTTGATTTTCTCTTTAATGCATATAGACAACGTTAAAATAAATAATGATTAATACCGCCGAATTTGAATTAGGAACTTATGACCTTCATCGTCGGCCTAGCTTTTTTCCAGGTTTGTTTTTTTTTAACCTGATTCATCTGAATACAAGCCTTTTATGGAGCGACTGCCTATCTGGTCAATTACAAATATGACTCTAAAAAGAAATCATTGAAACTAAAGTTAACTAAGTACTTAAAATCGTTATCTCTGTTGTCTAAACAAAACTAATACCGTATATTACGGTTCCTATCCAGTCCATATATAATTGGCACATAAGTATTAAATATGTGCGATAAGTAACAGTACCCTCGCCCCTTATCATACGGACTTTAGTATCGAAACTGGGAAAATTTGGACAAGAGTCAGCAAAGATTGAACAATACCTGTCGAATCAGTCATGCATACGTATAATACGTAATTATATCCGGGAGATAAAAAGAAAATCGTTCGAATCGATCGTAGCAGGTGGCGTTCTGTAGTTTCTGCCTACCCCCATGGGAAAAAGGCGTGAGTTTATGTATGTATGTATAAAAAAGAAAATCTTTGAATTGAATACTTATTTATTAAACTTCAGGCAACACAAAAGTATATAGGTGGCATATGATGCAAAACAAGCCGGTACCTAGTGAGATTTTCAATGGTAACTTTTCTGGAGTCGTAAGAAATCGTAGAATGTGAGTTTCCAAAAAAAAAACCTAGTAAGTACGACTAAATTTACTTGTAAACAGAAATCTAAGTAGGTACCAACTTTCACGTTTCTAACCGTGAAAATGACGAATTTTTTTCATATACTTTCTCAACCCTTAATTAACCAATGTAGGGGATGCATTTTCAAAAAAATCCTTGCTTGTTCACATCAGGAACCATTACGTAATACTTCTTACTTTGCGATAACTATCTCAGTGGCTGAACTCAATGAATGAATTTCGGATTTTTATTAAGACAGCACCAAAATGCGTACAGCTAAGGAGTGGAATTCCCTGCCGGAGTCTGTTTAAGTCAGGAGTGAATAGGTTACTTCTAGGCAAGTGTGCTCCACCGTCGACCACATCATCGCTTACCATCAGGTGAAATAGTGGTCAAGCGCGAGCCTATAATTAATAATAAAAAATAAAAAAACAGAAATCTCGTTGTTCTATTAGCATTAAATTTTCAGTGAGATGTTGTAACTATAATTATCTAAGTTAATCAATCTAAGATAATCTTTCAGCGAGCATAACTCGTACCATACCGCTACATACGATGAGTTTCTTTTGACCGTTAATTGTAGCTGAAATAATTCTGGGAGCTGTTCAACTTTTGATAACTTTCCACACGACCTTAGAAAACGTTTCTTTTTGAGCTTAAGAGAGTATGAATTTATTACTTTGAAAAGGGTATCATCTTGTGTGAAACTTTTTATATGAAGGCTTACCACGCTACGCTGTTCAAGGAGTTCTTATTTCTTTTTGCAAAGCGTTAAAACGGTCTATTTTCAGAATCAACTTTGCATTAAGGGACTGTATAAGTGGAATGGTACGATAAGTACTAGGCAATATTCACATTTTTTTATTTTATTTATCTTACTATATACATACTTATAGGCAAACAAAACGGCTGTATGCGCGTCAAATTTTTATTCATTTCAATCAAAAGACGTCCACAGTTGAGCGTAGGCCTCTTCCAATTGTCAACATATCGACCAGTCCTGTGCGTCTCGCCTCCAGCGATGTCAAATTTTCAATTTCAGCTAAATAATTGTATCTTGGCTCAACAGAAACTCTATAGAAATAAACAAACCAATTTCGAAATCCTATTTACAGTTATCTTTTGCCAGCCATTGCCCAACAAATCAAACTGTAATAAACTTCTCGATCGAGTCAGCCCTTTATAAAACAAATGACGATCTCGGGCAGAGTAGGTACTTCATCAAACTCAAATCATTTATGTAAACTGGACGTCACTTGTTTGAGATCTTGGATGAATAGACAAACAAAAACAATTGAAGGATGCCAACAAAATGTTTAAGCAAAAATACGAAACAGACTCTTAAAGTCGGTTTCTGAATTGAGTTTTTGGAGTGACACGCCCCACATTTATTCCAAAATTTTACAGGTTTTCAAGCTAAAGTAGAGTTAAGGCTATCTAAGAAATCAAAATGTCGTTTTGACAGCTTTTGTAAAGTATATATATCAGACCGCTATAATTATTCTTCAGGAAGAAGACTGACCTGACTTTTCAAAAATCAACTCTATAAGTAAGCGAGCCTATTTTAAATAAATAAAATAAGAAAAGCACAAATTCACAATTTCGCAGTCGGGATTATTTTCCAAAATATTTGTGGCATATTTTCCTTCTTCATATTCCACCGAAATTGCGATATGCGAGAATTTGACTGAAATTACAATCACGCAATGCTGAACCATATTGATGATATTGATGTTTCAGCGGTTGGCAATAAACATGGTCATGGCCTGGGGATAAACAATATTACCAATTTTGACGTTGTCGGAAGGGCAAAGATTAATATTGGAATCAGTCAATAGGATGCAGCAATCAGCATCATACAAAAGAAAAAACCTTCTGTCCTGATTAATGAATCGATTGATACCTGAGCAATTTATGTAGTAAGTGTATAACGTGAGAACAGTTACAAGAATAGCTTTAAGTCTTCCGCAGACAATTTTAACGAGACAATGCGACAACACCACGCGTTTTAGAGTTTTTTTTCTAAAACTAGTGTACAGATAGAACTATTTCTATGTAAAAGCATCGTCGCAACGTTATTTCATTGTCATTTTGCACCGATCTACCTTATCCATTTCGTATTTTCTTTATTCATAAATAAGTAAAGAGTGAAAATTCATATCATAATTCATGTCATTCACGAGGATTCACGGTATATTACACTTCAACGGACCATGTATTATATGCCTCGCGCAAACATCCCCCGGGGTGCCTCCGTTCTAACCCGAGATCTGACATATTATCTCACATTTCATTATATTATATTTAGACTATAATATTCGTGTAGTCAAAGTTCCCTAGACAAGAGTTTCTATATTGTTAGTGTCAAAGATTGGAAATTAATCGATAGTTTATTATGGCTTAGTTTTTGACTTGGCTTTACCACCTGTAAGTGTGGATGCAATAAAGATTTGAGATTTTGCTAAATTCTATTAAACTTCAATTACATTGACTGTCTGACCGACCCGACCATGGAAACCTTCGTATTCTTATTAATGCTTTTAAATGCAATTGAAGCGGCTACTTAAAGGTTTTGGCCCAGATTAGTACAAAAATCTTTAGTTTTTACTTTGGACTACTTTTTTATTTTATGAAACTTTTATGAATGCATACCTTTACGAAAACTTAAACATTATGCTAACTACACAATATCCTATCTTCCATTCCTATAAAGAGAAGAAATTCAGTTCATTTTATCTATGAAACCCACAACGATCTTCCACAATATTTTCCCTACACTCATGTTTAAATATTATAGTGTTCATTATACTCATTTGGTGAATTCATCTCGTGGGATGGATTAAAAACTCAGGCGTTAACAATGGACCAGTATCGTAAGTATTACTAAATATAATGGTCTTTATAGCGAAGTAATTAACGAGGATCGTTACTAATAATGACTTTCAGCAATTAATCGAGAATGTGTTAATGTTTATGGGATGTACGAATAAATAAACACTTATCACTTGTTTATTTGGGTTCGTTTAGTGAAACTAAAGGAGGAAAATTAGATCTCTACATTCTTGGTCTTTTGTACTTACAAATATGTCGGATTTTTATAACTCTGGTTCAAGTGCTTCATGAAAAACGGGGTTGTCTATGTATATTCTAGAACGAAAACAGACTAAAGACTTTGATTAATATAAAAAAAATATGAATTTATGGATTCAACTCTGCAAGCTTTTTTTAATAAATCTACTCGGGAACAAAAGAAAACACAGCAACATTACTACAAACCGAGCTACACTCCTTGAACCCAACTACAATCACAATAGTAGCAACCTTTTTCTTCGGAAATTTTACGACTCACGATAAAAGATACGACACTTTTTCACGACGAGGCAACAGACGCGTGAAGCAATGCAATATACAATCTATATTACAGAAAATTTTAGGTAGTCGCTCATCATCCACCAAGCCTTTCCTCATCTAAACTAGGGTCTGCTTTCAGTTTTACCGGATACTGAATAACAGACTTTTACATGAAGCGACCGACTTTCATACCCCCATTACACAGTATCTGGGTAACACAATTCCCCATGGCAAGCCCGTCAACCCTCGTCTTCTATGTAATTTAATAAAGGCATCAGAGGGATTTTTGATAGATATTTTCCAATAAAATTTCCATATGGCTAATAATATGATAGACTATAGAGCTTCTGTCAGCGGCTTCGCCCGCTTGAAAGTCGAAAATTATCCTCAGGGAACATATTCCCGGGATAATAACTCCTATGTGCTATTCCTTACCTAAATCTATCCCTGTGCCAAATTTCATCCAGATCCGTTCAGCCGTTCTGGCGTGATTGAGTAACAAACATATACATAGTCAATCTTTCGTAGTTATAATATTAGTAAGATGACCAAAGACTTTGAGTCTATGTTAACTTGTACCTAAAAATAAATTCAACGCTAGATTTCTGGTGTCAAAAACGAAATTCAGGCATAGGCCTGGCCATTCAAATAAATTGGGAAATGAGACGGAATTTGAACTAAACTTAGAACGTGAAAGTTAATGAATATCAAAATTCACATTACGCCAAGATAATTTCAAGATTATAAGATCTCATGAAGGAAATTGTATTAGAGAAAGTAAACAAGTACATGAAGGAATTTACGTAAATGTTACTCAAAGTAAGAATGACATT
Organism: Orthosia gothica; assembly: GCA_949775005.1. NCBI lineage: Eukaryota > Metazoa > Arthropoda > Insecta > Lepidoptera > Noctuidae > Orthosia > Orthosia gothica. The sequence goes on from OX459050.1 coordinate 26,376,370, forward strand.
AGACTGACTTTGATCCCTGCTACTTATATAAGGAGCACGAGTATGCAGGGATGATAAATGGATGTAGACAAAGATGTGTGTGAAGGACAGCGTGGAATAGATGGAAATAAAAGCAAGTTGATGCTCTGGTAATCATAATTTATCACCTCTGTCTCGCTTGAGAGTTTTCCTTGAGTGGTAAAAGCTTCAAGATGTAGTTGGTGTATTAGATACAGTTACTGAGTTGTTTAGAGATAATGAAAATGCTCATACGTTGAGTTTTCCTGGCAAACAATTTTAAATTTTGAGAAAAGAGATCCGGCAAAGTTTGTTCTTAGGACTGTTTTCTGAATTGAGTATTTGCAGTTAAGAATATGTCACCCTACTTTAATGCTAAAGTTTGGTTAGTTAGGTTTTCAGGCTAGGGTAAACTTTCACAAATATCATTATGAATATATTCAACAGAATAATTCAGAAATCAGAGATTAGATACCTAAAACTAACTGCATATCAAAGCCAAGTACAGACTTTTCGTTTCTAGACAGAGCCACTCGGTTATCTACAATATTACTAACCCTTAAGATTTATCTATTGTACCACAGATTTTTCTCATTCATTCCTCGAAAAAAACGTCAAACTCTTTCCATAGTGACATTCCAACACCGGACCTCAAAGGCAATACCAAAACGTAAAAAACACAATTTTGTGTAACCATTGTTGAAACTCGCCTTGTTAAATGTCAGCGTCCAGTTGAAACAAGTTCACTTTGTGTCTGGCCTGATAAAATCTGATCAAACACGGGGATAATGAAAATACTTTGTCATTGGAATTTGTCCAAAAATACAACAGTTATTAAATATGATAGGGATACCTCAGGGTGCCATGTTTGGACCACAATTAGCGAGAATGTGCTTATTATACGCGTGGTTTCTCATCTCATACAAAGAAACCGTGCCGATGTACTGTACTGATTATACTGATTATTTTTATACATCGGTCGCGTTCGATCTCGTTCGGTTCCGATCCACGGATATAGTTGGTGATCTATCTATCGCCGTGGAACGGAACCGAAGGCGATCGATTTACAAAAAATAATCAGTATATTCAGATGAAAAAAGAAACGCTAGTTACTTCGGCACGGTTTCCTTGTATGAGGTGAGGCATCTGTATGCTAGTATTATATTATCTGTGTTAAAGGTATATCGCTGTTTTAGCTAAGTGCTCAGTTTGAAACGGTAAGAAGACAATGTTATAATCTCCACGATGTTTCTCAGCTATTAATCTTGTGGAACGGATTCGTCAACTGATCCAGTCTGCATTACGGCCAAGAGGCTATAAAAGCCGAACTTCTTTACTTATCGCAATCACCTTACAGCACTCACCTAATAAACGTGTGCTAAAGACTATTTAGAGTCTTTTTATAAAATTCATGTAATTCAACTTTTGGTTGCTGAACCAACTGCAGGGTCCAAGGCTATCGCCCTTATAACCCTGACTATTATGCATTTGAAGCAAGATTTTTTGGTATCAGAACTAGCTGAGATAAGAAGTTCTGCGACTTCCTCGATTAAAATTATTATGTTTGAAGCTTAAAGTTAGTTATCTACTATCAATATTAGGTCATAATATAACTATTGAATACCGGTCCAGTTACTAGAAGATTAAAAATCACTGTTTCTTAGAATCCATCTCGGACGGCTGGAATCCAATTGAAAATGTAATGTTACAATGATGAACTTCGAGTGTCTAATAGTATATTATGCAACTAGTGAATAAAAGACGGATTTAAAGCGAGGGCCATAGAGGAATCACGAGCAAGCGAAGGATTCTAACGACTGAATCACGACCGTAGGGAGTGATTCATTAAGATTGAATCACGAGCATAGCGAGTGATTCAAGTGTTAGAATCATGAGCGACGCGAGTGATTCATGGCCCTCGATATAAATCCGTTTTATTCAAGAGTTGCATACTATATTTTATACCGTGACTTCGAGAAAAAGAAAGATTTAAGCGAAAAGCACAAGGAATATTACGAGTTATAAATAAATGACGAAAAGATGATGAAAACTTCAAAATTTTCAAAAAATGTATTTCCCTGACCCCTGAGCTAGGTAACAGCACCTGTGTTTCAGAGCCTAGTGACCACCTCCGTTACGTTACATAATTATTAATAATTAAACACCAATGCAATTAATATTAGAATTACATTCCAAATAAGTATTCACTAAACATCCTAGACTAAAATCAAAATCATTGTTAAAATCCTAAATATAAACAAACTCAAAATTAAATTGATGAAGGAGTTTGAAATTCGAGTATTCTATGCACATGGAGTTTGTATCGAGTATTTTATGCGCAATGAGGTTGTGTAGCATTGAAGTGGAGGTCGACTGTATATTGGGGTGTTCTAAATTCAAACACCAAAACAGTGATTAAAAGTGCTTTTTATTCACTGTTTTCAGTGAATAAAATAAGCTTTTTAGAGGGGGAATGGTATAAACTATATTATGATACGCCAGACTTTGAATATTATCTTAAGAAATACTGAAAAGATCTAATTATAGCAGACCCAGTAAATATGTTTAGTTAGGTCCTAAATGTTATGATGAAATACCCAACTACCCAGTTAACCGAAACAAAATTCTTTTTGTATATTCAGGCAAGAAAAAATAAAAATAGAAAACCTTTTTCAGTTTGGTTTAGATTTTTCGCTTCTACACTAGTGAACCCGACAAGGGTTCACTAGTGTAGAAAGGGCTAGGTTTTGTATAAGTAGGCTTTAAGTACATTGATGTCAATGGGGAAAACACTTCTATCCAATCTGGCAACAGTAACAAAAAATTACTACAAGTATAATCCTTATGAGATACTAAGTTCGGGATTATGTGAGGATCTACCTACGAAGCTAAATCTAAAGCCCAAGTTCTCAGTATATCCATCCTCGAAAGAATGAATGAACTTCAAAGCGTATTTGAACTGGTGAAGTAACGGCCCTCCCAAGGTTGCCGAGGTTAGCCCAAGGTGATGTAAAGTTCAGGGCCCCAGACAACCTGGGGTTTACAACCTTGACTTAACGAGAGTGTGTTCTTTATTTTGTGAAGGACAAAAACCGCACCCTTTTAAAAGGACAGTTTATTTGATCCGTGATTTTATTTCTTTTTGTACTGACTGGCTACGATTTTCATTAGCAATTTTTTCCTTTATGTTTTCAATAAAGCTTTTTCAATCTTTGTGGTAATGTTTATCCCTCTTTTTAGTTCATTCGATCGAATCTCATATTCATATACGAAATAATACTGGTTTTATATAAATATAATTCAAAGATGCGAATTCTATTTATATGAAACTAATATTATTTCGGCTTGTCGAATATGGACTGTTTAAGACTGTGTTATGGCTCTTGCAGTAAGGCGCAACGCGACAATGTGACGATGATGCAAAACGCGTGTTTATCGTTTTTTTTTTTCTATGGGTAATAATATATCCGGCCTTTACGCAAAATGCTCTGTTTCCTAGACAAATATTGACTTTTTTATGGAGAAACATGTCTTAATTGGTTGAAGGAACCCAACACCTTCTCTAGACTAGAAGTGATGTGATCACCACAACAATACATTTATTAATATTCAGTTTGCCTCTAACAACGGAGTAAACCGAAGCAATTACTGAGCTATTGTGCCTTCAGCCCTTGATTAGATAGCCTAACTCCTCTCGTGAATTACAATTGAATAGTTAGAATGCCTATGAGGACACCTATATCAAGCAGTGGAGTGATATAGCCAGAAAATTAATATGATGTCCGTACCGTCATTTCGAGACCAGATTGGCATTTCATGTAAAGATCTGGTATTTAGCTGCATCCGGATAGACTGGAAGCCAATCCGGAACTAAAATTTAAACCTGACTGATTAATTAACTTTTTTTATTTACCTCTTTTTAGTAATATTTTTTGGTCTTTTTTCTTTAAAATATACGTATGTGGTATTTATTTTTGTAACCACTTCTTAAAACCCTTCATTTACATTTAGTGATACCTCACTCAATGGGTTTGGAAAAAAAAATTATTGGGACCTGTACAATATGGCACCCAAAACCCGCCATGTTTTTTTTTTTTTTAACGTCTCCTATTTAAGAACACTTGGACCGTAAAGACGCATCTAACGATATCTTAACTGTAGAAATGTGCGTTGTAGAAATCCATCCAGCCGAATGGAAGATACGAGGTAATAAAGAAATTTAAAAACATACAAGACACGAGCGAAAAATATAAGCCTAATTCTTGGCAGGCGGGTAAAAAGATTAGGCAGATGGTTTAAGCCGTCTAACAAGCCTCGCGACAACTTACTAACTAAATGATTGAATTTTTGTTACTCTATCTGGAGTCTAAAAATTAATGCACATTCGTAATGTCGATTTAGTACTTTTGAAGGGGCTTATCGCATCGTCGAGGCCGGGGGCCTCAGTAGCCGTGGCTTGGTTATCTACATTGAAGCGAAGAGGTACCCAAGGTGGGTCCACTCGTCAGAGCTTTTGCCGATTTAACCGACGACGTAGGGGCCAACAAGTAGGTTGCGGTGCCACATCGTAACAGAGGCGAGATCGCAACTGAGGCGGGCCGCGATGTCGTATGGAGTGTCCCAGGTCCCATACGATATCGCGGCCGAGAGTTGAAGGCCGCAGCTGGAGAGGAGTGCCGGTATTGCGGTGCGCCGCTCTCTTTCTAACTTCCGTGGCCTGAACGGGGTCGCCACCGTCTGGTGTATGACGCGGTAGTGCCGCAGGTGAGATCTCTATCTCCTGCGGACGAAAAGTGTTAGGTGATGGGTCCACTGACCTGACCCATCACAACGGGACCAAGGGTGCCATACACGGGGTCGTCTGACGCCCATATGCTGGTTTGGTTCCTGGGGCGGTCACGACGTGCAATGAGTTCTGGTGCGCCGGTGATGGAGGGTACACCCCAGAGGGCTGTCCGGTGATGGACAGCCGCGGCGTACACGTGCCCGTGTTTCCACCACAAATGCATACAGGGGAACACCGTGGAGTTTTAGTGGGTTGGAGTTCCACATAAGGCGATTAACACACGGCACCGCGCACCGCCGCGGATGCGGAGGGGAGAGCACCGCTCGACCCGCGTCGTCGGGCGGTGCACGTGTGTTAAAGGCCTTACTGCGCTATGACCCCGTGGTACCGCAGTATGATATGAAGTAATAAGAAAAGTCTTGAGTAAGACTTTTTATATAAGAGGCTATAAGACTAAGAAATACAAAGGATAGGCTGGGTAAAAGATGATAAAGACTACTGAGAACACGAGAAGTATGGATGAAGAAGAAATGTTACGCCGAACCAAAATTGTCATAAGGACAAGTGAATTATGATAAAAGAAGTAAAGGGAGAAGAAAAGAAGAAGAGGTACATTTTACAAAATGCATCACTGACATAGACTGACAAATCGTTTCAGCCTTTTAATTTTCCCACTGCTGGTCCTCAATCCACCACGCAGGCCCAGTGTGGGTTGGTGGATGTCACATGTCTTCGAATATTTGTTTCTAGGACATGCCAGTTTCCTCATGATGTTTTCCTTCAACGTTTTTAGAGCAGTGGAGCTTAAATAATTTACACAAATTAAAGCGCCTGCCCGGGTTCGAACAGGCCTCACGACCTACGACACGTAAGTCAGTTTAGGACCATTACCACTTGGCCAGCACTACTCTACAAATATTTCAGATGATGATTAAATCGTCATTCCACAACACAACACATCGATCTGCTGGGTTTAGTAAAATAAAGTTACGATTTCAATTTGCTGAACAAAATTTACTCGTAATAAATAAAAGACTTACAAATGGAACAGAAATACAATTAACAATTTATTAGCTAAGTTTTAGTGTTTGTTACTGCTTTTGATAAATTAAGTTTTCTTCGTTCTCCTGTGAGCTCTAAACCATTTTCAAGTAAATTGTTTAGAGTTTATTATTTTAATTATATTAAAGTTTCATTAGTTTCCAACGCTTTGCTCCTTTACATTCCTTCTATTACGAAAGTTAACCCTTTGATGTTTTAGTCATTGAAAATGAAAACGAACAACTTTTACTATGGGAACAAGTCTAAAATAAGAAAAAAGCTGTTATATACAAATGTGCAAACATCGTTATATATTTACTACGCACTAGATTTGGCGAACCGAACACTCACTCTATTCGACTAAACTGTCCTGCAATCCGTACACCTTACTTTACACTATGTTGAACGAAATTAATTTCATGGCGCTTACGACGCCGACGTTTTGATCGCGAGTAGACTAAACTTTTTAAGCGATCAAGCACTGCATGTTTTAATAGGTTTGATTAGACAAGATAAATAATGTTTAGTGCTGCAGCTAACTCACCAACATTTCAAAATGATTTTCATTCATCTTCTTGTCTATCGGTAGAATATATGTCAATGAGTGCAATAGTACTAAGGTGCAAAATGTATAGAGCAGCAGACTTTTAATCATCTTAATCTTATTTTTTTTAAGAATTTACTCAATAGTAAAGATTGTATAAAGTGATTGTAATTAATTTGCATTAAATGTGGTACAAAAGATGGTATAAATAAATTACTAGCGCAATGAAACATTTCACTACAAGCGAAATTATTTTCATGACACGAACGAAGGTACCGGAGTAGGTACCTAACAAACTGGATAGGCAAACCTATTTGTACACATATAGAACTTTTTCTTCTGAAAGTCCATGGAGATGTCCAAAGTATAATGTAAACCTGAAAACCTGTCTTCAGCAATTTTCCACAGCAACTTTCTTCAAAAGCAATGATAAACCTTATTGGGGAAATAACCTTATGTAGAGCAACTCATTTTCATGAGTTGTACAAACAAGTATAATAAACTACAGTAATGTAAGTAAGCAAGTAGTGAGTACCTAAGTACTTAGGATAAATCGATTCCCACAAACTCGACCAACAAAAAGGTACCTCTATTGTAATAAAATGAAAGTAAGCTCCAATAAAAAGCCCCAAAATATAACTTGGATGAAAGGAACTTACCTTTTGAAATTCTCATTTTGAAGACGCTGGCTCACTCCTCACTCAAGCGGTCACAAGGGTTCCATTATTACGAACTTGATTATTAATTTTACAAGAATTGTAATTTTGAACTATAATTTTATGCTACGAACATTCTACAATCGTTTTTAACTTCACTCATCATGACTAAACTATACGAACCCTAATAATTACACAGAAGATTATTTACTTTCATAATTACAATCTCCTCGGAGTATTTATTCACAGTAACGCTAATTAGCAAAGAGAACCCGCTTTTGCGGTAAATGTCAAGAGAGAGTGCAACTGAAAACAAGGTTGGGGTGCTAGCGCGGGAAAACGTGTCAAGGTTATACTGGCACTTGAATGAGAACGCGGCGGACACTGCAATTAAAGCCACCACGCGATCACGTAACCAACCTACACATACGAGCACTATTACTAACTATTTGCATTTAAATACAATAAAAATATCCCCGCAATCAGTCATTTTAAAATCCAAACACACTGAAACTTAACCCTAAACACACATCACTAGGTTAGTTTCACCGCCGTCAGTCGCGAACGCATCGAAACGTCAACTTTCAAACCGCGCTGCACCACTTTCAAACTATGACATTTTAATCTTTTTGAAATTCCCGTCCGTGAGATGTTACCACGCGCGATGCAACATCCCTCCGCTGAGCGCCGAGTGGACTGGGCCTTCCGCCGGCAGAGGCCGCTGCCCGCGAAATTGGCGCAATTTCGGCGCATGCGCGGTGCATTTGCGAACCGGCGGGACCCGATGCGACCCGACGCCCCGCGCTTGATAGAAAAATCGAGGACGTAATGTGACGTCAAGCACTCGTACACAATATGGGTTAATCGGACGTAACAAAAACAACTTTTAGAGCTCATGCTAATTCCGCGGCCTTGCATCGTCCACCTCGTTACGTCACAGGAGCGTGAGGTAACTTGCTAACTATCTCTTTTCACTCTGTCTGTGTACCCTTATCATTCTCTTCGCTTGCTTCCATTATTCTTACGAGGAAAAAATACAAATCTCTTTTCTTAAGCCCGGTGGAGGCAGGGAAAGATTGTTTTGAATATTCAACCGCTCGGGGGTCTACCACGGCCAAAGAAACTCTATTTCGTTTCATATCGTATTCGCCCCGGGGATAGGAAGATAGTGGAAAGAGATGCTTTTGATAGAAACCTATCAAGATATAGATTAGAGAGGTCTTGTAGAAATAGGGTAATGGTAAAAAAGCTTGTTGATAAATCAACGGATTATTTTTCGATTTAATAGGAATTAATTGATTCAAAGAAATAATTTACATTATTATTTCTTTTACATTTTTCCTGTCGCCAAGGTGAGATATTTAATAACATAGAAAGTAATCCAGAACAAATTCAAAGACGTTTTCCAGCCAAGGACAAGTTAGGGCCGACTTACCAAAAAATAATAATTTGAGACAACTTATGTAACCGTTTCTTAAATTACTTACTTTGAAGGTCAAAGCTATTTAATTACCGTTAGAATAAACTTTTCTCAAATTATACATCAGAAATAATAAAGAAAAAGCGAAAACGGAACTTCCTAATTAAGCGCCTGATAGAAATGTCTTAGCAAACTTACGGCGACGACATTGCCTTAAAGGGTTTCAAAGGAACTTAGTCACACAAGAACTGGGCAAAGCAGGTTGGAGATAGTTCGAGCAGTTTACAAAGCTCGAGTTCTTGTAAACAGGGATAAATTTGCATATGAGGTCGCTAATTTGTCTTCAGGCTCTTCTTGTTGAGCGGGGGACGACAGAAGCTCTAGATTGCAGTTTCGTACGAGACTAGTTTAGTATTGATGCTGCACATTCCGGCCTATATGTGTGTAGTTAAGTGAACTATTTGCTTTGTTAAATTAAAGTTACTGAAGTTAATAAGTAAATTAACATTAAATACAACGAAGGTAAGTGGTATACAAAGAATAGCCCTTAAATTATAACCCATGTTCTAAGTAATTCCCTGTACTCAACAGAATTATTGAATCATCCTCCTCTTTATTAAAGAAATTGCTTGATATTTATTGACTTTAGTTAAGATTTTTCACGTTTATGGTGACTGAATTGATAATGATAATAGTTCAGGAAGTGTCCCTAAAAAGCACTTAAAATCTACTTAGTTCTTTAAAACTTGCATGATAAAATTGCATTTCAATCAACTTTCTTTGATAAACTACGTTCATTTTTCGTGAAAGGGTTATATTTTAGAGTTATGAGTAGGTAATATTTTAAAAGTAGGTAAGCACCTAAGTATGTCCAAAGGGGTAACCCTTCCGTAGATGATTTATGTTTATTTATAGACCTTGAGACCCTTAGTAATATTGTTTCTTCCCTTTCGTAGAATACCCTCTATTTATAATTTTCGACAGCATTGAAATTAGTAAAGAAAAATATCTTGAGGAAACCTAAATTTACTATAGTACTGGAATCCACAACATGTCTTGAGCTGGCATAATGATGAAAGCTCTTGCCTTCTCTGTTTGAGAAGAGGTAAAGACCTCTTGGGCAAAGGCCCTGCAGTGTTCAGTTCAGGCTGGTATTATTATGTAACTTACAAGGAACTAGGAAGTATTTGCAAGTGCCCCTTATCTAAACAGGAATCTGCTTCAGACTTGGAACCTGTAACTTAAACACCACAAAATGATCCTAAATGGACTAGAATTGGTTCGAATGGACGTCGTTTTATTGCCATTATATGCAGCTTAAGCCTAGCCAGCCTACATTGCAATGGCCGCAGTATATAACCTTGTTGACACGAACTAGATATTTAGCATAGATATGAAGCATTGCTTAGCGTTTCATAATAAATAGTAAGGAGTGGCTTTGGTCGCCCCTTCTAAATTCTCAGTTTAATTGGCAGTATTATTAAACGTAGGCGTATGACTTAGGTAAATCTGGCGAAATTCGTATAAGGGTATTCAATTATGGTATTTTCTTAAAGCTAAGCTTGATGATGGGTGATAAAATAAATATATAGTTTTGGCAACATGGTAAGACCGTAAAAACCAGGGATGTCCGAAAGTGTGATGGCTAAGTGATATGGTCAAAGCTGCAGGTGCAGAAGCGCGTACAAATGCGTAAACTATGTCATGATACATGAGGCCTATTATTGTGAGTTACTGGGTGATTCTAGGCGTGAATGATAATAAAGAATGAACGTGTTATTTCTGCTTCTTCGTCGTCGTATCGATGACACCAATTTTTATTATATAATTTTTTTTTTTACTTGAACAAATTTCTCAATAATTAATTACGATCTAACCTAAAAGGATAAGCAATTTAACTCTAACTTTATATGTTACGTGATAGATTATGTTAAAACTAAGAATAGTGTCCAATTGCACTTTTATATAAGTCCGTAGCACTTTCATCACTTTCATTCCAAATGAATACTTAAGTCATGATGATGATGACATAAGTCATGTGATTGTGTGTGATGTGAGCATACTAATGATAATCACCAATTATCTTCACCCGAATTTTGTACGAGAATTTATCTGATAAGTTTATATGACGCACGTAGACGAAACACATTAATCACAAATTATGTACCTATATTACACGTCGTTCTGTGCACTCGAAGATTAACAAAGCTTGCGGTGCTTAGAGCTTTTGTGAGTAAAACAAAGCTTTTAACGGTAATCGTATAGTTATACAGTAGCTAGTTAACTCCCATCTACGTTCGTTTTCTTGTTAAAAGACTGCTTCCAGATTCCTCGGACCGGACGAGTTAGGAATTTTCAGAGCCTGTAATCCTGAGGTTTCATTAAAGCCTTTTGTGAAAAAATCACAGGAATTTTTCGTTTAAAACGTAAGAAAAAAGTAAAGTCCAGCTTTTTATATTCAATTTTCTGTAAAATGTCAGCGTAGTTTTAGATTTCACAATCTTAGTCATCATATCTTAATAAGATGTAGGTTTCTGAAGCTTACTGTTAATGTCAGCCTGCTTTATCCCAAAGCTGGGCAAAGGACTTCCAGCTCTTTCGATCTGGGAAAAACTTAGACCACTGGTCGTTAGTTCTATTTAGCTTGTCCTGCCATTTTATACATGATCTACCGCGACGCCTTCAATGATTGTATGGCAGGTCTGACAAGTAATATAAAGCATGACGGCATGCGTATAAGAAAGTTTATTTTGTAATTTATCCAAAACATTTTTACACAGAAATTAAATTCAACTGGCACCACCACCCATACCGCTAATAAGCCATTATTTCGAGAAGCAAATTAGAAAGAAGGAGCAGAGAACAAAAAGATATGACCAAAGATAAGGTGTCCTCATCATTCATACATCTCGTCTAAGCCAACGCCGACAGACGCTTTAGATCAACACAGATCTTATCTATTATTCTTCTAATAATATTAATTGTTTCAACCTCAAACTTTCCAAAGGAGGTTGGACGATTATTCATACAGTCTTAACATGGTCCGTGGCACGGATCTCAATGTTATCTTGTGTCGATCTAGGCAGCTTGAATGAATATCGCTCTTCGTTTGCTTGTATCGCTAGTGTAGATCCGTAGCTTCGCTCCGTTGACAAATAGTCGTGATGGCTTTGTCATTAATCAGTGCGGAATGCGGAAGGCATTCGCGGTTCATGCTGGAGATGTGTGAGTAATTTTTTGTAAAGTATGATCCATCAATAATGCTAAACTATGATGTCTATTGAGAGGTCCACTGACAGCTGCTACCTATCGTAAAGTCTCGTCTCGTATTTTTGCATTTTTTGATAATGCCTGATATCTTTTGGGTTTAACCGATAAGCATCACCAGGTTAATAAGCATAGCCTGGCAAGTTTATACCTACAATAGCAAGGCAGGTTCATCATCACTTGTAATTGCCTTGCCCTTACCTATTGCAATTTATATTGCGGCGCAACACAGTATTTTATACGTACAACGTTTAAAACCCTCTAGATTGACAATATTAGTCATAAAATTTAATATATTTGAGTTACTTTAACTAATTTAGTACGTTCATTCGCTATTAATCGAATTGTCTCCGATATAAAGAAATTATTACAATAATTAATACGTCCTCTTAACTTACAAGTGTACGAGAAACGATAATACAACTTGTGCCTCTACGTTTGTAAATTGCTAAAGTTTTCATGAGTTTCATGCTTCAAGTAACTAAGTATATCCTTATATTTACTGATATATATTTAGCTTTACGCAAGCACTGGACTGTATTATTGTTACTACAATTATACCTTCAACACACAGTAAAGAAACGTATTTTTAGCAAACTGTGGCTCCCCATAGGGTCAGATAGGTTGTATCTATACGTTTTGCATTTATGTTTATAAGTCAGACTTTCCGGCTTCATAATTATTCTGCAAATGACGAAGCAGTCTCAATATTGTGATATGGATGGTGATTGGTAACCCATCCAACAACCGACCTCGGCAAGCTTAGCTAAACGAGTTCGTCGTTAAAATTAACATCATCATCATCATCATCATCAATAACGGTTCATCTTCTTTGCAGTGGTCTATAGTTTCAGAGGCCAATTTTTGTAGAAGAAACTTAAACAAGGTATTATTTTGTGCCTATTATTTCGCAAAAAAAATCTGTAACTCGTAACTAAAGGCCCTATTTTGTTCCAAATGTAAGAAAGAAATACCTCTCCGCCAAGTAGTAAGGTTTAGGGCTCCGTAAATCTTATGTTATGTGAAAGGTTGGGTCTGCTCTAATACCTCTATCGCATCTTGTTTATATCAACGAATCGGCACCATCTTGGAATGAAGCCTATGAATAACTATATATGTATGGGTAGACAGTTTTTGTGTTACGGTGAGTAATACCAAGCTAATTGGTTTTATATATCAGCAATCTGGACTGTACAGTACCTACGTAAACCTATAGAACCAGTCCTTCAACTGCAACATTTTATTTTATCATTTACTTACTAAAATTAATAGGAATCGGATTGTAAAAAAAAAAACATTAAATCATCGAAGACATAGATTTTTTTAAAGTCGTGTTTAATAATGCATAAAAAACTACACCGATAAAAAACAGTTACGTAAGAAGTGACAAAATATGGGGTTTTCGTGTTTACTATTGAGTAGCATCTACTCATTCCAGGACACTTTTAAAATAATTTACTTGTACTTAATTTTCGCGAGTGAAATCTCAGGACATTTCGTCTCAACTAGCTGCTGCGAAGCGTACGTTCACAAGACACGACAGACGTGTTCAACCCTAGCAGGCAATTGTCCCTGCCAAGTGTTCCCAACTGCCGCGCCCCACCTTTGTGAACTGTCACCTACAATACGAGAAATGAAAGGACATTGTGTATTCTACTTATTTATTTTACGTAAGTTTTAGATCTTGGTGTCATAAAATGGAAAGGAAAATTAGGAGGTTAATGAACGAGTGGGATTGACTGAGGATTAAACTAACTGTCAAGAATAAGCCCATGTCGAAATGTAGTTTGGCTGATGGTAAAGAATCTAAACTCACATTATATACATATAGTCCGTTAAATTTTGGTAGTTACAATCCCGTGGAGGGTCGGGTCGATCCGATACATACATGAAATAGTATTGTATTTGTAAAGATAAAATTAATCGTCTTTGGTACCTCTCGTTTTATCATTTTGCAACACCGACTTCCGAAACGAAGGTGTTTTGCACTTTTAATATTTTGCTTTGGTAGTCGGTTTATTTTATTGTGTTGTTTAATTTATTTTTTGATTTTCTCAAATTAATCTTTACAAATCGATACTGTTTCATGTATTGGATCGACCCGACCCGCCACGGGATTGTAACGACCAAAAATTTGCGGTGTATACAAAAAACTTATTTTTTTCTTATGGGTTAATACTTAAACGCAAATAAAACAATACTTTTTGTATCCAAACATAATCCGAATAGAAATTAAAAATACTGATTATAATACAGCACAGCAAAATAGTTATCTTAAAATATTATTATTTTAGCAACAAATAAAGGGCTTCAGCTCCCGTCATCCCCTTCAAACCTAACCTATCCGTATCGGGGTGCCCTAAGCTCCCGAGCTCGTTTCGCTCGGCTTGGACTTATTTTGTTATATGTGTGACTGAAACGTTTGTATGCTCTGGTTAATTTGCTGTGCAGTCAGTATATCTGATGTAATATATATATTGATAATATCCCTTTCTTTTGTAGGAGGAAATCTCTAGACTTACTGATCCTATTACGAAAATTCAGCTTCATTGCTAGCTTCATTGGTAGTATGTTTAGCACTGTTCTTGTGTTTAGCGGTTTTGTTTGCGCGGAAAAATGCTCTAATGTAATTCTAGATAATATTAGTAAAGATTAAGTACGTTATCGATCTCAATTGGTTATTAAGGGTGAAAAAAATATCTTAAATTTTTTTAGAATTTTGATTCGTATCATACTAACATAGGTTCTCAAAGCAGCAACATAAACGGTTTTGACTGCCAAATTTGCCTTTACAAAACCGGTTGATCCAAACGACCGTAAAGCGGCCCTCTCGGTTACGATTCACAGTCTCCACTCGAGTACTCGAGACGTATGCTCAACAGCACTCCAGCACACTCCAGCTTGCTAATTCTGACCACTGGTTAATACGGGAGTAAACAAAAGATTCTGCATCGCTTGCCACAGTAACACAAGCGGCTCACCGCAATAAAGGTAGAATTATTATGGATGCAATAACGAGTTACTTACAATATAAAATAAATATTATATTGTATATTTTTTATCTGAAATAATATTTGTACAACAATAAAATTTAAAAGATTGAGGGATGAACTGATTACAAAATATATTATTTCACGGACAGAAAGCTACCCTGTCGCTAAGGCCCACGTGGACGAAAAACTTTACTCAGAGTTAGTTGCTAACACGAGGTCAAATTGATAGATTATCATACAATATTGTCAACTTAACCTCGTGTTAGCAACTAACTCTGAGTTAAATGTTTCGTTCAATTAGGCTTATGTGTACCTAGGTTACTTTGATTGCCAAAAAAATGCACGATTCGTGTGGACACGGTAAGTGGTACCGAAGCCATGTGTAAGCCAGTTATTTTTTTTTTTTTTTTCATTTTGATTACTGTATATTTAATACTCAATTCTTGCTTATTCTTCTTTTCTTGTAAATAATTCAAAAGCCATTTAAGCTACTGCGAAAAGTACAATGAATGAAGCACATTTCCCACATTTCATTCTAAATATAATTCAAAATTTGTAGTGAGAATTTCAACAAAATATTTCTGTTTCATATGAACAGAATCAGTCAAATGGAAATAGAAAATCTACACCGAGTCGTAGTTTATCTCAAGAAGAATATTATGCATCTAAGATTTCCTTAATACATGCAGTTTTATGCTAGTTTTCTTATACAGATCTACCTCAGTTTTAAAATTATTTAAAATGCAGTTAATAAAACTGCAGTTAGGAATCTCATCTCTATCTTAAAGTTTTCAGTCTTCTGATTTCAAATCATTTTTTTGTATTCAAAGTTTCTTGTTTGATATTGATTCGTGTAGTCAATCTTTTCTGTCTCCCGTTTTTAATCCCCGACGGAAATAGAGGAGTGTTATAAGTTTGACGTGTGTACCTGTGTTTGTGTATTTGTGTATATGTCTGTGGCATAATTTAGTTTATTTGAAAGAGGAATTTATCGAAAATGTTCTTAGCTATCATCATTGAGGTAATAATGTACTACGCACTAGAGAAGTCACCACCCATCACTACTGTGTTCTGTTCAGATGCGGTCTTCTAGCCGCAATTCACTTATTTGCTTGCTAGATCTTGGGCGCTTAAGTCATTTTATGTTTTTAAACGAAAAAACGTTCAAACGCATTCAATATGCCGGTCGTGTGTTTTAAGATTTTGCACTAATAATTCAACCAATACGGCGAAAGGAATAAATTTTCATAGGTGGCTTACTAGATAATAATTTTAAAATTTAATTTTAACAAAATATTTGCTGGAGGCCATGTTGTGTCAATTTTCATATAGACTAAAAATTCAGATGTGACAATTTGTATAACAAGTGTAGGTAACATTAGCTGATGTTTCTTTTTAAAGCGGAAAATAATAATAATAAATAATAATCTGTTTCTTTCCCAAAAACGACTTTTCGTATTGCAAAAAGTAGTTTTTGGGTAAGAAACAGATTGTTTCCTTTGCCGAATTTACTTACACAATTAGGCTGCTGGTTACCATCCAATCATACTTATGTATATTCGTTGCATTTTCGCAAAGTGTGGATAAATATACCACAAAAGCGGGCAGGCGTTTTCTGAATCAGTCTCTCTACTTAATATCATTTCAGTTATAATACTGTTAATACTTTGTAATTTTTTATTCACAAGGCAATTTACATATATTATTTGCTTCAACATTCTTTTGATCAACCAAGCACTTTAAATCACCTAACACATTTGATACGGGCCATCATAAACAAATACACAACAATTCGCTTGAAGTACGAAGCTAAAATTAATCAGACTAATAATTATTTATCGAAGCGTCAAAAGTTAACTAAACTTATATTGTTTAGGGGTAACTAAATTAACATAATTAATATTAAAAATATACAAAAGATTCGTGTTTCAAGCGAATTGTAAAATTCCCTTTTCCAATTTGATATGTTTTTAACTTATTGTAAGCGCATTTGATTATATATTAAATAAAGAAATACAAAAGTATCATATAATTCAATAGTCGGTTATTTCAACTGATAATAAATTTTGAAAAAGTGTGAATTCTAATGAAGCTTGTTAGGTCTAATGCTATGTCACTTCTGTAGTCAGTCAGCAATTTAGTCTATAAGAATGACAAGGTTGAACGAAACGCGTAAGCGCCATGAAAATCACGGCGCTTCCGTCTTTTTGGTCGCGAGAAAACTACATCTTAGAAGCGCTCTAGCGCTGCATGTTTATATTTATTTATTTATTTATATTGTTTTGTTAGACGACTAATTATTGTTTCAGCGCTGCAGCGAATTTTTTAGTTTAAACTCTTGTCAAAATTGACAAAATGGAGCATGCATTTTGCTTAGGATAGCTTCTCTAGTACGTAGTACATATTATCTCAATGGCTATCATTGATGAAAATCGGTTCAGTCGTTCAAAAGTTATGTACATTTTACTCTTTTAATCGGGATATTTTCTCAAAATATCGTGTTATAATTACGTGTTCCGATCGACAATCGAAAGCATAGTTTATAAAGCATAGGTTAATAAGCCTCGGGGTTATTATTTATTTTTAATTTAGTTTATTATTTTCATTAAAAGTATAAATAATTACCAATTTGCATGTTCTCCAAACAACATGTAAGGATACATTGGTTACATTCATAAATGATAGATAGTATACCAACAAACAATACCTCAGTAAAAGCATTTTAATACGAATGTTCAGCTCAGCAGAAGTTCGGAATACGCACATTGTTGAGCACGACAAATTGCACAGCATGTGTGTCTGTGTTGCCAACTGCGACATACAACGAACATTGCAACAATAGTAGCCAGCCACTTGAAATTGTTGAGAAATAATTTCGCTGGTACAGAAAATAGAGAGGAGAAAATTGTTCCGGAAAATTTATACTGAAGGTAGATGAAAATATTTTATTTATAAAGGAGAACGTATCATCATAATATACTACTTATTATAGCACAATACTGATTTTTTTATAACATGTTATTACTATTGCTAATATACATAATATTATAGAAATTTACCTTCCGGAGTGAACTCTCTAAATTATGGTAACAATCGCATCAACATTATTAAAAGAAGAACGCAGCTCCACAGATAGACACAAAGAGAACTTATTTTACAGAATGTATAGAAAATTTCAACAACAGCACTATATATAAGTGCTACGACAGAAAATTCACAGAACTGGCTGGGAAAATTCATTAAGTTGATGATCACCCTCTTCAAGAGCTAAAGATTTGTCGACGCCTCATTGGACCCTTATTGGAGAGGACCGATGAACAGCTTCATTGGATCCTTTTTTAAGTGCCACACGAATATTGAAGCTAGACTTCTGGGATCTCCTGTCATCTTGAAAACAACATTTCTAGAGTTTTTACATCAAACTAATATTATAAAGGCGAAAGTTTGCGAGTGTGTGTGTATGTGTTTGTATGTTTGTTACTTCTTCACGCTCAAACGGCTGGACCGATCTAGATGAAATTTGGCACAGAGATAGATTATAGTCAGGAATAGCACATAGGATACTTTTAAACCCGTGAATATGTTCCCTCGGGATAATTTTCGACACTCACGCGGGCGAAGCCGCTGGCAGAAGTTAGTTTATAAATAAACTCACGACAAACATGTAAATTGTATAGTTTAATTGAGATTTTATGTGTTGTGCTGTGTCTTTTGTGTGCACTCAATAAAAATAAATGATTTATCTATCTATATATCTAAAGCGCAGAAACAAGAGAACGCCAACTTCTATCTTTTAACGCCCGCCGTAAAAAGAGGGGTGTTATAAGTTTCAAGTGTGTTGCTGTGTATCTGTGTGTCTGTCTGTGGCATCATAGCGCCTAAACGGATCAACCGATTTTGATTTAGTTTATTTTGTTTGCAAGGTGATTTTGTCGAGAGTGTTCTTAACGATGTTTGAATACATTCGGTTCAGCTGTTCAAAAGTTATGGGCGTTTTACTGTTTGAATCGGGGTGTTATCGCAAGATAAATGTGTCGCAAGTTTTTTAAATTTTGAAATTTTACTTTTATTGGGAAATCATCCAATGACTTCTCCCGCTTTGGGCTCTGAAGCGGGAGGGCGTATCAGACTTTTACTGACTAAGACCCACGTTCGTTCAGTTGATTGTGCCAGGGCTGTGGTAACTTTCTTTCAAATTCCTTTAACCCAGACAGGCATCGGCCCTAACGGACCCCGTCAGTTTTTGCTGAGGGCCTTATCCTTATCGGTCGGCGAGCTACCCAATTCTCGCCGTCAGCAAGCCCGCGCCTACGGTAGTCGGGAATCGGATTGCGATGCCCGACGCCCAGGGCGTCTCCTGCGGCAGCTAGGTGCCTGAGGGCGTCTCCGTTGTGTCCTGCTTATGCATTACGCCTCCTCCTTCGTGAACATTACTGCTTTGCAGAAGGAGGAGACAACTTCCCATGCTCTCTAGCTCCGTACCATGGCCTGGACCAGGGCCGGACGCGAGAGTTCGCTACCGCTGATCGCCTCCACACACGGTAATGCTCCGCCCAAGCGGGGCAGACCTCCACCGTTATATGCTCCACCATCCATCGGAGATCCACACTATGGTGCCATGCATTTTCACTCACCTTATCCTGAACAAGAGCCTCCTAAAATAGCCGTGTCCGGTGAGGACCAGCGTTAGACGAAATATGAGGACACCGCGGCGCCCCTTAAGCCGAGTGGCTTAAGGGGCGCCGCGGTCAAAGAGGGACCTTATCGCCGCAACTGTGGCGTGCCAAAACAGAACAGATCGTAGCAGATGGCTGCTACAATCTTTACAATACAAGGAGTATCGGAGTCAGTTTAGAAGTAAAAATACAGCCTGATTCTTGATTCTGCTATTAAATAATTGCTGTCAAAATTCTTACACGATAAACAACAAAAACTTGACTATGTGAACTTTACAAGTTCTTTTAATTGACAATAAACTAAATCTCAATAGACTTTATGAGCAGTCGTGTCTATAACATTACGTAGGTATACGGTTATTATTACAATATGATTGTGAAAGGAACTAAGGATTAGGACCACGCCCTTGAATATATTTAATTATGAGTTATGACTGTTTGCAATCTAATTTAGTTATAGATATAAACTTTTAAAAGGTGTTACAGTTCATTAGCTTTAGAAGTTATGTTTACAAACATTTTCCTGCCACCTTGTGTTATGCGGAAGACGTAGCGTTGGAAGGTCTCCCTCTTGGTGAACCGATGGCCTGGTTAAGGCTGCGGGAACCCGGTGGATGCGAGATGCCCAGGACCGATCAGAGTGGCAAAGCTTGGGGGAGGACTATGCCCAGCAGTAGACCTTTTCGGCATAAGTAATGATGATGATGATTTTCTCGTGTTCGCAATCGAAAATCAGGTACTGGTTTCGATATGCAGATTGTGTTATTGAGCTTTTTAACCGACTTCAATTAAGTGGTGGTTCTCAATTCGGCGGAATCTTTTTTTTGAGTTATAATTTTCCAGTAGCAGCCGGCGTTTTGATTTGGGCCCGGTTGGTCGAAATTCACAGGCTAGCCCTTTGTTACATCAGACTTGATCATGACGTGCAAAATACATGTGTACCTATGTGCTGTGCTGTAGCCGCTGTCTGCCACTTCGGAGAACATAAGCGTGACAATATGTGATATTTGCAATTCAGTTATAACGATTCCATTCTTTAAACGGTATTGTAATCTGAATTGCATTTAGGAATCTGTTTGTTTAAGTTCCATATAATAGTTTTCATATTATGGAAATCCTCAGAATATTTGAAAACTTGAACGTTTGGTGGCACCATCCGTCTTGGATGATCTATTATTTTTGATTCTAGTTTCGTCTTCAATAGTTTTGAAATTGGTCTGCAGCGTTTTAGTAATATTATTCGTTGCTCTTGTGGTCGTGAGCACTTTTCCAACTAATGTAATATCTCAGTAGCAATCCAGTTTCTGAATTAGTGGCAGGTAGGTAAGTAGTAATAATAGAGGTACTGCATTTTTTCGCACTAAGGCCCAGTTTTTTGATCCGTAGTTAGCTCAACTAATTATTAAATATGCTAACCAATGGTTTCAAACTTTGGTAAAAATCGTCTTTTAATCAATTGTTAGCTTTACAAATCCTATTATAATATTATAAAGGCGAAAGTTTGTGAGTGTGTGCAAAAACTACTGAACGGATGTGGATGAAATTTGGCACAGAGATAGATTATAGTCTGGAATAGCACATAGAATACTTTACTTTTATCCTGGGAATATGTGCTTGGGATAAATTTCGACTTTCACGCGGGTGAAGCCACTGACAGAAGCTAGTGTTGAAATGAGTTGTAGAGTTAATTGTTTGACCATTTGTTGGACTAAAAATTGTCAAAAAAAGTGTTTAAACAAAAATGTAAACTTCTGGTAAGCATATTACTACTCCTGGTAACCATTGGTTGAGTTAACTACGGATAAAAACACTGGGCCTTAGACTCCCGTTCGGTCCGTTGTGCGAACTAGGCTGGCTAACATAGCCACCCTAGTTCCAATTAAGAGGTTCGCCCACTATTAGGCATATGAGACTTAAACAAACCTGGAGAAAGATGGCTAAAGCGCCGGGAAATTCAGGCGTGATATATGTTATTCATTCTATAAATAGACTGCGTTAATGTATCTGCATTTCTCGACTATATACCAAGATTTTAAGAGAGCAGTGGTGGTCTAGTTGTAAGGGCCGCGACTTACATGTTGTACAGACAGGCACTTTACTTTGTGTAAATAATTTCATCACCACTGTTCTAAAAACGATGAAGGAAAACATCGTGAGGCAACCGGCATGCCCTAGAACCAAATATTCGAAGACTTGTGACATCTATCAACCCGCACTGGGCCCGCGTGGTGGATTACGGCGTAATACCTCTCACAGAGAATAGGCCTTTACGCACAACGGACCAAATGGGACTATAAATGCGGCAAAGGCGGTCCAGCTCTCCTATCCTATCCTACCAAGATTGTTGCTGTATTTAGCTATGACAGTTTCCGAGAATCAAGATACTTCATACCACCGCCATGTAGGTACGACTTCCAGCTATTGAATGAAATCCTCTATGCAAATCTCAGAACGTTCTCAGTGATTATGCTCTAACGAACGTGAATTAACTTAATTTGTTTGTGCTGTCAATGTTGCGTGCATCGAAATTACTTTAGGTACCGGATTTACTAAGATTTTGATTATATTTCAGTGAGTATCAGTCTTGCATTTTGCGAGGATATAAGAAGTCTATAAAACTACTAAACATTTCGTTATCCTTACAACAATACCTATAAAATACTATTTTAAGAGTCTTTTTATACTAACTTTCTTAAATAAATACTTCTACGACAACGACAATATTACGTGCAACAAATCAAGAACTTATTTAAATTGAGGCAGATTTAGTACGAACCCTCTTGAACCCTTCGATTTCCGATAAATAACAGATTAGCTGGCTGAAACGTTTCTGGGAGTACTAATTAAATTAAATTGCCCTAAGTTAAATCAATGACTGTAATAACGGAACTCTTGTCGAATATTACATATACATCCTAAGTACATACTAGAAGAGGGCAATGGGGCTTTTCGCCTTTGTATTTGCAGCTAGAGGCGAAAAAAGAAAATGTTAACTAAGAAGTTATGAAAAAAAAAGTTTATTAAAAAAATCAAAATCCCCACTGCTTCAGAAGCGAACTAAAATGACGTAAATAAGAAGAGAATCATGCTGTGCAGTCGGAGGATACATCTTTTTGTTCAGCCAGTTCGCGAAGATGTATCCTCCGACTGCACAGCAACATCCTCTTCTTGTTTAGGTACGTCTTTTTAGTTTGCTTCTGAAGCCGTCGGGATTTTTGATTTTTTGAATTAACTTTTTTTATATTTTTGTGAATATTTTGCAAATATGGCCAATTAAAATAGGTTCGGGTTTTACCAACCACTGCTTTAATAGAGTTTTACGTTTCGGAAAAATTTGTCTTCCTTTTTTCGAAAAAAAAAAACTGTTGCATACTCGATTAAAGCAATTGCGAGCCTCATAAATGGTCAAATAAGTTGGAGAGTTAATTATTTGACCATTTGTAAGACAAAAATTGCGTTTTACCGAAATTTTATACCATTGGTTAGTACCTATAATAAAATTAACCATTGGTTGAGTTAACTACGGAATAAAAAACTAGGCCTTAAGAGAATTGGCCTTGTCTACTCTCCCTACTTTTGGTGACCTGCTGCCTCCTATATTCCAGTCGGCAGCCTTTACCATACCAAAATATATGTTTGTCAAAACGCTGCTCTTCATTCTTTACAGGCGTTAGAAATACTACAAAAATAGCTTTTGCGGAACTTGATCAAGGTAATGTGTACACTATTAAATGAGTGTGAACATTCAAGGTTATCTGCATAATGGTTCGATAAAAATTGGTAAACATCAAAATAATGTACTTTTTGTAGATTTTATGCACTTTTCCCACCGCCGACAATCAGCGAGTAGCGAGTAAAGCTAGAAACTAAAAACGATTAGGCGAGTAGCCAGTGTTTAGTTCTGATAGTTTTACCGCTTGGCTATGAGCAAGTGTTCTTGTGCGCGGGCCGAGCGATTATTATATTATTATTGTTTATTCGCACCACTGCACTCGCTCGGGGCAGACGCACTTGAGGTAGGTTGAGACCAACCAGCGGTAATTTCTGCGCGCGTGAGGCCGCCAAGCGAGCATCTTTGAGCGAGTATAAGTTGGATAGCTCTTGTCGCTGCGACAAACTTGTGGTGAGAGAGTACTCGCTGGCAGTGTTAATAGCCAGCGATAAACTATTACTAGAAGTCTCTTTTATTGACATGGGATCTTACATGTTTTGTACGTTTTTATCAGCGAGAAAATAGTCGATAGCTAATCGCTTATTCTGCGGCGGTGGCGGTGAGACAAGTGCCTTATTCACGGCGGATTCACGGATTCTATTTAAACACAGTTTCAGAATACAAAAAACTTGAACACGTCAACTATCAAACTAGCCGCTTATTAAAGTAATGAGCCAGTGTAATGACGAGCTAATTCAGTTTGTATAGCTTTGCATTAATTTTATTGTTATGTTAGATTAGGACTATGACTAAGTTAATGATAACTTAGTCATAGTCCTATGTTAGATTAGGACTATGACTAAGTTAATGATAACTTAGTTAGTCATAGTCCTATGTTAGATTAGGACTATGACTAAGTTAATGATAACTTAGTCATAGTCCTATGTTAGATTAGGACTATGACTAAGTTAATGATAACTTAGTTAGTCATAGTCCTATGTTAGATTAGGACTATGACTATGACTAAGTTAATGATAACTTAGTTAGTCATAGTCCTATGTTAGATTAGGACTATGACTAAGTTAATGATAACTTAGTTAGTCATAGTCCTAATCTAACATAACAATAAAATTAATGCAAAGCTATACAAACTGAATTAGCTCGTCATTACACTGGCTCATTACTTTAATTAGCGGCTAGTTTGATAGTTGACGTGTTCAAGTTTTTTGTATTCTCCATTATACAACGACTTTATTGAGCGGCTTATGGTCTAAGGCAAAGTGGAAGGAACGAGAGCGTGCGGCAGGTCACCCATGCGATGGACCGACCAGATCAAGTCTGCAGTAGGCGGCCCATTGCAGGGGTGCACACGAGTTACAGCAACAGAGAGGGAATCTTGTCAACCCAAAGCCTCTCTGCAGCAACATGATGACTACGACCGCTCTGCCAAGAGCGTACCCACTAAGAAGAAGGTACCTACTCCATACCTCCATAATGGAATTTTACATACGAGTATGTTATTGGTGAAACTGGTGTTTTATGATAGGTCTAAGGTACGCAAACAATCCTTTGTTGCAAAAAAAAACAGTTAGGTAATGGTTAGGAGTATCACTACTGAGGGGTCGCAAGGCTCCAGGAAAACGCAGCTGTGGCAGGCCTGCCAAAGGGTGGACATATAATATGACCTGTTGACTGGAGAGACTGGTCGGTGGCGTCGCTTAGGGGCGGTACAATCATGGAACTCTTTTGGCTGAAATGATGTAGGTGCGTTCACAAAAATAAATCTAACATAGGTAGGCCGAACTCGGAAAAACTATCTACATCATGATTTTTAAGTAAATAAACCATATCGTTAGTTAATAATAAAATTGATAGATACTTAACATAGAAATCAAAGCAAATATAAACCAATCAAATGTAAGCAAATATTTCATAATGAACCTAACAGTTCGAACTATTTATACTGTTCTGAATCAATAGCTCAGTCAATCGTGACAGCAACAACCATAGACATAAAGAATGGACTGAGCAGTAAGGGAATGCTAGGAAGATTGATAATCTTTTTAGCATGCCCAACTATGGCGCCTTCTTGACCGGTTCAGTGCATTTTCGTTTCTATACATGTAGTCACTTCGGTACAGATTCTCCGACCGAGCGCATACACGCGTCTCTGAACCGAAATGACTCGGTCAGAAAGACGCCTATGTTGGAGTACGCTCCTGAATACCAATATTTTACATGATGCACGTCTATCTGAACTCCAAAACCCAGAAACTAAATAACACGACACCCCTTGGTAAGATTATTGGCAGATTTCTGGCTTCTGACTACCTGTAACGACTGTCATTATGTCTTCTTAGATATGGCATCCGCGACCAATGGCTTAAATTGCTTTCCAAGGCATGGAAGAGTCTCCATCTGTAATAGATCATCACTTATCCAGATTGACGGCTGCATGCAGTGCTAAACCTTCAAAATTAACCTGATGTTTTGAAGCCGCGAACTCCTCCTGGTGGCCTGGGCAAAGGAAGAGACGAAGTACCTGTGCGGCCAATACCTGTAGGTCGTACTGACGAAGGTGGTACTGCAAGCCTGTGATGTAACCGTTTCAGAATTATAAAAACGGCAACCAGCCGTACGATCGCTTTATCTCTCTCTCACTTTTTGCCAGTAGTCACTTCATATCAGGTAAAATATTAGTTCCGTGCAAACAAAAATTATAAAAGAATTTCTGCGAGAAATACTTTATCTATTAACTCAATAGTTATCTCGTCACCTTGTGAGACCCGGCAGAGCAGGTCCGTGGGGATGCAGTTCATAATCATCAGCTTTTTAATGTTCCCACTGCTGGGACATAGTCCCTCCCTCTGTGAAGCCTGGTGCAGTTACGTCACCCAAATGCTAGTCACTAAATATCAACGCAATTGATGTTGAAATCTTAGCATTCAAAGCAAGCTCAGTCCATTATCTATGTCGATGGCAACAACAGAAAATATTCAATGAACAAAGTCAAAGTAAATTTTTTATTTCAATTAGGCCATTTAAGCAACATTTTTGTAATAAGAATTGATTCTACCGTCCATTTGGCCAATTAGCTTATTATGGAGAAGAACGGACAACAAACTCAATTCTTACTCTTTAAAAAAAAGTATTTTGCAATATTTACCTGCATACATTAATAAAATTCATATACGTGAGGACGATGCTCTCAGACTAACACAACTATACTACGTATCGGTATAAAGTATTACAATCACTAACAGATAAATTCATTCATTTGATAAATAGGAACATGGTTCTCACATATTTATAAATATTGCGAACTTTGCGAAATTTGAACGACTGAATGATTGAATATTCCTATTCACAAACAAAACGTTCACGTTCTTTGACTGAATAAGCTTGAGTAACTACAATAGGTTCAGTGGAGCTGTAATTGGATTTGTTCGTTCAACTTTCTGTTTTGATTCCGTGTTGAGGTAATAATCGTGTTTTTGTTAAAAAGTTCTGAAAGCTTTGCTGTTACACGAGTAAGTTTTCATCTGATATTGATGTTCAGGTTTGTTTTTCTTTGATTAGACAAAAGTATGGTTCATTATATGTTCCGCGTAAGAACACATAACTTCACGCCTATATTTACAGTAGGGTAGGGCAGAGGTGTATCCAGAGCACTTTTCTACATCGCGTAAGAAGTGAGACATTCGTAATATTAACATCTACTGAATCAAAGCTTTTTAGTTATACTTAGGGTTATAAAAAAAGTTTTCTTATTATTAGTCATCATAAGAAAAGTTTTTTACAAAAAATATAACCGACTTCGAAATAAAAACACTGTAAAGTGAAAAATAACTTCAATTTCGGAAGTCGGTGTCAAAAAACGAAAACAGGAACACCGACTTCCGAAATTGAAGTTATTTTTCACTATGCAGTGTTTTTACTTGGAAGTCAGTTGTATTTTTGTGTGACGAAGTTTTTTTATTTTTGACTTTTTGGTGGTACATAATGGACAAGTTCTATAGTAAGGTACCAATAATGTTCACAGTAATTCCAGAATAGATTACCCCAATACCATGTTAGTTGAACATAACCGGTGGAACGAGAGTGTACCAGGATGAATTATACACATCTGCGTACCCGTTCAGAACGTACTGGCGTGATGTTATGATAAGAAATAGTATAAACAATAAACAGACATGCGATTGCAGCAAGCCCGAGAGAATTGCCGCCATTTATTGAAGAGTTCTGTTTTATATCTCCGAAGTTCTTCATCAGATCTTTACCAAATTTAAAAGGGGCCATTTCGGAATAAAATCCTTTCCAACAAAAACAATATTTTGCAAATCCGTTTATATATGACGGAGTTATGCCCGAAAATACATAGTCCACAGTGAAATTTTTTTTATCTATTCGGCAGTACAGAATCGCAATTACAATATTTTTGTACATAATCTAAACAGAGGTAGTACCATACTAAATTATAATTTCACACCCAGTTTCGAACATCGAATCGACTCTTCTCAATCTTATAATCTCACTGGCACTGTTGAGTCTACCTCCAAACAAAACCAAATCACCACACACATAGGCATGTTTATTTATCCAAAAACCCTTCGGTATTTCACCTAACGAGCATGGGAACTAAAAGGGGCCAATAAGCATAGTTTGTCGTCCAGATTCCAAAGGTGCCAGGAGTGAGCATGTAGGCGGGGCGGTCGCAACCCGCTCCTAGAATTTCAGCCATTCGTCCTGTGACTGGCCGCTAACAAAAACACTAACGACTCTTCAAAATAAAGGAATTGTTGAACGATTTGAAATTGGAAAGCGAAGGACGTGTCGAATTTTGTAACTGGCTAAAAATAAGACTGATTGCATCGAAAAGTGCAACTGTGAGAATGTTTTTATAAGTAATAAAAAGTTTCAGCATTGCCATCCAACGTGGCAATGCTGCCAGCGTTCTGGGCACTTTTCACGTTGACAGCGATGTGGACGAATTTTATGACGCCCTATGACCCCCGCCCTTTTATTCGTAGTTTTATTTTATTTTTATTTAAGTGTATATATAGGTAGTTATTTTTAATTAAGTATTTGAAATGATGTTAACTAACATAATAAAAGAAACTTAAAAAAATAAAAAGTTTAAAAATATTATGTAGGTAAGCTGAATGAATTTTTGGTTCTTGAACATACCGGTTTCCGCGAGATATTTTCCTTCATCGTTTTTAGAGCAGTGGTGTTGAAATAATTTACACAAAGTAAAGCGCAAAGTAAAGACATGTCACATGCACCAACCCAAAACTGGGCCCGCGTGGTGGATTAAAGCCCATTCCCTCTCTCTCAGAGAGGAGGCCTGTGTCCCAGCAGTGGGAACATTAAAAGCCAGATAATGATGATAAAACTAGATTTGTGTCTAATTAAATTGAACACATTAATCTGTATCCATGTATTTAATTGTAAAAACATATGCAAAACTTTTACTTTATCTATTATTAAACCAGCTAGGTATATCAGCTGTTTTAATATTATTAAGTTGGTAAACTTTTTCTTATTTGAAGGTTTTCAATAAGTAAAATATGTACTTCCGAACAAAAAGCTTTCTTTTTCCGAGTACAAGGCTGAATAATTTAGTTTTCTTTACCTTTTTCTCTAAATCTCGCTTAGGCCCTCGGTAGAAAATAATGCCTGGATTTTAAAAGTCGAACGTACTCGGGGATTTACCGACTAAACGACAAAAGCTTTTAAGTCTTTTGTTTTGGGGACTTCACGAACACTTCTATCGAGAATTATATAACGTCTTAGTATTTCAATCGAGCTATTTTTAGGTGTTGGAGGAGCTCGTGGCTCAATAATAGGGCCATGGGTAAGCAACGCTTGCTGAGTCAGTTGGTGCGTTGGTGGATGGTTAACCCTCAATCGCATACCGAGATTCCTCCGTGTCTCGAAAAGCAAGTTAAGCCGCCGCTGCCGGTCTCAGCTTGTTAATTGTAGATCTATGTCAGTTGTTGTCGGTAATCAGAAGTCAGAATATTAAAAAAAAAAAAAATCGATAGGCTAGCGTTTAACCACTATCTCGCTCGATTGTAAGCGATGATGTGATCGACGGTGCAGCACGCTTACCTATTCAATCTACACATAAAGACCCCAAGGTTGTAGCTATCAGGAAACAAAGACTCCAGCAGGGAATTCTACTCCTTAGCTGAAATTATTCGCAAATTGCTTTGTACGTTTGGGTGGGATGTTCAACATGTCAGAATATCTGACATCAGTCTTGTCAATGGGTAGGTGTATCGTGGTATCGTTTCCGTAAGTGTGTCCGTGGCATCACCAGTGGGCCTTATCAGAATATCAGCGCAGCATTATTTCCTTTTTGGGTATCGCTGCCTGTACATGCTGAGATAGTAGAGGCCTTTTTGGTCTCGCACGGGGTTTTATTTTTATTATTGTTTAATTTTTTGCATGTGTCCTGTGCGGGTTACAAATAAATATTTTTCTTTTTTTTTCTGTCTGGTTTAATTTACTGGATCACTTACTGGATTGTAAAGGATAGATATGCAGTCGCTCCTTGTTAAATATTGTTATGCAGATGCATTCTATTAGACTGGAAGCCGTCCCCAATAAAGTTAAGAAAATGCTAGACAGATTGTAATTTTACGTATTCGGTACCTAGCAACTTATTATTGAGACACGTATAAATGTAATGTACATACATACATACATAAACCCACGCCTTTTTCCCATGGGGGTAGGCAGAAACTACAGAACGCCACCTGCTACGATCCCTACATACTTCTTTTGCTTCACACACATTCATACATCTAGTCATACACACACGCCGGTTATGGGTACTGCGCACTTGGCCTTTCTGAAGAACACTCCTGGTCCTGCTCCATAGGGCAATCTTTGGTGTAGACAAAATCAAATTTGTTAATTTATATTCCCATTCATAGTTATTGTATTCATTGTTTTGTTTTTTTTTTTTTTTTTAGAAATTGACTCACACACTGTTCCGTTGTTGTTGAATTAGGTATTTTACCTATGTTTGTAATATTTGTAAGTATGTGAGAACCATGTTCCTACTTATCAAATTAATTAATTTTCCTGTTAATGCTTTTTAATACTTTATACCTGTGTGTAGAGCTATTCTGGGTGCATCGTCCTCACATATATTAATGTATGTACGTATGTTAATATTGTAAAACACCAATTTTTTTTTAAAAGAGTAAGTATGGAGTTTCTTGTGCGTTCTTCTCCATAACAATCTACTTTCCGAATGCACGGTAGAATCATTTTTTTTTTCTTTTTTTGTTTTGTCTTGTTTTTTTGTTTTTTTTTTATTACTTTTAAATTATTTTTTTATTACTTTTAATTTTTAATTTTATTTTATGTGACGTTCAAAAGTGCCGTTTATTGGCCTAATTGAATAAATATATTTGACTTTGACTTTGACATCACCTATAAGGTCTAAATATGTCTTTCTAGGGCGTCCCCTCCCGGCGTTTCCTTTCACGTCTGCCTTGTAAATACCTTTCGTTAATCTCCTTTCATTCATCCTCTCAACATGGCCAAACCATCTTAGCATACTCTTTTCAATTTTAGTCACTACATCTTCTTTTAAACCACAACGTTGTCTTATTACCTCATTCCTCAATCTATCATTTAAAGTTACACCACACATACTCCGCAAGGAGCGCATTTCTACTGCATTAATCCTACTTTCATGTCTTTTTAGCCATACCCAACCTTCACTTCCATACATAAGTGTAGGCACCAGCACGCTGTTGTGAACGGCGAGTCGAGCTTCCAGAGACATCGACTTGCTGGTCACAACTGCATGTATAGCACCATTCACTTAAGTCCCTGCATTCACTCTCCTTTCCACATCCTCTTCAAACTTTCCATCCCTTGTGAACATACTTCCCAGATATACCTACAAACTCGTTCACTTGCTCCACACTCTTATCATTTATTTTCACTTCACACTTCGATACATCGTCTTCTCTTTCAAAAACCATTACCTTAGTCTTGTTCACATTTATACTCATCCCTTTTAACTTAATAGCTTCATTATAAATTTAATGTATCTTACTAATATACATTTTTTTTTGTTTTTTATCATCTATAGGCTTGCGCTTGACCACTATCTCACCTGATGGTAAGCGATGATGTGGTCGACGGTGAAGCACGCTTGCCTAGAAAAAACCTATTCGCTCTTGACTTAAAGACCCCTAGATTGTAGCTATCGGGAAACACAGACTCCAGCAGGGAATTCCACTCCTTAGCTGTACGCATAATGAAAGTGTCCCCAAAACGTTTTGTGCGTACGGGTGGGATATCCACCATGTACCGACGACGCATCGCCGTACGTCTGGTAGTCCGATGATGGAACGGGCTGGGTGGAATCAGATCATGCAATTCCATCGCACACTCCCCGAAATGCAACCGATAAAACACCGACAAGCTGGCAACTCGGCGACGATGTTCAAGGCTCTGGAGCTTTGATTTGACCAGTGCCTCATTGCCGATGAGTCTCTTGGCCCGCTTTTCGATCGACTCGAGTGCATCAAGCTGCTATTTGGCAGATCCGTCCCAGAGATGAAAACAGTACTCCATGCATGACAGAACTTGCGCTTGATACAAGTTGAGCAGCTGTTCCGGCGTGAAGTACCCTCTCACCTTCGCAAGGATCCCCAACTTTTTGACTATATACTAAACTAATAATATTATAAATGCGGCAGTTTCTGGGTACGATGTTTATTTATAGGCCTTGAGATACTACCCTTAGAAATATTTTTTCTTCCTTCTCGTAGAATACCCTATACTTAAAGTACTTTTCAGGTTTATTTTGGACGGCCTTGAAACTAGTTAATAAAAATATCTTGAGGAAACCTATAACACTACTTCTTACTATATATATCACACTAATACTATAAAGGCGAAAGTTTGGATGTATGGATGTATGTTTGTTACTCAATCACGCCAGAATGGCTGAACGAATCTGGATGAAATTAGGCACAGAGATAGATTATAGTCTGGAATAGCATATAGGCTACTTTTTGTCTCGATATAATGTTGCCTTGGGATGATAAAACATTTTTCACGCGGGTGAAGCCGCTGGCAGAAGCTGGTAATTTATAAATATATAGATGTTCTAAGAAACCCAGAGCTGAGAAGACCTAATTAAGATTTTCATTTTAAATTATAATTAAGGCAAAATAATACCATTTATTAATACTCTTTTGCTCCAAAGAGTTGGTTCGCCTTTGACATTTGCTACCTAGAAGGTTATCTAAATTAAAGGTAAGTTTATTTTACTAAAATAATGAAGAATCTTGGTAATTAATTATGATTAAAATCAAGGCAGAGTGATCAGTTAAGGCGAAGAAACTAGAAACCAATCAAAAATGATTACGGCCCATTTTTTTGCCAAATCTTATTTGTGTATGCACGAACTATGTTAAAAAGCAGTAGGTAGCAGCAGTTTTAAATCTTAAAGGTGAATAGAAATAATAGTGTCCGACCGAAAGTGTGGTTTCGGTTTCGGTCGAGTTTCGGCAAAAAAACGAGTTTCGGTTTAGTTTCGGTTTCTTCGGCAAACCTGCCGAAACTACGATCGTTTGGGGGTATGCGAAACAGGGTGTAAAGTCCCACAATCCTCCATCGAAAAGGGAGGATCCTCCGACCAGACAGGTGTTGTTTCTGGTCCGGGCAACTGCCCAACGGTTGTTGTCGGACTGTTGTATGTGTTCTAATCGCGCCGAAAACTTTGCTTGCGCGATGCAGGATTTGTGTGACGTCATGTCATTAGTTCGTAAGTGGCGGCGTCTGTGCCGCTACATCACTCCCCTCCGGAGACAGGAGGTCGATAGCAGGTTAGGTTGAGTCGTCCGTACATCTTGTGATGTGTGCCTGGCCAGTGGAAGGTTGGTTCCAGTGAGTCGGAACCGGAAGTCGCAGTGTTCGCGGTGAGTCGGAACTGCCTGCGGTTGTGCCCCAGTGAGTCGGGGTGATGATATCCCAGTGAGTCGGGATAGAGTTGCTGGCTCCAGTGGATCGGAGCGGTGATGATGTCCCAGTGAGTCGGGACAGTGGTGCTGGCTCCAGTAGGTCGGAGCGGTGATGAAAGAAGCTGAGGGTGATGACCAGGAATGCGCGTCCGCTGCATGCTGGTGGTCAGGATACCCCCGTAGTAGGTACTGGCTTGCTGTATGACTCGCTGCTCGAAAGCTTGAGGAAGTGATGATGACGTCACGATGAAGTAGCTCTGCATGAAGGCTGCACTGATGATCACGTCGGGTTCACCAGTTTGGGGGTAAGTGGAACAGGGTGTAAAGTCCCGCAAACCTCCATAGAAAAGGGAGGATCCTCCGACCAGACTGGTGTTGTGTCTGGTCCGGGCAACTGCCCAACGGTTGTTGTCGGACTGTTGTATGTGTTCTAATCGCGCCGAAAACTTTGCTTGCGCGATGCAGGATTTGTGTGACGTCATGTCATTAGTTCGTAAGTGGCG
Source organism: Orthosia gothica (assembly GCA_949775005.1). Classification (NCBI taxonomy): domain Eukaryota; kingdom Metazoa; phylum Arthropoda; class Insecta; order Lepidoptera; family Noctuidae; genus Orthosia; species Orthosia gothica. The sequence continues at coordinate 26,409,906 of OX459050.1, forward strand.
GCGTCTGTGCCGCTACAATCGAAACGAAATTGCATTTGAGAGTTCTCGCGCTGTGATCGGTCATTTTTTTTTTAAATTATTGTTACAAATGCAGTATTGAGTACAGTTTCACTTATCTATTGTACCATTGAACCTGGATGTTTTCGGCGCGTTAAATTCCATCCAAGCGAGTAAGCGATGAAGACATTTTGCCGCGTCCACGTGCGTGACTGACTTGTGTTTGCTAATCGTTTTTAACCGACTTCCAAAAAGGAGAAGGTTTCTTAATTCGACCGTATATATATATACATTAATTTTTTATGTATGTTCGCGGATAACTTCGTCGTTTATGCACCGAATTTGATGATTCTTTTTTTTGTTGGAAAGGAAATATCCCAAAGGAGGTACCATGATAAGGAAACTAGGATCGGATGGTGGCATCCCAGATAAATCGAGGGAAGTCCTAAAATATTATAAGCATACCTATAGTGTTTTTGGTATTTTATCAACAATGCAATCATTTTCACTCAGAAAGTGTCATTTGGTGAAATGGAACTGATGAAGAAGGCCACAGATGGCCATTGGAACTCCTTAATGCTACGTATATCACGGGTATAAGATATATCGAACAGCTAACCGACTATGATGAAGCACATATTTATAAAGAAATGATACTGATAAAAATGGTAACATCAAACTGATCTGGAGCTCCTAAATAAAACAATGAATCCTAGTCGTGTTTGGGCTTATTAGAATCTTCATGAGTTTGACTTTGGGTCCAAATGATTTTTATAGTAATTGGAGGTACCTACCTAAAAGTAAAAAGTGATAAATAAAAACATTTTAACAAAAAAAAAACCGACTTCAGAAACAAAACACTACTAAGCGAAAAATAACTTTTCTTTCCGAAGTCGGTGTTGAAAAACGGAAAACAATAGGTACCAAAGACATCGACTTCGAAAAGAAAGTCGCTTTGTAGTGTTTTGTTTTGGAAGTCGGTTTGTTTTTTTTTTTGTAAAAAGCTTTTTATGTTTGTTGTGAGTTTTCGTGTAATTTATTTAGAATTCGGTAAGTTATAAGAGTAAGTAGTAAGTGATTAAAAGATAAAAAAATAAAGACTTACTGATTATAATAACGTTTTCTTTATTTTCCCTCAAAACATGATCCTTGTAAGGAAGTTTCGGTTTCAGTTTCGGCCGAAACTGAGAATGTTGCCGAAATTCGGTTTTGGTTTCGGTCGTAAAAACCAGTTTCAGTCGGACACTAGAAATAATTAACAAAAATATTATGACACATGGATTTAACAGATAGTTAAAAGTAATTGGATCGAACATTTCTGCTGCTACTTACTCTAATTTAAATACCTACTTAACTATGAATAGCAATATATCAGAATTTAAACAAGTAATCATCTATTAACAGCTTTCATAACCCATAACTCAACACTCAACAATTAGTTTCAACATAACCCACGATAATATCTCAGGAACCGCCCACAGTCCCACACTGCACCCAAAATATGTCCCAAACTTTATCTAAATCATCGAATTAAATTATCCGTGGTACCTTTCGTGTCTATAGTCTAAAACAAGAGGGGCACCCTACTGGGCGCACCTCTAATTGGTCCAGCCTGGGACATTTAGACTCAGCAGGTATTCGGGCGCTGTGTCACCTTTCACTTTGTTTGCGATTAATATGCGTACCAAAAGTATTCGTGTAGTTTATTGGTACTGTGGGTTCAACGGTCATGGATGGCGTGTGGTCTGTAACAACAGTTAAGTACTTCATAAGTCGTGGGTGTTTAAAAGGCGATTTAGGAGTTACTTCGATTGGATGTTTGTTAGTCGTATTGTTAATCCACTGGATGAGCTGCGTCAGTCTATCTGGACCTCTAGTAAAAGCGCACGCAAATCCCATACACTCATTCATATTCTTTATTGTACACAAAACAAACATAATAATATACAAAATAACAACTTATGTACAAAGACGAGCAAGCTAACCTATACACTGGGTTTCGGACTTATACACTATACGGAATACGGATGTATTTAGGACTTTTTACCCGACTGTCGAAGGAGGGTAATGTGTAGTCTATTTATGTATATATGTATGTATGTCTGTTTGTTCTTATGTGGTGTTCTATAGACCAAACACTTTGGCCGATTTTGATGATTCTCACATCAATCTATTCGTCTTAAGGCGATATATACGCACCAATGTTAACGCAGTACTGTGCGCCCGCTCGGAGCCAGAATATCAATATTGAACCTGTTTTTGTTCGCAAAATATTATTTGATTTGCATTATGCTATTTCAGTTATGAAGAATTTCCAGCCATCAATTTTTCTGTGTAAAATATTTTTAAACATCCAAGTCGTTTTGGACAAGTATCCAAAAGTTGCGAAAAAATATCGTGTTGTTAATTATTTTTTTAAAGCAAAACTATTAGTTACACGAAAAAACCTTGTTTCAATAAAAAAAACTTTTTTTGCAAAAAAATACAACCGACTTCCAAATGAAAAACTACAAACTGAAAAATAACTTAATTTTTGGAAGTCTGTGCCTTTCGTAGGTACATTTTTTTTGCGAAATGGTCACCGACTGCCAAAAATAAAGTTATTTTCACTTTGTAGTTTTTCATTTGGAAGTCGCTATTTTTTTGCAAAAAAGTTTTTGTATTTTCCCCTTTTAGTTTTACCTACCTAATAGGCAAGTTGTTTAGTAAGGTCCCCTATAACGCCAGAATAGATTACCCGAATTTCATGAAACTTGAACGTAACCGGTGAAATGAGAGATCTGCGTACCCCTTTAGAGCGTACTGGCGTGATGTTATGTTATCAAATGGTATAAACAATAAACAGACATGCGATTGCAGCAATCCCGAGAGTTTTGTCGTTATTTATTGAAGAGTTCTGTTCTATATAGCCGAAGTTCTTCATAGGATCTTCAAAAAATTTAAATGGGACCAATTTCGAAACATACTCTTTCAAATAAAAAAATACAAATAATATAATAATATAAATAATTTTCAAAATCGGTCCACAATTGCCGGAGATATCGGTGAAGAAACATAAAAAAAAAAACAAACATAAAGTTGAACATAGAACCTCCTCCTTTTTGGTGAGTCGGGTAAAAATAATGTACATGAATCAAATATAAATATATATTTTGTTGAAACCTTTTAACCTAGCCGTTACTAAAGAGTATGCTTTAGAAAGTAACCGTTTTACGGCACTAAAGCGGTGGTAGGCCCTTAAACTTGTGAGTGTCACTGGCTACATTAAAATAGGAAAAGGCGGATTTTGGGCGCCATATTTGGAGTCCAATTTTAGTTTTCCTTCGAAACCCATCGTGTGGGGTATAAAAATAAAGGGTTTTAAGAGGTGATTTCAAAATGTAACACTATGTTTAAAAGTAAATTAAAAAAAGGTAACTAAAAAGTTATAAATAAATAAAGCGATCGAATCCGGAAGGCCATTTCTCATGAACCGTGATAGCTACATAGTTGAAATTTTCACAGATGATGTATTTTTGTCGCCGCTGTAACAACAAATACTAAAAACAAAAATAAAATAAATATTTATGTGGTGCTCCCATACAACAAACGTGATTTGTTTGCCGATTTTTGCGATAATGGTACGAAACCTTTGTGCGCGAATCCGTCTCACACTTGGCTGGGTTATTTAAACCGTTATTGATGAAAGAATGAAACTTTGTCTAGTGGTTTTTCATCAAACATCCAAATATATCAACGGATATTCGGATTTCTTGATCAGTTGATGTCAAAGGTCATTCAAAAGATCTGCTTTATTTTTAAAGATAGGTATTGGAAGGCTTTGTTGGACGCCTTTGCCTAGCAATGGGACAGCGTAGGCTACACATAAAAACACGCCTGTATCTATGGCCTGTATTCCCTCTTTTCCAAAAAAAAAACAGACTTAAAGCAATTTTTGACTAAACTGGCTAACATAAGAAAATGCTGGGAGGACATCTGCATTTTTTTTAAGTCATGTAGTTCATTTACGAGTTTAGTCGAAACAGTATCTTATGACAATTACTCTATAGATCAGCTTCAATAAACACCGTCAAAGTACTACCAAACCAAAACAGTACCGCATCGTCTACTAACCGATCTACATACCTCTATCACGCCTGTATCGAAATAATCAAATTAACATCAGTAAATTAAATCCCAACAATATCATGTCAAAGTTGCTGTCGGCCTAGCGTCGTTTTAATCTCTAATCCTCTTAGTAAGGTTGGATTGTAGGAACCAGTTTAATGGGACGTACCTCTTATAGAGTGTAACGAAAAATTTCTTTTTAATGCGATTATCACGCGGCAACTTATATTTACGCTGTGGTAATTAAAATATGGTATTTATTATTCGACATTCGAGAAATGTCAATCAGGGATTTTATTTCTTGAGTAACAGGGGTCTCGGATTAATTGTAGGATAGTAGTTTAATAAAATTACAATTGATCGAAATACTGTGTCTTTGGATGGTCTTGTTGATCTCGAGCAAGCCTGCGGCGTCATTTCATTACATGCAAGCGTTACATGTTTATTAGGTTTTCAAACATCTAATCAGTCAGCAGATTTATTAAACAGTTTTACAGTTATTATTTTTACACACACCGTGCACCGTACGCGCCATCCGCGTTCTAAGTGGGCGGGACCTCCATCCATATTGTTTTTATTTAGACACTAATTATTTGGATAGTTGAGTAAAGTTAGCAAACAATACTAAAATACTGATCAGTTAATTATTTTAACATTAAACAACCTCAATACTCACAAATACAAAGTGGTTTGTAGTTTATTATTGAAATAGTCATCTAATAACAAAACTATTCAAGTTTCCGGTGATCTAACAATCTTACTAATTAGAAAGTTTCTCATTATTACATAGCTGTGTAAAATGGTCTTATGACTTCTTAGTATTTAATCATTTACTCAAATTTGTTTAGTTCTCGTATTAAATTATTAAATCTGGTTATTGGTCATAGAAATTATAACATCCGCCATTGTTTGACAACTTAATCTGAATAACATAATCAAACACATTTACTTAGTCAAATGTGCAATAGTTAAAATGAGAACAAATCCAAAAGTCCTACAATAAGTGTTCCTCTTTTATTTAAACATCTCGTATTAATTAAACATTGAAATTAGCATACGAATTATGAATCAATACTGATTCCACAGTGAGCCAATAGATGGCACTGAACTCAAAACCCAACTTAAATAGACATTGACACTTAAAATTACTAATTACTATTAATTAGGATAATAAATTAGCAAATTCACGCCTACGCGGCGACACGGCCATACTGGACCTAGCTGCGGGCTCTGCAGCTAGAGGTGTCCTCAGTCTTGTGTCCTCAGTCTCGTGTCCTCAGTCTCGTGTCCTCAGTCTCTGTTTCTTGGTTGTTATCTGTAGTAGCGGAGAAATATTTGTCGGCAGATTATTGTTGTTTATCATCCTACAGTATTAATTAAGTTTAGGATCTGATAACAACTGGTTTTATTTTTCATTGACAGCTTGTAATAAATCTAAGCTAAGTTTGCCTTAATTTTGAAATATTGAATGTATTTTTACACCCACAGCTATATGCTTTAGGTATTCAACTTGCTATATGGTAAAGACCAATGTTGTTAGGAAACAACTAACTGCTACATGTCATGTCAATGAAGGCATACAATTTCTATTTCAGATTTTTGACATTGAATAATCAGTTGCTAGCTTACTTGTCCAATTTGAATCTTGTTTGCAGAATGTTATTGTTTGTATTATCTTACAATATTCATTGATTTGTAATAGGTAATAGTCAGTTTAAGTTATCAATTTATCACTGAATACTTATGAAATTAGGTAACTATTAAGTTTATCTCAAATTAAAATATTTGATGCATTAATGAGCACATACCTACTTATAAGAAGGCTTTCATAGCAGCCTTGTATTTGGTAAGTATAGTGTAGGTAGTGTAGGAGTATTGTGATCAGCTGTTTTTTGTTTAGTTTCATTCTCACGGGACGGTAATGCTCTGTGATAGACACAAAGTCTTTGATTTGACAGGATTTAAGGATAGGATCAGGAACACCGCTCTGTGATAGACACAAAGTCTTTGATTTGACAGGATTAAAGGTTAAGGAGTTTAGGATCATTGCTCCGTGACAGGCACGAAGTCTTTGATTTGACAGGATATAAGGAACCAGGCTCTGGGTGGTCTTGTACACCGTGGACCCAGCAGGATAACATGAGAGATTGTTCATTAGCGGCCTCCACGCCTAACCAATGGATATTAAATCTTTATTAGTTGCTTCCACAGCAAACCAATAGATTGTGTGTTGTATTATCACTATTAGTTTCCTCCACGGATTACTAACAGACAGCTTATTGTGTTATCATTATTAGTTGCTTCCACAGCATACCAACAGTATAGTTTATTGTGTTATCATTATTAGTTGCTTCCACAGCATACCAACAAGATAGTTGTGTTATCATTATTACTTGATTCCACAGCATACCAATAGGATAGTTTGTTGTGTTATCAATCTTAGTTGCTTCCACAGCATAATAAGATAGTTTATTGTGTTCTCATTATTACCTCAAATCCATCTCCATGGATGCTGATAGTTTGGTGTTGATATAACCTATTATTTTATTAAGTGCCTCCAGAGCTATAGGTTATTGGACATCTCAATAATTAGAGCTTGTTTTATTATTCATTTTTATAATTGACTAAATATGACAATAGAATAGCATAAACTGAAACGAGTTACAAAAACATAATAATAACAGTAGTCCTCCTGACTGTTGAGCCATCTGCATAAGGAGGTACTATGGTGCACAAGGCCAATGGCTCAACATGCTTTTTGAAGCATGGGGGTTCACCAATTTCAAAACTCTGGGCTGCTACAGAGGAATCCCTATTGGAAAAACCCCATAAACAAATTTTGCCCAACCTAGGAATTGAACCCAGGAATAATAATTTAAAAGTACTTTGTTGCATGGTAGTATCATGCACAAGCGTCATGTAGTTATTTGACATGGCTATTGTGTTGAGCCTTCTGATACAACAACACCGTATCAGTTAGCGAGGTGAGTAGAAGATAGTTTGAAAACTTCTCACCTTTTACTTTAGTTATGTTGGGCTGGAAGTCATTTTTCAGCTGACCTCTATTTGGTGGCTTGTATGTATGTTGGTAGCTTCTAAGGTCCTGACCCGGCGACACGGTCACTTGCAAACCAGGTATTTTTAGTTTTGTTTCCACATCCTTGATAATACTTGACTATGTAGGTAACCATTTTGATTTTTGATATGACACAGAAATCTGGAATGTGAGAAGGTATACAGATAAATAATAATAAAAGAAAAGATGATCCTATTAATATTTAAATAAGTAGGAGTTAGTACTGATAACAATTAAATTATGTTATTGTTTTGAAATAGTAAGTGAGTAATTCAAAGTTAACTAGAATCTGATGACACTGAAATGAATAACTATGAAGATTGCTGCATTACTTATGACGGTGTTTGCACTAGCTAAAGATTAATGTTAAAACATGTTGAAAACTACTTTTAATGATGCATGTTTGCATACCACACACACAACAACCTATTTACACACCTATTACAAACCTATTTCATTACAAAACATTTATGTGTGAACAAGTTTGAATACAAGCTAGGTAAAAAGTTGCAAAAAGAAAAGAAAGTTATTAAATGCTAAAAGTGACAAATTATCAAAAACAAACCTGTCTTTTGATTGTTTTTATTCTGTGCAAGTGCATCCAATAACAAGCTTTGAAATCTGTCAGAAATTACTAATCTATTTACACCCATGTACCATAACAAGTAAAATTCAACTAAACCCATTGTGAGATTTAATTCATTAGGAAGGTTCTCAAATATTGAATGATTAAATAAACTTTATTATAACGAACTTAACTTGAACAAGCATAAATCTTAGAGCTTATAAAAGGCCCCATCAGTATCCAACTGACAGTCTGAACCAAGAATGTAGGGTCAGACAATTTTTTAATTAGATTTAACTTATAGCGCTATCACTGTCAAGAACCCCATAGCCAAAACAAATCTACCAGATCATGTAGACAGATAAGATGGAACACAGTAATCACATTACATTCACTCAAATATGTCTTACATACACAGGACCATTAATTTACCAAAAATCACAAGGTCCATACATAATAGGTTACTCACACATACTAAGCGTACCTACTTGTAAATTAAAAGTTACCAGGTGGCTATCAGCTTATGACTATTTATTATTATATTATGATTATGCATGAACTGAAGCTCTGCTGATACTTACCCTGATTATAAAGTTTGTAATGACTCACCCAGGTGTATCACAACCCTTTCATCCATTCATACAAATACATTTATATTAGATGCATACTCACTCTACAAAAACCTCTAGATAATATTTTAAATATTGTTTAGTCTTGTAACCAAACAATTATTCTCACCCCAGCTACTTAAATGCAAATCGTTGTAAGTATTTTCTTGAGCACACTATAATTTTATTTTTTATTTGTTGTGCTTTTCATGTTTAAGGAATGTGTTAATACATTTTCTTATCTTACTTTACTTTTAAAAAAGTATGACATGCAACGGGTTCCACATTATTCAATAATAAACCCCGTTTGGTAGTCGGGTAAAAACAATAAATTGCAAAAATGCCAATTAGTGCGTCAACATGAATATGTCATGGCACTTTCTGCCAAATGTTTACTACTTCTGTTGCACATACATTCTGTAACTTACTTAACTTATTTACCTACTAAACTTTTGTTTTAGCTACCTAAATGTAATGAATGCTATAAAAATAAGTTGTTACTTTTTGTCCGGTACAAAACTCAACGTAGGTACTTTGAATTGTTTAACATTCATACACTCACACCTTGTCCCCATGGGGATAGGCAGCAACCACAGATTGCCACTTGCTACGATCCTTACATACTCCTCAAATAAAATAAAATTTCTCAAATAACTGAGCCATTGCAATTCTTAAGACAAAAGAACCATATTTAAACAATAACATTGAGTTCCTAGTCAGCTGTCTTATTTTATGGAGTAATTTAAGCCGTTTCATTCATTTTAATTCCACAAATTGCCACACAAACAACAGCAGGGACCACTCAGTCAGTAAGGGGTATTGTGTTACCCAGTTACTGGGTTTTGGTTGCTCCATGTAAAGCACTGGTACTCAGCTGAATCCAGTTAGAATGGAAGCTGTCCCGGACTTGGTTGGGAAAAGACTAGGCAGATTGATTAAAATTGTCACACAAAAGGTCACTGACCTTGCCTTGTATGATGAAAATAATTAAGAATGTTAAGTAACATAAATAAAAAAACAGAATACTCCCCTCAACCATGATGGAATCTATCAATGGACAGATCAAGTTGTTCGCTTAGCTGCTTCGGTCATTCTGTGCTGTATAAAGTTTTGGCCACAATGGTGTAGGACAGCATCCATGCCACTAGTCAGTAGCTTCTTCTGTCGTTTCAATAGAGTTCAGATCGTTCACGTAAAAATATTCCAGTTATTTTCGCCTATGTCTGGGCATCGCTTACTCTTGGAAATTATCATAGGAAAATCTTTTGCCATACCCTCGGCGCTGGCGATGTTGTACAAAATTCTTCGGATGGCTTTCATAGCATGGGCAGAAGGCGATAGTGGGAGCTGAGCCCAATTCTGATGTCACGTCGAAGTACCTATGTATCGTAGGACCGCCATCATTACCCCCATTGCCTAGAGGCAATTCCTTTATTCTTGATAGGAACGGGTGAACTTCAATTACACACAATACTGGATTGAAACTCTCAAGAGCATTTATTTGACTTAGTTACAGACACTTTGAGTTTTCAAATGAACTTGAAGCTAAAACCACATCTTGTGGCTCGCTAGATCGCAAAGCCTCGGAGATCTAGCAAGAAACTCCAGAATACTCTTTTAAATCTTTACACAATCACTTTATGACAATTAGCGTTACATGTTTATTAGGTTTTCAAACATCTAATCAGTCAGCAGATTTATTAAACAGTTTTACAGTTATTATTTTTACACACACCGTGCACCGTACGCGCCATCCGCGTTCTAAGTGGGCGGGACCTCCATCCATATTGTTTTTGTTTAGACACTAATTATTTGGATAGTTGAGTAAAGTTAGCAAACAATACTAAAATACTGATCAGTTAATTATTTTAACATTAAACAACCTCAATACTCACAAATACAAAGTGGTTTGTAGTTTATTATTGAAATAGTCATCTAATAACAAAACTATTCAAGTTTCCGGTGATCTAACAATCTTACTAATTAGAAAGTTTCTCATTATTACATAGCTGTGTAAAATGGTCTTATGACTTCTTAGTATTTAATCATTTACTCAAATTTGTTTAGTTCTCGTATTAAATTATTAAATCTGGTTATTGGTCATAGAAATTATAACATCCGCCATTGTTTGACAACTTAATCTGAATAACATAATCAAACACATTTACTTAGTCAAATGTGCAATAGTTAAAATGAGAACAAATCCAAAAGTCCTACAATAAGTGTTCCTCTTTTATTTAAACATCTCGTATTAATTAAACATTGAAATTAGCATACGAATTATGAATCAATACTGATTCCACAGTGAGCCAATAGATGGCACTGAACTCAAAACCCAACTTAAATAGACATTGACACTTAAAATTACTAATTACTATTAATTAGGATAATAAATTAGCAAATTCACGCCTACGCGCGGCGACATATATTAATGTTTTGAGGGATCCAACGCCAATAATATTAAATTGGGATTTAAAACTGAGATCTGAGACTGAGAGTTGTTTAATTAATATTTTTACATCTCTCATGTTCGGTAAGTAGGTTCTTATTACCTCCAAATGGGGCTTGTAGGTGATTAATTAGCGCTCTAGGGTAATAATGTAGCTAGAAAAGCCCTAGGGCGGTAAGTAATTTAAAAAAAAAACACTTCTTTCTTTCAAAAAGTTCGCGTATATCTAACCATCATACTGGCAATAGACATCATGCATTCAGCCCAATGACCAAAGAGGTCGCTTTGCTATTCAGCCTTGTCTTCGTGTGAGTATAATAGTCATCAAGGAGTTTTTGGCGGGATTTTTTCGAGTGAAGTTCAGCGGTTGTTAATATTATTTGCAAATTGATTCCTAGTGGATATTGTGATATAAAATTGGTGCAGTTTCAACTGTCTCCGCAACTGGACAATATGTGAAATCATTGACAGAAGCGATTTCAGGATAGTGAAGCGGAGAATTTTATTGTAGTATTGACTACCTCCGCAAAGCTTACTGGGAAGGCTGACTCGATACAATTTGCTGCCAAATACTCCAAAAACTATTAGAATCTGTTACACCCGTATTCTAATGCATACTAAAGAATGTTAAAATTGCACTGAAGATTAGGCGGTATGGTCCAAGACCTTAGCCTGCCCGAGAAGGGCGAACAAAAAAAAAAAAATTGTCATCAATTTTAAATATCGAACGGCGAAGCTCAATTTAGTTCTTGAAAAATAAATATTTTTTTAAATGTTTTATTCTTGTAATGCCGGTTTTTTTCTACTTACCTCACAATCGAGATGTAAAGCAGAATAGTTAGCTCGGGTGTAATCATCAATTGCACCCTCGAACTATAGGCGCCCTCGCTGCGCTCGTGCGCCTAAATATCTCGGGCTGCAATTGATGCCTTACAGCCCTTGGCTACTAATCTACTATTACTGCTACCTTTGATAATTTTCTTTATCGAATAAAACCAAGTCTTTTACTTTTTGTTGCAAAACGTTTACGTTAGTACCAAGCTTATGAGCCATATTAACATCTTTTATCGGTTCTTTTACAGTTATTGAATGAGGTTTCCACCTTTACATTTTTATTTTTTGTACAATTTTTTTTTGTTTATTACCCAATTGCTTTGTTGAACCATTTTTTTTTGCAATTAATGGAAAGATCATATATAAGTTTTCATACAAAACTATTTTTAGTTTTTTTTTTAAGAAATTTTTTAAACGACAATATTATTTACGAAATGTAAAGTTTCGGAATATATAAAAAAGATCGCATTTTTTTCGTATTTTTTTTTATTTCAACAACCCAATTGTCCGTAGATGTTGTGTGTGCCTTTGAGTGTGTGCCAAATTAACAAAATTTTCTTTCTTATTACATCAGGTATAACGGTGGAGATATTGTTACCAGAGTCTAGGCACGTGAGTCAATTCACTCACTATCTTTTCAGGAGTGCCACCTACTTCATTGCCAATATACCTGAAATTAATTATAGACATATAAAACATACATAGGTAATCAAATACCAAAAAAACTGCTTTAAGTATATCTATTTACAAAACTCTTTTTACCTAGATATCAAAATAATATCAATTAACAAATATTCAGATAAGATGTTTACACCAAAATAATTAAAGCCCTGCCTTCCGAGCTAGGTAAAAACCTGTGTTACTACAGAAGTCAATCCCATTACTGTCACTTCTATTGTAGAATAGAATAAATATATTCAAAAGCATGCACAAACTGAGATTAAAATCACATAAAATTAAATCTGAATGCAGTTCAGTCAGAGTAAATTCAAAATTACAATAAAATTAAATTAAAATCACAATAAATAACAAAATGTCAAATTTAAATAACGTTAAATAAAATTTAAATGAAATCAAAATAAACTTAAAATGAAAATAAAATAAATTACCATCAAATCCAAAATTGTATTTAAAATCCTTAAGACAGTCCGTGTGTGTGTGTTTGTGTTAGTGCGTGTCTCTCATATGGAAATTCAGTTAAATCTTCTAAGTTAAATCTCGCACTAAATCGCATCTTTTATAACAATCAGCAAAGCTTAGCGTTATTGCATCTACAATAAACAGATCAACGTCACTCGGTGCAAATTCGTATAAATTGGATAATGACCGGGACGGGTCGGATCCTCGGATCGGGCCGGACGCCACCAATCTGTCCATTGCCGCAAGTGCGGATAAGTGGCGTGTAATGTATCGTTTTAATGCGTTAATGTACGACATCCGATACGAAAATGTTTTCCCACAATGTTGTTTTGGAGACAATGTTTGTATAGTACGAGTGAGATTAAGGTTTTCCGTTGGTTGAAAATGGTGTTGCTAACTGGCGACTGGTGAATGAATGTGTTGCGGAATTCAAACCGCTGAGATGAATGAAGATGAAAGCAAAACTGACTCGTTAGCAATCAAGTATTTTAGTGGACTGATTGTGTAGAAAAGCTCAGAAGTTACAGAAAACAAAATTCTTCAAAATGCTCGCCTTTTTTACATAAACGGAAACTTTTAAGATAGATTATTTTGCTTATAGCAAACATTTCTTAATTTTTTAAAAGAAACATAACTACATTCACATATTTCTCGACTAGCTTACCTGTATAATGTTTTAGATGTTTTGTTTTGGTAAAGATAAGTAAAATGTAAAAGTACCTATGCGTTTAAGGTGCGTTTAAGGTTGTCTTAGTCAGTCATTCTTCCATAAAAACGTAGTATGGCGATTACTCCACTGATTGACGGTGTACGCTCAAAATAAAAAATGAAATCAATTTGTCTTATCATTATCTAGCCCTGTATGGAAACAAAAAAGTAAAAAAACATGTATTTGTAAGGATATAAATACCATAAAAAAAACTTTATTAAAAAAATCAAAACCCCGACTGCTTCAAAAGCGAACTAAAAAGTCGTAAACAAGGAAAAAATCATGCTGTGCAGTCTGAGGATACATATTCGCGGGCTGGCTGATCAAAATCTGGTGTATCCTCCGTCACATAACGTATGTGTGTCAGCTGTGCGACACACGTTGTCAATCACACTTATCAGTTTATTCGCAAGAGCTCGTAAAAAGTGCAATTATTGTGGTAATGTTTTACAAAACTTATTCATTACACCAAGTGATTTCAAACTTTTAGTAGAAATTGTGTAAAGTATAATCAATTCAGCAACAATCAACAATCAAATGTTCTAAATAACTGGTCAATATATAACTACCGCCAGTGATTAGTTGTGAATGTGTGTGGTGTCGTAACGCGCAAGCGCCCGCATATCCACAGGACTTACGACCTTTTTCTCGCGAGGTTTTTGCCTGCGTAGACTCGTTCGACGCGGTGGGCCTTTATTAGTGTGCTCTTTTACTACTATTAAAAATTTACTACCTGGAGCATAATTTTAAACTGAGTCCTACTTGTGCTGGCGGTCATCCACTCCTGCTCACCACCACGTCCGCTAGCAAAATGTGTGGTGGTGTGCGTAATGGTTCAACACTTCGTACATCAGCTGGCTACAATAGTGCCTTTAACTGGAGCGGATAGTAGTATTAATTTAAGTTATGGAACGTTTCCTAACTCGTTCGAACTCAATTGGCAAACGTCCTCTGGAAGGACCTGTCGATATGAGTGAATGGAAAATACCCAAGCATAGCGCGAAACCACCTGTTAAGCAATCGCCAACTTCATTCAACATTACAAATCGATTCAGCTGTCTACCAACTGACAAAAATCCTTTGGAACCTACAGCCACACGTTACCGAGATGCCTGTACTCCCAAGAAAAATCCCAGCCGCATTCCTCCTATCTTGATAGTCTTAAAAGATGAATGGACTCATGATTTCATAAAAACGGTCGTTTCAAGATATACGAAAAGTTTTCATTTGTCCTATAAAGGCAATAGTAGAATTGCTGTCGTCTGTTATTCACCCGAAGGTCATGAGGCTCTCAAAAGTGGACTCCGCTCCGAAAATATAGGATTTCACACATTTTCTCGGAAGGATGAGAGAACTTCTAAAGCTGTGATATTTGGTCTACCCGATTATGCGGAAGAAAATCTTAAGGACGAACTTGGATCAATCGGCTTCAGCGATGTAGTTGTTCGAAAACTCAAGACGCCTAAGGACAAAAAAGCTTTGTCCCCCCCTTTTTTGGTGCAACTTTCTCCGGGTTCAGATATCTCAAGTTTCCGACAGATCAAGTACCTTAGCAACTGTGCTGTTCAAGTGCGAAAGTATCAAGCTCACAATCTTTATGGCACTCAATGCTATAGGTGTCAAGGTTTTGGACATTCCTCAAAAAACTGCAATCTTGCACCCCGCTGTGTAAAATGCACAGAGCCTCACCTCACTACGGAGTGTCCAAAACAAGACCGGACGTCACCAGCCCAGTGCTGTAACTGCAACGAGGACCACCCGGCAAACTTCCGGCAGTGCAAAGAGCGCAAAAAGTATCTGGAGCAAGTTAGGAACAGACAAACACAAATAAAAGCAACTGCTTTTATTAAGTAAGCTGGTAAGTTTAACAGTACCACTAACTAGTGGTACTGTTAAACTTACCAGCACTAACAAGATCGATGGACGCGCCTGGAATAAAGTCACTTCTGGGGTTACTGCTGCAGCCACCACTCTCCCGCCCACCAACAGTGATCAAGATCAAGCTACTACAGACATGTTAACAATCCTAAAGACTATCAAAACGATAAAAAGTGAATTTCTAGCATGTGATAATATGATGGACAAAGTCATTTTAATTCTAACCCACCTTGGAAAATATGTCTAACCCTAACCTTTTGCGTGTTATGTATTGGAATGCTGATGGCATTCGCACAAAAATAGACGAACTCTTGGATTTGGTAAGTGAGCGTTCAATTGACATTATTGCCTTGTGTGAGACTAGAATATCTCCCCAAACATCTCTCCGTACTCCAGGCTACAAATGCTACCGCCAGGACAAACTGAATGAAACCAGAGGACAGGGAGTTGCGATTCTGATTCACTCTGATATACCACACTCCCTTGTTAAAATTCCCAATTTACAAAATCATTATATATGTATTGAATTAACGATTACTGGTAAAAAAGCTGTCATCTTTTCAGCTTATCAATCGCCTAACTTACCTTTACTGGTTAGTGATCTTGATTTGGTCATGAATCTAAACCCGCAACTACTGTTAATGGGTGACCTAAACACTAAGCACCCTTATTGGAACTGTTCTGTGGCCAACCCTCATGGTAAATTACTTTTCGATCACATGGTCACTAACGATTACGAAATCCTTGCCCCTAGTACTCCTACATTAGTTCACTACGACTGCTCTCACATACCTTCAACTCCTGATGTAATCTTAGCTAGCAATGTCTCAGTATCTAGTGAACCCGAGGCACTAACATGTCTGTCTTCTAATCATCTTCCAGTTCTTTTTACTATTGGAGGTGATTATTGTCGTTTGAGCGAAATCTCTTTCAACTACAAAGATGCGGATTGGGCGAAGTATAGATCTATTATGGACCAGCAGATTACCTTGAGTTCAACCACCTTTAAGGAAATCTCTGAAATAGATATCGCAATTCAAAATCTAACTATGGTAATTACTAACGCTCGTAAATTAAGTGTCCCTATAATTAAAAAAGAAGGTAAAACTAAACTTCCTAGACGCATTAAAACCATAATTAAAGCTAAGAACATGTGGCGCAAGCTTGCTCTTAAAGAAAAAAACCCTTTGCAGAAGAAGTGTATATCTGGCAAAGTAAATGCACTAAACAAAAACATAAAACAATTATTAATAAGTCACAACAACGAGATTTGGAATAAGAAACTATCCAAAGTAGATAACCCTGCCTCAGATATATGGCGTATAGTCAAATCACTCAATTTTAAACCCATCACTATCCCTCCACTTAAGACGTCAAATAACACCCTAACGTCCTCCGTTCAAGAGCAATGTGAAGCATTAGCAGACGCTTTTCTGGAAAACTCTTTGCTCACAAAAAACTGGAAAAATGACCCCGAGACTGATAGTGCGGTTGAGGAATCGTCTGAAATACTCAACAGGTACAAAATAAGTAATTTTAAAAACCCAGTGAGACCTAAAGAAATACGCAAACTTCTGAATGCTTTGAAAACTCGCAAGGCCCCGGGTATTGACGGTATTGTAAACTCACTACTTAAAAACTTATCGCAAAAATGTATAGTCCTACTTACCAAATTGTTTAATGGCTGTTTTCAACTGGGCTACTTTCCTTCATGTTGGAAACTAGCTAAGGTTATTCCTATTAAGAAATCTGGCAAAGACGAAACAAATCCCTCGAACTATCGGCCAATAAGCCTTCTCCCTAGCTTAGCCAAACTTTTCGAGTCTCTAATCTTGAATCGCCTCTCCAAATTCACTGAGCATTGCCTGATACCTGAACAATTTGGTTTCCGCAAATCCCACTCCACAGTCCAGCAGCTGGCCAGAGTAACTGAGCATGTTGTTGAAAACCTCAACCAAAACAAATCCACAGGATTGGTGCTGTTGGACATCGAAAAAGCTTTCGATACAGTTTGGCATAAAGGTTTACTCCATAAGTTAATAACCAACCACGTCCCCCTAAGCCTTATAAAGCTACTCCAGTCGTATTTAACAGAACGAACCTTCGCTGTTGCTATTGGTGATCAGACTTCCAGCCAGAGGCGAGTTACAGCTGGTGTGCCACAAGGATCGATATTGGGACCGTACCTCTTTATCTTGTACCTCAATGATATTCCAAAGCAAAGGCTAACACATCTCGCTGTGTATGCGGATGACACTGCAACATATACCTCATCTGACGACCTGGACCTGGTAGTTACTCGACTACAACTTTCGCTTGATCTTCTCCTAGATTACTTCACTAAATGGAAGCTTAAGGTAAATGCCACAAAAACGGAAATAATCATGTTCACAAGAAAGCGATCACTCCCCATCCGCTATGTTAAAATTGAAGGGAATGATATTCCGTGGAAAAGATCCGTTAAGTATTTGGGGACAATATTAGATGATAAAGTGAGTTGGCTGAAAAATCTGGAAGAACTTCGTTTAAAAGGGGTTAAGTCCCTCAACAGTTTAAAACCAATCCTTAATCGTAAATCTAAACTTAGTCCACAAACAAAATTACGTATTTACTCCACACTGGTTCGACCTTGCATCCCCTGTCTGGAGTAGTATCAGCGACAGTAACTACAAAAAACTCCAGGTTGTGCAGAACAAAGCACTTAAAATAGCATATAACACACCTCCCTACACAAATCTAACAAAGCTACATCATCACATCAAGTTTCCACAAATTAAAGAATTCATTTTGAAAATTTCCGGAAAATTCTTTCTTTTTACTAATCCACGTCATCATAATTCTCTGGTCTCACACATTGGTAAGAGTAGATTTACCAGATTGCCTTATGCCAGAACTTACAAAAAGTACAAACTGCCCCATCATCATTTCCTAGTGGCTTGACGCTAGCTCACTTACCATCTTACCAGCGTAATTATTTGCTGTTACCGTGCTTATGTGTACATTGTTTTGTATTGATAATATTGAACTTATTATATATCAGTAATTAAACCTAAAAAATAATATTATTAGGTATAGACTTTGTATAAAAAAAAAAAAAAAATGGGCGGTGGGTCTGAAACTTTAATTTAAAAATGTGGGTCTGCAAACCCTACATAATTTACTTAGTTTAATGTATTGTTGTTAATCAGGAACTGTCAACATATAAATTATTTATGTTATATGTTAAAAGAGGCGATTTAGCCTACTTAACATTATTTGATGTATGTTAGTTTACATTTAGAATAAGATCTTTTTGTTAACTTTTTATAACTTTATGTCAATAAAGACCTTTAAAAATCAATCAAATCAATAAAGTTTTTTTATTTATAACTTTTTAGTTAGTTTTTTTTCGAATTAGATACATTTAAACATATAAGTGTTTTATATTTTTGAAATCACCTCTTAAAACCCTATAATTTGATACCCCACATGATGGGTTTGAAAGAAAAAAAAATTGGGCCCCCACAATTTGGCACCCAATATCCGCCATTTTTCTATTGTCCAATTTTAATGTAGCCTATGACACTCGCAGGTTTAAAACGAATCGATTGACGTATGAATCATCAAAATCGGCCAACGCGTTTGGTCTCTGGAACGCCATATAGGAACAAACATACATACATACATACATGCATACATACATAGACTGTTAAACACATTACCCTCCTTCGGCAGTCGGGTAAAAAGAAGGAAAATTGCAAAACAGTCACCATACACCGATAGATTAGCAGTGTACGTGTTGTCGGATGAGATAGCATGCATTTCAACCCCGGCCACAAAATAGTTCGTGCTGCCGACCAGGACAATCTTAAGATCAGAACTTCAGAAATATGAACCAAAACAAAGCAAGAAAAAGTAACAAAAAAATTAAACCGCCTTCAAAAACAAAACACTACAAAGCGAAATAGTTATTTATGCTGCAAGTGCGGTAGGTAGGTGATTCCCGATGAATGAATAAATCGAAACGAGTCCGGTATCATCTTACGTACGTGTATCATACAACATTTTACTATGCATTGTGAGAGGAAATAAAAAAATATATCTGAACCAAGCAAGAAATTAATTAAATGGCGAGCTTATTCAAGCGCACTCAGCATATCCACAGATTAACTAATAGTTCCTCAGGCATATCTACTGCGCATGTGCAAATAGCTGTCACGTCGTAAAGCAAAAAGGCACGAGCAAAATATACGTTCTTCCAAACATATTTAAAATTTATTTATTTATCAAATCGAAATCTAGAGTAATTAAAAGCGCCTTTAATGAAGTATTAGTTATAGTTTTACCTTTTATATTAATGATAATCTGTACTTACCTAATTTGTAAAACTTTTCTCTAATAATAAAAACTCATATGCGTCTGGCTGACGACGGAGTTAAAAATAAAAAAATACAGAAAAGTAAAAAGCACCAGTAAAAAAAGTGACACTTTCCGCACAGTTTGGCTGCTTGAAAAACGCTCTTTTCGAGGACATGCTTTGTAATAGTTTTTATGATACAAGTGCGGAAGGTAGGTGATTTCCGATGAGTGGATAAATCGACACGAGTCGGAAATCATCTTACGTACGTGTATCATACAACATTTTACTATGCATTGTGCGAGGAAATAAATAAATTAATACAATGAAATTAATAAAATGGCGGGCTTATTCAAGCGCGTTTAACATATCCACAGATTAACTAATAGTTCCTCGGGCATATCTACTGCTCATGTGCGAATAGCTGTCACATCGTAACGCAATAAGGCACGAGCAAAATATACGTTCTTTCAAAATATTTAAAATTAATTTATTGATCAAAATCTAAATCTAGAGTAATTAAAACGCCTAAAATAAAGTATTAGTTTTATTTTACCTTTTATATGAATGATAATCTGTACATAACTAATTTTTAAAACTTTTCTCAAATAATAAAAACTCTATGCGTCGGGCTGACGTTGGAGTTAAAAATTAAAAAAATACAGGCAAGTAAAAAGCACTAGTGAAAAAAGTGACACTTTCCGCACAGTTTGGCTGCTTGGAAAACCGCTCTTTTCGAGGACATGCATTGTAAAATAATTTATTTTCGGAAATAGGTGTCAAAAACGAAAAAAACATAGATTGACACCTGCTTCTTTAATTTTTTTACTTACCAATTGGAAAAGTTTCATTTTAGTTTCAGAAGATAAAGTGTTGCGCCGATCCCAAGTAACATGGGACAAGGGTAGGAAGATGATGATGACCCTTTGGAAAAGTTTATATTTTCTCTTTTTGGTTTTGGTACATAAAGCTGCAGAAAATCCTCACCCCTAGAAATGTATCAAAAGCGACATCTATGGACAGGAGGATATATTACGATGTTTACGTGCGCCGCGTGCGCGATATTCAAGATAATAAAAGAAGATAAGATATTCAAACTAGAAATAAAAAAAACTGACGGCGCTCATGCAAGCGACCACTAGGTTTTGATATTTTTAAACTTCCAAATGTATTTATCAAACATTATACTTTTTTACAGATTTCTAAAAACTCACAACAGAATTTTTAAATATTATAAAAACTTTAGGCCGAAGCATGATTCGAACCTGGACCCTATAACTCACTATCCGAGCTGCTATATCGCCACGCCATTCTGAAACTTATCGTAGCGGTGAAACTCATCGATATGGTTATAAATCATTCATCACATTATTCATGTCGGCCGTGACGTGTTTATAAAATATTATAAAAATTAGATTATGAAGAAGATTGAGGGTACGCTTATAATTTTGTTAAGTAAAACATTATATAGCATCGTAGCATAATTACTCGTCTGCTTGTGTTGTTCGAATAACGACTTATAATTACAATACCATGATATCTCGATTGAGTAACTTTTTAAAAGTGAAAATAATCGTCCATATGGAACTAAATCAAAATTTAAGGAGTATTGCTCGAAAATTAAATGTCGACATAATTGTAATCTAAACTATAATCAATATGTACTTTAATTTTTTGCCATTAGAAATCTAACTTTTTAATTTACTTCTTTATAGAGAAACACAGTTCGTTTAAGGGTGCGACGGTATCAAGAAACTGGTGAAGTGAAGTGTAACAGCCAAGGGCCACGTCCGATTGATTACACAAATCAACCCAGCCGTCCTCGTAACATTGCTGTGAATAGCCAAACCACGAATTCTTTTACAATCACCCGATCTGGTGCTATAATACATTTCGCTTACCACTGTCCGAAGACATTACATGCAACTGGTATCTATAATTATGAACCTGCCAAAAAAAATAACTAACCGAAGCATTGTCAAGCCAGGATAAGATTGGCAACCATTACAATTTCTTCAAATAATATGGTAAATGGAATGAGATCAAAACTAGAAGTTATAGAAAATAAAGTTTACCCTCTCCGTTATAAGTATAGGTTTGACCCCACAAGCTTTTTATAGTTAATTGTTTTGTATAAACAGTTTTGAAAAGATTCAAGAGATGTAAATTGCTGTTCTGTTTATTTCAAACGTGAGTAACATGTTGGTTCTCTTTTGAAATATTCAAAACTATATCAGTTTTTCAATAAATAAATATTTGTTAATGTAAATTGGGTTTCTATTTTAATGAATACCATAAGACTGTAATTGTGTGTGGGCTAAAAAAAAATTATATTTTTTCTTTTTTGTGTTTATTTTTGTTTGTGTTTAATAAAAATAATTATTTAAAAATGTAACAAATAAGAAAGAAATTAAATCAACTAAAGTTATCAACTACAGTAATTAATAATTTATTTATTTGGCATAAAAACCAATTACTCAAAACAAATGGTCATGAAACTCTGGTGCCCGTGGTCACCATAAATAAAGGACATAATAAATAATACTACGTATTTAAATGAATCTCCTATAAGCACCTGATTTTTTTTATGAATAATAGTTAGTATATAATTAATAAAGGTATAGACATCAACGGTCAGTTTCTAAGTAATCTCAGATTCGCCGATGACATCATACTCTTCGCAGAAAATTCATCGCAATTGGAGTCAATGGTGAATGAAATTAATTGTGTCAGCAATGAAATTGGTTTGGAACTAAACACATTGAAAACCAAAATTATGACAAACAGCATTAAGGCACCCATACACATTAACAATGTCTTACTAGAATATGTCCAAGAGTACACGTATCTAGGCAAACAAGTGTCTTTTAAAAAGTCTAGACATCAAAATGAGTTACTGAGACGTGTAAACATGGCGTGGAATAAATTTTGGAGCATGAAAGAAATTCTAAAGTCCAATATTTCAATGAAGCTGAAGAAAATTGTGTTGGACTCTTGTATCCTACCTTCTCTCACCTATGCATCCCAAACATGGATTTTCAATAAACAAACCAGGAACAAAATATTAACAACACAAAGAGCCATGGAACGGAGCATTCTTAATCTAAAATTGATACACAAAAAGAGAAGCACAGATATAAGAAAAACAACAAAGTTGATTGATGCTCTGGAACATTGCAAAAGACTGAAATGGAAGTGGACCGGCCATATTGCACGTATGAACGAAGACAGGTGGGCCAAGAAGATTACTCTGTGGAAGGGACCTGTTGGCAAGAGAACCAGAGGCAGGCCAGCGGAGAGATGGCTTGATGAAATTTTGAAAGCAGCGGGCAAAGATTGGACTGAAAAAGCGAGGGACAGAACTACATGGAGAAAAATGGAGGAGGCCTATACTCTATAGAGAGGTCCTTAATAAATAAATAAAGTAAAATCAAGAAAGAAATATAATTATTGAATTGAACTGTAAAATAGTGGTATTTAAATTGAATAAATTTATAATAATAGTAATTTAATTTAATAATTGTAATTGTATTGAATAATTGTAAAATAATGAAATTGCATGGAATAGTTATATAGTAATAATATTTTAATTTAATAATTGTATTGTAACAGTAAATGAATTGAACAACTAGATATTAATAATAATGATTGAATTGAATAATTACATAATAGTAGCGGACAATTGAACAATTGTATAATTTCTTAAAGAATTAATTTATTTGATTTTACTAATATGCATGCTCATAAATAATATCATTGTAAATTGAATTTTATTAAGGAAATAAAAGGCTTTTTTATTATTTATTATTATATACCTATTATTATTATTTTTTATTAAACCGACTTCCTCTCAACCCGTAACACCCCTCTATAGCCATACAGTGCTGCCTAAATATGCTGATGTTGGTTAGCGCATGACAATTTTGTATCAATAACGTAGACAATTATTGTTAAATGGGTATCTTGCAGGCTTACTTGTGGAATCAATGTAAATAACTACAGAAAACTAACTTCAATTTTGGTCACAGAGATGGCGCGCACGCGGTGAACGTAAAAGTCGTAGTATACCCTCCTGCCCATAGATGTCGCTTTTTATACACTTCTAGGGGTGAGGTTTCTCTGAAACTGTTTGTACCTACCTTATATTACTATGAAAATCATTCATAGCTCATAAAAAACTCTCTCTCATAACAATTCTTACAAGCCTTAACACGACTGGGATACATTGTTATATTACGGAGTTCCGGTGCCTACATTCCGGCTTCATCATCAGATCAGTTCGATGGTAACGTTTTCATTAGAACAATTTATTTTAATTTGCTTCATCACAGTCATTTAACTATTCGAGTTATCATACACAAGAAAACTTCTCATTGAGAAATTCCAGTGGACAATTGTGGTAGTGATACTTTATGAATACAAATGCTTGCCAAGTTGATGAAAATACCAAAATCGCTACATGTAGGTGGTATGCCTATCAAATTTTAATAAGTTCCCTCGATTTTCAAGGGACCCCCTCATCAAATCCTATCTTTGTGACAATAGGACTACCTTGAGTGTATACCTTTAAAACAAAAAAATAATATTTTCAAAATCGGTCCAAAATTGACGGAGTAATCGGTGAACATACATTAAAATAAAATATATACAGCCGAACATATTATAACCTCCACCCTTTTGGTTGAAAAGGAACGTAGCAGGTGGCATTCTGTAGTTTTTGATAACCCTAATGGGAAAAGATATGAGTGTATTTATGTATTAGATCCATTAAGTGTCAGCCCAAAGATGATGTGAAACAAATGAACTTCCATATTTATCAAGAAACACATAAACACTCTGTCAACCACAAAAAGGCACCACCTAAAAACATTTACTACATGGCTTCCTCAAACAAACACAGCTCCAACCGTCTTTCATAAACAGTAGCACCTGTGTACATGCTCATAACTCATAAGACGAAACATCACTATTAACGCACGCTCAAGTGCATCGAATGCTCAAACACACTCTATTACAAACAGAAACATAAGTGTATGGTATCGGCCCTTGGTGAACCGTGCGAGTTGAAAGAGTCAATTGAGTGTATGGGTCATCGACTTGTGGACTGATCTGTCTACAAAAGGGGCCGTGTGTGCCTGATTGATTGAACTGGAGTGTCGTTTTGCATTTCAATAGCAGCTGTAATGATAATATTGCTAAATGACTAAAATTTGTAAAATATGATGTACAAATTTTACCGTTATACTTAGCTAGGGTGAAAGCCGCTAAATATCGTACGGGAACGTCGGGAACTCGCTACTGGTATAAAATAATCGTATTTTTTTTAATTATAGCTACCTGGGTGCCAAATCCGTTCAACAGTTGAGACATGATAGACTGACAAACATCTGCTGACTGTCACATTTAAAAATTAAAGTCTGTTTTTATCTCCGAGACATGAGAGACACTTGCAAATGTCAATTTACTTCTTTTAGGGCTTAATAGGCCTTCTGAGGTATGATAAATATGTGGAGCTGCTGACAGAAGCTAGTATTTTAGCTTACTCTTGGGAGCACACTAATAGCACCACTAACTGGAAGAGTTGATCCTTTTTCTTACTAAGAATCTAACAAAACTTTGCAATCACTGATCCATCTTTCAATGGTGGTTATTGGATACATTTAATAAAGAACAGTTTTATTCGATGAAAAGCAAACATTTGATAAAGTTTTGCCGATATAAAACATATAAAATGCTCATCAGTATGCCATCCATACGTTAATAGTTTAAAACTCTATACACTGCGTGGTCGTCACGCGATCAGTTTCGTCCAGTCATGTTTAGACATTACAGCAATTTTGGTTTATTAGGTTTTTTACGAGCAATTTATAGCTAGATAGACAGTAATGGTAAGCTTTTACGGTGAAATTGATCCATCACTAAAGAATTGTACTTTTAATGTTAAAAGGTGTGGGTGGTAATCAACGACTTATCTTATGGCACGTTTCAAATAACCACGATCTAACTTCAAAACAATGCATGAACAAGAAGCCAGAACATAAAATCACACAAACAAGATTATAAGATGCATAAGAAAGTACTTAAGTAATTACATAAGTGAATTAAAGTAGCCCTAGCTAAACTCTACACTAAGATAATCTGTGTCGTGTCGTTTTTGATACATAATTAGTGCGCTTACATAATATTTTTTTGAGTACAGTTGACATCAAAAACTGGACAGACGACAGCAAGATTTGGCAAATAGGATCCTATAATTATTTAATTACTTTAAAACATCATTTAATTCTGAGGTTTTAGAATAAGTCTCCACAATTTGGCCAATGTCACGTACATCGTAACCCACCAAACATCATCAGTAGACAACTTGTTACTAGTATCTACTTATCCATCTATCTCTAACACTTTTTATATCAATTTCAATTGTCCAAAAGCTTCCCAAATGGCTTTGTCAAAGACAAAAAGTAATCACCTAGATGACGTCTAGATTGTATTGCCTTGCGGAATAAATAAAGTAACCTAATAAAAGTCTGTCAGTGTCGTACATAGTTGATTCTAAAAGGTTGTCTAATATTACGAAAGGGAGGCTTTTGCCCTGCAGTGGCAAAATTCAGGCTGAAAATAAATAAAAATAATATTACTAGTAGCGTTAGGTAGGACTGACCTTTTTTTTTTTTTTTTTTTTTTTTTCCGGGGTGGAAAATCCTCTTTGGATGTCCTCCGCCCTGGGGAGGGCGGAGGGGTCTGTCAGATTCTTACTGACTAAAAACCACCCCGGTGTTCCGCCTCACACCTAAACCGGGGATCACGGGAACAACGATACTTCCGCAACCCCCGGCTAGTGCCGGCCCGCCTCTGCGGGCCACGACCTCGAGTTGGGGGGGGAGTAAGGTGTTGGGCTCCCCCCGCGACGTCTAAGAGGGGCGCGCGTGGAACACAACGCGCCACCACCTCGGGTCCTGATATGTGGGGGGCGACGGACGTCCCCGAGTCCGTCGCCCCTGGACCCATTTAGGGGGGCTGGAAGAGGGCGTTGTCCGCCCTCCGCCGACGCCCGGCGCGTCTGCTGCGGATCGGGTTAGCGGATGAGATCTCCCTCTCCCTCTCCGCAGCCTCCTTCTGCGAGACGACTGTTTCGCAGAAGGATACCACCGCGTCCCAGGACTCCGCGCTGCCGACCATAGACTCGACTACAGCCGGCAGCGACAGGTCACTGCCTACTTCAGAGATGAGGGCACGGCGTGGCTCCTCCCAAGCGGCACACTCTGCCAGCGTATGCCGCGCCGTGTCCTCCCGGCAGTCGACGCAGTGGTGACACCGGGCGTCCGGCTCCCTGTTTATGCGACACAGGTACTTCCCGAAGCAACCATGCCCCGAGAGCACCTGCGTCACCCGAAACGACAGGGAGCCGTGCCTCCTCCCGAGCCAGCGCTCGAGCACTGGCCGGACCGCCTCGATGGTAATGAGGCCGGCGGTAGGGCGTGAAAGCCTGTCCCGCCATTCCGCCACCAGGACCTCACGAAGCTGAGACTGACGCAACTCCATGTGTCGCTGCATCAGCCTTTCGCCCCGCGCCCGCGCTTCCTCGCGCCACCGATACAGTGACGCGAGTACCTTCGCCTCCAGGTCCCAGGGCGGGGATCCGGCCAGTGCACAAGCCACCTCGTAGGAGATCGTGCGATACCCCCTGATGACTCTGACGGCCATCGCTCTCTGCGGCTTTCGCAGAACAGCGATGCTGCCGGCCGTCAGGTCAGCCGCCCAGATCGGGGCCCCGTACAGGGCCATCGATCGCACGATCCCTACGTAGAGCCGCCTACAGGCAGCGCTTGGGCCCCCCAGATTGGGAAGCAGCGTTGACAGCGCCCCAGCCGCGCCCAACAACTTGGGCGCCAACCGCCGGAAGTGGGGGCCGAAATCCCACCGGCTGTCGAGCACCAATCCCAGATACTTCATGGTTGACTCGACAGCGATTCGAGCCCCCCCGACGACGATGTGGGCATCGGGTGGTGGCGCCCGCCTGGGGCCATGAAAGACCATGGCCTCCGATTTGTTGAGGGCCACCTCCAGGCCAAGGCGCCGTATGCGGCTCACCACCTGTGAGACCGCAGCCGTCGCCAGCAACGCTGCCTCCCTGTACGAACTCCCCCGGGCGGTGACCAGCGTATCGTCCGCGTAACACGTCAAGTCTACGCCCGGTTGGAGTTCGCCCCTCAGCACCCAGTCGTACCCGATGTTCCACAGGGGCGGGCCCAAGACCGAGCCCTGTGGAACACCGCACGACATGCGGTGCTGGTTTTCGACGCCATCACGTCCCACGTAGGTGACACACCTCTCCGCCAAATAAGCCCCGATGATGCGGCGGAGGTAGGGAGGCACTCGATGATACCGCAATGCCTCCCGAACACAACTCCAGGGCAGGGTGTTGAAGGCGTTGGAAATGTCCAAGGACACCGCCAACATCACCCCACCCCGGGACACCGCTTCCTCCGCCAGGACTCTCACCTGCGATATCGCGTGGATGGTGGAGCGCCCATGCCGAAAGCCGAACTGGCTTTCGTCCAGGTCCGGCCCCTGTCTGTACAAGTGGCTGACGAGGCGAGCAGCGATAATCCGCTCAAACAGCTTACCCACCTCGTCTAGCAGCACTATGGGCCGGTACGCGGACGGCGAGTCCGCAGGGCGCCCCGCCTTTCTGAGCAGGACCAGACGACCAGATTTCCACAAAGTGGGAAACTGGCCCCGCTCAAGGCACGCTGTGAAGAGTCCTCTCAGCCAGGGCTCTAGCTCCTTCAGAGCGAGGGCTAACACGTGGCCGTGGATCCCGTCGGGCCCCGGAGCCACGTTCTTGGCCCGGAGTCGATTCACGGCCGCCCCCATCTCTGCCTGTGTCACCTCTGGGACGCTGATGGCGTCGTCCTCTGTAGACTCTGCGGCCGTGGGCAAAGCCATCGGTGGCGGGATGTGCTCCGTTCTCGCCGGGAAGAGGGCTGCGACCACCTCCTCCAGCAGCTCGGGTTGGAGACTCTCCGTAAGCGGAGGCGCGGCGGCTCGAAGTTTCCCTCGAACCGCTCGATAAGGGCGCCCCCACGGATCCCCGTCTAGAGTCTCCAACATCTCCTCCCTGGCTCGCTTCTTCGCCTCGCCGATGGCCAGCCGCAGAGTCTCCGTCGCCGCGCGGTACACCTCATACCGCGCGGTTTCTTCATCAGCGACCCGCAGACGTCTCCTCCGGTATCGGGTGTACTGGCGTCTGGCCGCTACGCACGCGACACGCAATTGTGCGATCTCGGCGGACCACCAGTACACCTGGCGCCTCGCTGATTCTGCGTGGACCCGGGGCATGGACGCGTCGCTGATTTGCGTCATCGCCCCGCGGAAGGTAGGACTGACCTAGTCCTACCTTCACATTACCGGTAGACCTCACTAAAATGTTTCGGTTGTGTGGCTGTTAAAGGCCAGCAATATATGCGCGTATAGATACATTTTAATTTGCTTTACTAGTAAAATGTATTTTACTACAGCAATTTTCTGCTTTACCAAGAATGAGGAGCGTTTAAGTCGACGGCGACTGTCGAGCTATCAACTGACTCACTGTTTTTAGCGTCGGGAACATCGATTCTGGAGTAGGATCATCTCAGATTTATCACCTCAAATATCTGCCATATCACTGTCTGTATCTCCCAACTGTAGAGCACACAGTTAATTTTTTTTGAAGAAATTGGCCAATGTTGTATTGGTCCCAGCAGTTTAACTTTCATCAAAATTACGATGTGCTCGTAATACTCTAAATAGGCTTAGCAGTGATTGTTTCTAAAAAATACCCAAAAATTGACCTTAATATATTTTTAATCTGAACGTAAGCGGCGATTATCCATCCAGCCGCTTTCAGAGAAACGGAATAACGTAACAATTTCAATTACAAACTTCCACGAAGATGACTTTAATTTTTATGTTGGAAATACCGCGTCAAATTATATTGTGATTTCTTTGATTAGGATATTTTCCAATTTTCTCCTACGCTGAAACATAAGATCTGTCCCCAAAGTGAAGACATGGCCGTGTCCTTAGGTTTTGATCTCTTGATTGGAACGCATAACGTTGCAATATGCGGTGCTCTATACATAATCCTCATCACCGCTGATGCAAACTGCATCGTAACAAAATCGTCTAGAGTCGAGACATTTTTGTTACGATATGGGTCCGACAGCGCATCTGTATCTGCGTGGTGCGTTTTCACTAAGAGACAAAAGCTTAGGTTGTTATTCCTCTAACTAATTAATTGACGTTTAAGTTAATTTAACTAAAGGTCCTCATAAATGCAAGAATTTATATTCAAACTCCATCAAATCTGCTAACAAAACCCCTACGTTAAACTACCATTCAATAATTCAATTAATTTAAGCTAGTTCGAGCATAAAAATAATAAAGTCTTACAAGATCAGATATAAACGGTCCGCTGAACTTTATAGCACGGTTCAATACTAAATAATAGTTAAGTTTTGACATAAAGCTAGGTTAAACAAGCGGAATTGATGTGTTGATAGCATCTGTGTGTACAAGACTTTCGAAATTTATGTGCTACAGATAAAATCAGTGTTGCTTTATTTTGAAAGTGATGGACTCTTTGAGAGTGGTTATTAGACGGGCATTCGTTGATTCTGAATAATGTTTCCGTTTTAAGATTTGCTTTTAAAGATCTTGACATTTGCATCATGGGAACTGCCAGTTATTAAATTAGAAGCTTATCCTATCAGTTTTGGTTTTACAATAAAAAGGACTTGTTGTGAAAAACTGAAAGTTAGTCTTACCAAGGGGCATAGCATTACTATGTTAGTATTATATTATCTGTGGTATTACAGTAATCACCTGGTCATCATCATCTTCAGCCTATTAATGTTCCCACTGCTGGGACACAGGCCTCCTCTCTGTGAGAGGGAACCTGGTCACTCCACGAAAAATATTGCACCCGGTTGGATTGAAAGCCAATCCGAACATATCTGAGAAAAGTGAAGCAGTTTGGTTTTATCTGCCTGAAGTAAGTAATATCATAATTTGTTTTCCGTAGCCTGGCTACACAACAAAATTAGCACGCAAAGTTTACATTTTCCATTGGCAGACTCAGGTCCAAATCAATAATAATGGATCTGTAAGTAGGCACAACATTAGTATAAAAATCTCACCACCTGGAAATGTGTGTCAGACACTTAATGCACTACAATACAGAGGCGTAATTGCAGAAATTTCAAATAACGGCACATTAAGACCCATTAGTAATTACAGAATTAGTGATGGACACCGTTCGCCATTGGGTACAAATAGCGCTTTTGTCCAAATACTTTCACAATCGAGGGCTATCGATAAAAATAGTCGGCCTATAGTGGGCTTATTATTGTTCCCACGCTGCGTTGGCATTGGCGTGTGCGATGCTCATTACAACATGCTTCCGCAATTAGTGATGGGCTCTGGGCTTTCTCACTGCTCAATTATTTGTGCCGATATATGCGTGTGTTCCAGAAAATAAAGGGAATCTACGAAATATGTTTGGATGTTGATTTTCGTTTATCTGTAAGTTCAAAAGCCAAGAGAGTTCATAAAAACATTCTAAAAATAATCAGTCTTATGTCAAAACAAGAATTTCTAAGTCCAAAATTAATGAATCATCGTTTTTATTCTTTAAAAAAATTCAACCCACTTAGTTAATATCGCACACGCGTAGGACATAATATAGTGCGATTTTTTTTCTATAGTCACAGTCCTATTGGAACTTTCAAGTAATAAAAATATTCTGAGCACATACAAATAGTCGTTTTTCTAGCAAGTCTAGAAACTATGTGTCAAAACAGATGTATGTGAACGTTCAAAATTGTATTTTATGGTAATGATACGAGCTTTGCACATGTCTGCAATAATATTAAAAAAAAACCCAGGCGTCGACGCGTGTATGTCCTGGAATAACCTCGAGATGATTTTCTTGTGAATTGGCCTCCACACTTTCAATCTTACATCAATAATGTTTTTATTTTCCTCTGTGCAAATAAGTTTCTATTTTGATCACTATCTCATTAGCAGCAGCAGTGAAATAAAGATCAGAATTGTAAATCTTTCCTGATTTGTATTTCATCAATAAAGGATGAAATTTTTAAGGGCAATGAACAACAGCATATTATTTTACAATAACATCGTCTTGCCATTTAAATCTTACTTTGAAAATCGCTGCGGTCAGACGGCATTTACTTCACTGAAAACCACAAAGCCACATTATGGATGAAGCTACCGATCGTGTGAATCATTATGAACGAGTTCTCATAAAAAAAACTTAAAGTCTAAAATGTATCGCTGATCAGTCATCATCATCTTACTACCGTTGTCTCATATATTACTTGTGGGTAAAACGTTTACTTCTTCCATTCCATCCTGTCAATCGTCACGCTATCACTGACTCCTTTTTCTTTCATATATCACTCCTAACACAGTCCATGCATATTTTCTTTGGCTTTCCTCTCGCTAAAATATAACTCGGATTAATCAAGTAAAATTAGAAGAACAACGAGGTATCTGACACTTGGCGTTCCTCAGGGTACGGTTTTAGGATCTGAAATGAATATAAAAAGAAATCATAATAAGAAAATTGCTGTAATTGTAATACCATAATCGTGTGCTATAAAATGATAATTCAAGTCAGTCTTAATAAAATAAAATTCTTATTAAAAAAACCTTTTACTTCGTAGAAGCAAATGACCCTAAAACTTCTCAGTGACATTGCAACACAAAACAGGCCCGCCCACATCGCGACCTTTTTATATTTCATGGCTTTATTCAGAGGTAAATTGGTCATAACTAATTAACGAGATACCAGAACTATCGGCTTATCCAGACCACTTTTAATTGGGATTCCTTTAAGCCGAACGGGAAACGGTCATTATACGGAATCGATTTTTTGTTCGAAAATGTCACTACTTGATTTATAAGATCTGGTTTTGGATTTAATGTTCTCTAAGATTTTGATTATTGTATGTTGTTTATAGAGAAGCTCGTGGCTAAATAATAACAGCCGTGCGGGTCGAACGTCAAGGTTAAGCAACACTTGCCGAGGTCGGTACTTGGATGGGTGGCCATCTATACATAGAGAGATTTCTCTGTGCCTCGGAAAGTATATTAAGCTGTTGGTCTCGGCTGACATTTGAAGATATTTGAAAGTCGGTATGGATAGTCGGAATATAGGGTTGCGGAGGTCAAATAGGCAGTCCATGTAAAATACTGGTACTTAGCTCTATCCGATAAAATCCGCTGAGACTGATCTGAAGCCGAACCAAATAATTATAATGGTAAAAGGCTAGCCAGCTTGATTGTTCATTGTTTTTATAGGATTTCTACTTGGCTTGGCTTTCATAGACTAGATTTTTGAATGATACACGTTTTACTACACGAATGATGTCACTCTGCTTTGCGGTCTGCCCCATTGTCAAACCGTAATTATTACGGCATTTACAGTTTAGGCACAGATAATATAATACTAGCATACAAATGCCTCATCCCAAACCGTGCCGACGTAGCTTGCGTTATTCGTCTGATTAAAATGATTATTTTTCTAAGAACATCCATCGCGTTCGGTTCCGTTCCTTGGATATAGTTGGTGTTAGTGACTTGCAAGTAAAAGGGTTTACTAGGTTCGTGAGTGCTTTTTAGGGTTCCCTACCCAAAGGATAAAAACGGGACCCTATTACTAAGACTTCGCGGTCCGTCTGTCTGTCTGTCTGTCTGTCTGTCACCAGGCATTATCTCATCAACCGTGAGAGCTAAACAGTTGAAATTTTCACCGATGATGTATTTCTGTTGCCGTTATAACAACAAATACAAAAAGCATTGCAATCAACGTATTTTTTTTTTTAAGTATATTATAATTTTTAATAAACATTTAAGTGGGGCTCCCATACAATAAACGTGATTTTGTTGCCATTTTTTGCGATAATGGTACAGAACCCTTCGTGCGCGAGTCCGACTCGCAATTGGCCGGTTTTTTTTTTAATACAGCGACTGTTTGTTTTATAGTATTTTTTGCACGTTTTACGGTTTATTTGTACCAAAATGTGTTATTTAAAAAATCGAGTGGATGCCTCAGAAATTTTAAAACGCGCCATCTATTGGAATCCATTTTAAATTATTCATTCAAATAATCTTTGAAATGTGAATAAAGAGCCTAATATTCCTTAATTTTTTGCTTATGAGAGTTAATTAAACAATTACTTAATATTTTGTATGATCGTCTCTAGAAAATCTTAATATTTCACAAAACGCAATAGCAAATAGCAGTTTTTTACGCCAGCTAGTGCAATTTATTTTAAATAAAATTTCTTTCTTCGCGTTGGGTGCCCGTGGTTTAGGACATATACATGTTAGTTGTAATTTTTTTCATTGGAAAATATAAAATAATATTTGGTTTATAAATTATGGGTTACAAATTCTTACAAATTAAATAAGTATAGAAAGAAAGACAGAAAGAAAGAACAAATATTTATTTGTGACCCGTACAGGACATCATTGAAGTCTAAATTCTAAATTCGCTGGTGAAAACACTGTTCAATTTAGGTACAATTCTTGTACCTAAGTTTAAACAAATTGTTCGAATGATTCACTGTAACTATTAGAATCAGCTATTAATGTTAAAAATTAAAACCGTCTTCATAAATAGGTAACTAACGTTTCCGCAATAAAACTAGGAAAGCTACAAGCAATATTTTTACTGTTGGAGAAAACCTTCGTATCGTAGCTTACCACAATTAATTTGAAAGTGTGAGAAATCTATAATCTAAGAAACGTTATTTCATTGTTGTTTTATCATTTGACCTCAATAAAATGAATGGCAGTGGGAACGTTTTGTTGGAACAATAGAAAACAATTAATATTGCTGTTTCAACCGTTTTCAAATTATGTGAGAATTAATTGCTACAACGTTTTAAACAAACTTAACGAGTACTTTAATTTCTAATGAGTCTAATGAAGCTTCAACTGCTTTTTTAAATAATGCTGAAACTGTAATAAATGTGGCTCAAATAAGGATAAGTACCAATAAATATTTTATATTTACTTTCAGCAAACGTGGTAAAATAGTAAAAATTGCAAAAAAAATAGTTTGGGGGTACTTAAGTGATTTAAGTAACTTTTCGTTATTACTTTTTCTTGTATCTAATGATTGATTGAGATTGATTCAAAATATCTTCTCTTTTACAATGCAAGTCAACATTCACTGAATATTTTTCATTGTCTAATTAAAACACAATGAAAAATTTAATTAATTTCAATTTTCTCTGTCTGATCGACTGAGGAATCACGCTATTAATCTCGGTTGGTAACCAATTTGTTCTTTCATTATCTAATTTGAGTTGAATTTAATGCAACAATGACTGGCTCTTAATTTCATTACCACCCACGGGCTCAGGAGTGGCAGCGACCAGTGAACGTCCGTCTACCCAACAATGGAGTATTGTCCACCGACGAAACAAATTAGGATGATGACGTAGTGAAATTTTGTACGAGAAGGTTCTAATGTTTCGGCTTATTAGGTGAAATTATTGTTACCGTGAATGAAAAGACTGCAAAACCCCTAATGATGTCATAAAAATTTTGAACGGTTCTTGATTCGTTGCATTTTTGAATGCTTTTTATTTTTCAACATGTGTTATCCTCATATTGCTTAAGAAGGGCTGCCCAGGTCTCATGAACATGGCAAAAGATCACCTGCGTTTCTCCAACAAATTATAATTAAGCCTTATCTTCTCAGACCATACTTAGAACAAGAACCAGCTTTCAAATAAAAAAAGTTCTGAGGTAACAAACATAAAAAAATACATTCGAATTGATAACCTCTTCCTTTTTGGGAAGTCGGTTATAAAATGTGAATATAATTTAAGCTGATAAGAGATTTAATCTCATTACCACGTGAAAGAGTTAATGCGCATTATTCGTTAATCATGTTTAATAAGCTATTTGAAACAGAAGGGCATAATCAAAGCCGTTTTTCACACAATATTATCGTTTTATTATAAAAGTCTATTTACATTAGCTCACTTAAGCACTCACAACAATTATGTCTATCGGTTTACAAAATAACGTCTCTTCGCTAATAACGCGTATGGGTTAGTCCCCGACTCAGAGGCGCCCACCGCTATATAAAGAGTCGTTAGCAGGGACTTTTTTTGGGAAGGCTAGGCGAATAGGCATTTGCTTGGCTTTGGCTTGGGTTGGCTTGCGGCAAGCTGTGATTGGCTGGCAGGGCTGGGCACGCGATGGCTGTCGCTGGCGTTTCATTCGACGGTCGTGAAACAATTGCTCCCGCAATGGGAAAAGTCATTAGCTCTCTAGTAGGTCAATTAGATCTTTTGTCTCAAGCTGTTCATCAGAACTGCTGGCACTGTCAGATAAGGGGGCCGTACTTCTATAGGGTCTTATTGTCAGCTGAGACAAGACCTGCAAAGGCTTTATACCCTCTTAGACTTTTGATACTCCGGATTCGGTACCTATCTTTGCCTACTACTTTGGTTGTTACATATGGACCTGAGTAAATATCATCGAGTTTGGTATTAACTTTAGCTGCACTACTAATGGGTGCTTGCCACCACAGGACCAAGTCCCCCTTTTTATAGATCTGGCTAGGTTTTCGCTTTTTTCAAAGTGGTGCTTCATTTTATCACTGGCTTTCTTTAATTTTGCACTGGCATTCTCGCGTCTAACCACCACTGACTCATGGTTGATCTCATTAGTAGAGACATCACAGCGTGATCTCGATGTGTTGGCAAACATTAAATCGAAATCATAGGGTTTGTATGTTGTGCTCTCATTAAAGGTGTTATTAATTCCCCATAGGACATCAGATAAGCAATTGGCCCAATTATTTGCTGCCTCACTAGGATCAATAGTACGCAGTGCATCTAGTATAGTACGGTTTGTGCGTTCTACCTGACCATTAGCTCATGGACATGCAATGGCCGTTAATATGTGTTTAAACTGCTTATCACTGGAAAAATGTTTAAAATACCTACTAGTGAAAGCTTTTCCATGATCACTTACAACCCTATTGGGGTACCCAAATAAACTAAATATATTTTTGAGGACTCTAATAGTTTCTACAGAGTTGACCGTACGGGTAGGTTAAGCAATAAAAAAAAAAAAAAAGCGTCAGTTAAAACTAGCATATACTAATAACCTTTCTTCGTTTTGCAAAATGGGCCCAAGTGGTCTATATGGACTGTGTTCATTGGCTCAGTGGGCTTAGGAATGGGAAATAGCATTCTTTCTTTTTTCCCGTAGTTACTCTTGCCATAAGCACAGTGTAGGCATGCTCTGACATATTTACCGATAAAACGAGTCTTCTTGGGAAACCAATATTCCGCTTTTATCAAGTCTATACACTTCTGTAGGCCTACATGTCCTATGTCATCTTGATGCATTTGAACTATCTTCCATCTAGCTGAGGCTGGTACTACAAGGCGGTTTCCCTGCAAAGTCTTTCTATACAGCCTGTCATTTGAGTATACGTAATCGTTTGTTATGTTACTCGATGCCGAACAATCCCTAAGTTGGTTGATGATGTACCTACTTCAGTTTCTCATCTTGGCACTGTACAGTATAAAACCAATCATTTACTTCAAGCCGATTGATATTCATGGTATTGATACCATGAATGGGTTCCATCTTAATGCGTCTACGTGTTTCATACGGTCCCCGGGCCGGTGCTCTGTGCTCATATCATAGTCTTGAATTGTCATTCACCACCTAGCGATACGTGGTATGATATCGCGTTTCGTTAAGGTAGCCCGAACAGCAGTGCAATCAGTCACAACTTTAATGTGTTTCCCTACTACGTATACCCTAAATCGTCGTAACGATTCGACAACTGCGAGTGTTTCCAGCTCGTAACTGTGATACGTACTCTCTTCCTTGCTAGTGACTCTGCTAAAGTACATGACTGGCCGCAATGTGTTATCTATTTGTAGTTGTAATAATATACCTGCAATGCCTAATTTGTAGGCATCCGTGTGAATCTCAATCGGCAAGTCTGGATCGTATAGAGCTAATATGGGTTTCGAACATAAACACTTTTTAATTCTTCAAAACTCTTAGACTGGCCGCTGCCCCAGGTCCAAACTGAGTTTTTCTTAGTTAGATCTGATAATGTGCGAGCTATTACTGAGACATTTTTAATAAATTTCCGGAAATAACTACACAAACCAAGAAATTTACGTATCTCATGGACGTTACTAGGGATGGGAAACTTTGATACTGCTGTCAACTTGGACTAACCTGGTTGAATACCGTTAGATGACATTTCGTGTCCTAAATTAGTTATTTTGTCTTGTAAAAATGAGCATTTACTCATGTTTAGTTTTAAATTGAACCTTTTCTAAATTTTCTAAGCCTAAATGTACGTTTGTTGAAGACAATAATAAATCTTCTAAAAATACCAGCACTTCACACTCGTTTGGAAACTCGGTGGTTTCGGTTTTTGAACTGTCGCTGTCAATATTATTCAAAGACGTATAAGGTCTTTGATATTATTATTGACTTGAGTAGCTTGACTTCTAGCTATATTTCCCAAGGAGTGCACTATTTTGTTCACTAGCCGCATACAAACTGATGGTGCATTGGCAAGACTAAAGGGAACGCTGGTATATTCAAAGTGCCCCAGAGGATAAACATAAAACCGCTTGTATTACACCAATACAAGCGGTTTTATGTATATCCTCTGAACAAATCTTGACCTGGTGATAGCCTTGTGCTAAATCGAGGCTCGTGAAAATTCCTTACCAGCTAACTTTGAAACTTGATCGGCTATGTTGGGCAACGGGTACCTGTCCTTAACAGTGATAGCGTTAAGTGCTCGGTAATCGACGAAGAGCCTATACTCGGTGTAATAATAAAATAAAAAATAATAAAAAGTCTTTATTACTTCAATTGTACCACAAAACACTATATCTAAACACTTTGCGTTACAACTAGGGTAAAGTGTGTTTACGATGAACTCTGGCACCCAATGTAAGATTTAACTTGTGTTTAGGGTGCCAGCGTCCTCGCCCATAATTTAAACATGTAACAGCAGTTGTAAGACGAACACAGTACAATTATCATTACTAAATTATAATAAATTTACTAGCTAATGCATCTATGATGTGGCCTAATTATGTACCTATGTATGGATGTGTATATGTATGTGTATAAGTGTGTGAGGGAGAGGTAAATACTATTAGGAAAACTTGTGTTTATGTAAGTCTGTAAACATCACCGGTCAAACGTCGATTGCACACCATGTGTGCAGAAAACAATAAAATGTCTATTTTGTCTGCTAATTGGTGTGGAACGAGTTAAGCGATCGAAATCTGTAGTAAATCTTCAGTCTTATTGTAATTTAATGTCAAGAGCCACTTCATGACCCTGGTTTTGCACCCGTTTAGACATATGGGAGCAATGGAGCAGATTTTATTTATCCTATTATATAAGTGGTTTGACAGTACAACAAAATGACGCTGAGCAAGGGCCGTTCTACAACCGTGAGTTGAGCATACTTCGAAGTGTCTTCGTTTTTTGGTAGCATTCGGATCATATACCACAGAGGGATGTTTGCGTAAAATAGTGCCAAGGACAAACAGCTGTCTCACAGTAAGAACCTGACATTCGGTGTAGAGAGCTGCGGTAGGATACCTAAAAGGCTTCGAGGCCATAACCTTGAGAACAGCTCTCTGTGCTCGCTCCAAAGGCAGGAGGATTGTCTTGGCAGTCCCACCCCACACTGTGATGCAGTAGTTTATTATGCTTTGACACAGAGCATAATAAACAGTTCAGGTGTTCATTTTATTTACGAGTATTATTGGGGATGGGAAACATGACTCTGATTCTCGGATAATGCCTGTATCTAACAATTTAGAAATTTTAGGCCTAACTATCTCCTGCTCACTATGTGATAGACTGTAGGCTCAACGGTATACTGGCTGTTCATTCGTTAATTTAATTTTCATTTCCAATGATTTTGCACATCCTAGTTCTTTGGTGGTACTCGCGAAACAATCATTGTAATCAGACAATAAGCACGTTCTCGTTCTTCCTTATTTAGTGGCCCCGTGTTAATTTCATTTACTTTTACTCCACCAATAACACTAATTTTGGCTAAACTAGTATGCAGCACCGATGATATAGGCTGGCTGGAATGAGCATTGGCTTTGGCTGTAGTCGTTTGTTGAAAGGCATAATTTTCTCGTTTACTAACCTGAACATTAGTCGGCGGTGAGGCAGCGCAACTGTCTGCTCTGGTCAGCACATGCCCCTCGTCCCAGGTGACGTTCTAGCAGCCGGTGTTGACGACCTTAAGGTATGTATATAGGTATCGGTTGGCCGATGATGAGATTGATGGTCCCCATGTCCACGTCGGTCAAGTGAGCTCGACACACCCTCGACTTCTAAATGGAATGAAACTTCTCCGCAACTGTTAAAGTGATCGCCATAAAATCCCTTCAGCATTATGTTAGTGGGGGTCACCTCGAGGTTCAGCAATTTTGATACGTGTATGGAGAGTACGTTGATTTGACTTCCTTTCCTTGAACATTGTGATTTTGCTTACTTTCTCATAAATCTGGTTGAGATTCTGTATAAGTGTGATTTCTTTTACTTCTTCATCAGTCATGAAACATGCTGCCTAGCGAGCATGGGCGTACCCAAGACACTTGTGACAAGACATGATATATTATGTCATGTCTTACAATTTGTCTTAAATTCTAGCACGGGTCAAACTTTGACATATTTTAAAGGCGCAACATGCCTTTCTTGTTGCTGCCCGGCGAGCACGGCCTACTGTGACATGGCTTGAGTCACACATTTCATCGCAGTTGGGGCGATAACACCATTTTGTCCTAAATAATAGCACCGGCGGCGTGAGAAAATTTCCTGACGTTTGTTTGGGACTCATCGGGTCTTAATTGCTAATACGGGCGCACCCATTTTGTCACAAATATCACATTTTGACAGATGATTTAGAAAAATGTATCACTTTCGTTCGGAGGTGGTGATAAAATTTTATAGTTGAAATAAAATATATTTGCCTTCTAATTACTGCACCAAATGGCAATAAATTAATGTTGTGTGTATGGTGATCAATGCTTATTAATTAATTGAAATGTTACAGGATTATTAATTAATTTTATATTATTACTTTCTCATAAATGTATTTTTTTTTTTTGTTGTTCTTATTTTTAATAATTATTTTCTTTTATACCATATTCTTCTTGCTTTCTACATTTTTTAATGTTTCTTAAATAAAATCCCCAAAAAACATTTAAAATATAAAAAATAGGGGCCCGCCGGTATTGGTCCAAGCTATTATATTTTTTAGTAATTATTAAAATTTTCACAATAATTATATCTTTCTAACAAACACTTAATAATTATGTTATCAAACAAACAAAGAAAAATAAAGTGTGCATAAGTCTATGGTCGTGGGTCAAATATTAATTTATTCCCAACAAAATTAAAAAGTTGTTTAGGTGTATGAACGGCATACTTTTTTACGTATTATTTTATTTGGTCGTCTATTCAAATTATGTCGCACTATGAAGTCAACAACAAGAAAAGCAAGTCGCGCCTGTAAACTATGTCACATGGTTGTCCCGTGCTAGCATTTAAGACAAATTGTAAGACATGACATATTTTATCATAACTTGTCATGACCGCAGTTCAAGGCGAAAACCAAGCAAAGTAAAAAAAAAAAAAACTTATAATTTATGTTGGGATGCTGCCAACATGGGGATAGCAAAGGGGGGGGGCTAAATTTTGGTTATTTTTTGCCTAGGACATACCGTTTTTGAGATATCATTTTGGAAATATAGAGCGTTTTGTGCAAAATAAAATAAGATACGGAGGCCCATAATTCGGAAAAAGTGCGTCGTAGGGCTATGCTTCTCAGAACATAAATAGTTTTTATGGCCAAGGTTAAACCCAAACTGCAATAAAATTGGAAAATTTCCGAAAAAGAAAAAAATAAACGTCAAGAAGTTATGCCACAAGTCAAGAAAATATCTCACGCCGCCGTGCTAGCATTTATGACAAAATGAGTTTATCGCCCAAACTGTGATTAAAAGTGTGACTTAAGCGATGTCACAGTAGGCCATGCTCGCCGGGCTGGTCCTGCTCCATAAGCCTATCTTTGGTGTAGACAAAATCAAACTGGTTAATTTGTATTATATTCATAATTATAGTAACGTTTTATTTTTATTAATTTTTTCATTTCTTTTTGTTTAAAAAAATTTAATCGCACACTGTTCCGTTGTTGTTGAATTAGGTAATTTACCTATGTTTGTAATATTTGTAAGTACGTGAGAACCATGTTCCTATTTATCAAGTAAAGGAATTTACCTGTTAGTGCTTGTAATTCTGTCATACCTATATCTAGTATAGTAGTGCTGGGTACATCGTCGTCCTCACGTATATGAATTTATTAATGTAAAAACTTTTTTTAAAAGAGTAAGTATGGAGTTTCTTGTGCGTTCTTCTCCATAACAAGCTACATTTCCGAATGCACGGTAGAATCAATTTTTATTAATTGTAAATTTTAACGTTCAAAAGTGCCGCATAATGGCCTACTTGAAACAAACACATTTGACTTTGACGTTGTCATGGCTTTCGTTGTGTTGTTGCAGCGTGTAGTAACGGTCGGCAGTTGATAGGCGTCAAAACTGCTTAAATATCCCTTGTATAATTCCTCCGAGCGCTCGCATTGATACGCTCTAGCATTTGCTTGAAGCGATGTCGGCAGGCCACGAATAATGCAAGAAATATTCGCGTTGTCTGACAGTTTTCATCGAAAACACATCGCTATTTTATCGTGATAATATTTTGTCATGGTTTCGGTGGGTAATTTCCTTCGATTCATCATTTCCTCCAACATATTCCCGTAATCGCGATTTCTAGGAAAAGCGCACTTCAGTAGTTGCTTCCATTCTTCCCATGTATAGTCCTATTCTTCGAGTCGTTGGCTGGTGGCACGCTGTGACTGGCTCCCAGGGCTGGGCACGCGATGGCTGTGGCTGGCGTTACATATTAGTCTACTTTGTTACAGATAAGTCTTC
Organism: Orthosia gothica; assembly: GCA_949775005.1. Lineage (NCBI taxonomy): Eukaryota > Metazoa > Arthropoda > Insecta > Lepidoptera > Noctuidae > Orthosia > Orthosia gothica. The sequence goes on from OX459050.1 coordinate 26,452,710, forward strand.
TGATTAAACTCTGTATTTTGCACTTGCACTTTATCTGCGAACATTTCCAACGGCGACAGCTTTTTTTTTTTTTTTTTTTTTTTTTTTTTAGCGTGGAGAAATGCTCATGCATACTGCGCTACCACGGGGAGATAGCGCAGTTATGTGGGACTCTAACCCACTAAAACTCCACGGTGTCCTCCTGTGCCGCTAATGGCGGGAACACGGGAACGCGTTAGCATACATCCGCGAGCCCGCCGCGGCTGTCCGTCTCCGGACCCTCCTCTGGGGTTAACCCCCATCACCGGCGCACCAGAATACACAGTACGCCGTGACCACCCCGGGGACCAAACCAGCACTTGGGTACCAGACAACCCCGTGTATGGCACCCTTGGTCCCCCTGTGACGGGTCAGGACAGTGGCCCCGCCACCTACCACTTTTCGGCCGCAGGGGATAGGGAGAGCGGCCAGCGCTATACCGACACTCCTCCTCCCCTGCGGCCCCACCGCGTCCGCCATCAGACGGTGGCGACCCCGTGCAGGCCGCGGAGGGTAGGGCGAGCGGCGCACCGTAATACCGGCACTCCTCTCCCGCCGCGGCCTCCGACCATCAGCCGCGATGCCTTCCACACCACATCGCGGCCCGCCTCAGTTGCGATGTCGCCTAGGCAACAACGCAACCTACATGTTGGCCGCTACGTCGTCGGCTTATCGGCAAAAGCCCTGACGAGCGGCCCCTCCTCGGGTTCCTCTTGGCTTCACCGTGGTTGTCCAAGCCACGGCTACTGAGCCCCCCCGCCTCGACAATGCGGGAACCCACCGGGGGGGGTTCGTTAGCCTCCCTAAGCTAAGCCGCATATCTTGTCGACAGCAAGCAAAGAAACATGGAATTGCACGATCAAATTCCACCTAGCCCACTTCATCATCGGACTACCAGACGTACGGCGATGCGCTATCGATACATGGTAGACGTACGACCGTAGACCCATACGCACAAAACGTTTTGGGAACACTTTTATTATGCGTACAGCTAAGGAGTGGAATTCCCTGCCGGAGTCTGTGTTTCCCGATAGCTACAATCTAGGGGTCTTTAAGTCAAGAGTGAATAGGTTATTTCTAGGCAAGCGTGTTTCACCGTCGACCACATCATCGCTTACCATCAGGTGAGATTGTGGTCAAGCGCGAGCCTATAGGTTATAAAAAAAAAAAGTAAGCCATTCCAAAATTTCTAACATCATTAAATTATATGGTTTTATGATAAACCATACACACAATTTTATAAAAACCAAATGCGAAACACTCATACCGTGAAAAGCATCAAATTCATAGTACAAGAGAAGAGAAATTTAAAAATGATTGGGCATAAAATTGGTCTTCTCGGGCCGATTTCTCGATGTTGTAGATAACTATTATGTGAACACTTGACAGGGTGTCGCCGCCGCGGGCATTACGAAGGAGCAGGCGCACGCGCAGGTAGACCCTTCGGAGAGAAGAAGACGGGCGATCGCATCTCTCGCTCGCACCACGTGGTGGGGGCGGCTGGGCGCGGGCGTAAGCTTGTGACTGTGTGCTACATTTTATTTAGTTTATAACCGTTCTTTGGCGCCAAAGCACCGTCGACTCGAGTGTTGCGCCTGACCACTGTTTGTCAATAGTGTTATGATAAGAAAAACAACAGATGAGTGAAAAGGTGTTCAGGATTTTGCAAGCTTATCGGTGCGTTGGTGCCCGCCTCTGGCATGGCTTCGCGCAAGATGCTTAAGGCTGCGGCTTTACTGATAACTCTGGGATACTGCAGCTTATTAGTATACCAAGGTGGCGTTCCTTTCAACTTCCAAGAAACCCGACCGGGAACTGTGCAAGTGTCTGACTTATCCGTTGAACCAGTGAGGAACACCATAGATGATAGTGTAGTTAAAAACATAACTTTAGATGACATTTTCATAAGTGTAAAAACATCGAAAAATTACGAAGATACACGGCTGCCAATCATCTTGAAGACTTGGTTCCAGTCGGCAAAAGAGCAGGTAAGAACACAAAATACTTTTTAGAAGTTTTAAGGATTAATAAAAATAAAAAAAATGTTGATAATTCTAATTATGAAACTGAAAATGAAGTTTGAAATCTAAATAGAACAGTAGCATTCAAAATAACAGTTGCTAGTCATAGTGAATGAATTGTATCTTTGAAACCAAAACAACAAATCAACCTCGACAATGTTTGGACGCTAATGATGTTTGAATAGAAAGGATAATAACGTTACTAACCAGCACGTCCATTGTAAACAAATAGTTAATGACTGTCCAAAAACTCACTCTTGATTACTAATTTTATTGGATTTTGAATTTGTACCATTTGGCCTACATGGACGTTGTAAATTGACCCTCCAGAACCAAGTGCTGACGAATTTAACATGTAACATATGACCTGACACACATCATCTGTCTATCTGTGTGCGAAATTTCATCTGAATTAATCTATCTTTTAAGCGGGAAAAGGTAACAGACAGGCAGATATTATGTTGTTGTTTTATATTTTATCTATTCTTTCTTTTAAACAGAGTTACTTTCGCAAAATTTATTATTATTCGTTTGGAATCAATTGGAATTTAGGTACCTGTTACTATTATGATAAATGAAAAACACAATTAACTATTATAGTTCGGTAATAATGTTAGGGATGTTTTTTTTATACTAGGTGCAAATATATATGTATTATTAAGAACACAAGTACAATTTAAAAACACCCGACACTTTTTATAGCTACATAAGTTTAATTTATCTAGTAGTAGGCGCGCTTCGATCGACAATCTATTGAACACGTAATTATTATGAAATTATATTTTGCGCAAACACGCCGATTCAAACAGTAAAACGCTTATAACTTTTGAAAGGATGAACCAATGTTCATCAAAAATAGCTAAGAACACTCTCGATAAAGTCAATTTTCAAACAAAAGCAAACGCAATAAAAATCGGTTCAACCGTTTAGGAGCTATGATGCCACAGACACAAATACACAAACACACTTCAAACTAACACCTCTCTTTTTCCGTCGGGTGTTAATAATATGTTTAAGATGAAGATGATGATGATAAACTAGATAGTAGATCAGCATTCTATACAAAAATGTTAACAAAATATTATAAAATTTTGCAATTGCTCATGCATGTCTACTTCTACGGGTATTGAAGTATACAAAATATTTGATATATCCTCAACAGAACAATCGTAAGTTGTAAGTCAAAATATATGCTTAAGCTTTAGCCCCATGTATATATATGCTATACTAAACAAACAATTTGATTGATAATATGAGTGACATTAAATCTCAAAAATAAATAAATTTAACTTTCCGACACAATTTTTATACTTAACTCCAATAATAATAAAACACAAGGCTATAAAGGGGCTACCCGCAGAGTTAAAGTTTCAATACAGCGGCGATAAATCTTTTATAAATGCACTAGAAATGTTCCCAGCGGGACTCGCTTGTTCATAAACCCAATATTAGATACCATCTAGTTTCAGCATTAGAAAAGAATGTCTTAATTCCATTTATTATTCAACATCATTATACAAATTGCGGTGGAGTTGAACGAAGAAAACCCGTTCGTTGCCGTTTATTCCAAATTGCTATCGTATTTATACTGAGTGCTTCCATGTGATGGCGATTAAATGCCGAAACAACGCTATTATGCAAATATTTCTTTGATGCTATTAATCTTGTTATTCAAGTCACAGAACATGTTTTTTTAAGCTATTGAATAGTATGTAAAAATATTCTAATCTAATGAAATGACATCGGCTACAAAAGTCTTAACACCAATTTCGTGGACACAATAGACACTTGTTTCTGTCAGATAAAATCTCGAGTCTCATAAAATTGTATTCTATGATCTTATCTTCATTGCTTTTAATGGGGTTAGTTTAACCAGTTGTAACTTAAGAAGCTAGCTTTATTTGTGCCAGTTTTATCCAAAAGCACTCTTCAAAGCTTCAACGATCTCAAGTATTTCTAACAAAACTACTTTCTCAGTAATAAATTGAAATCATATATTCGAAACCAATATCCTAGCACAAAGAATAGACAGCATTCGTGCAGCGGCCATTTAGCCAACATTTCCTGAATCTGGAGCGTGCATAATCAACCGTTAATCCGGTGCAGGCGCAGGACCGGCGCCATTGTGGACTCGGCGGCCCGCGCGTGGCTCGTGGCTCGGCGCGCGCGCAACACGTGACGTGATTGTGTACTTGATTTTGCCCTTTTGTGGTAACTCTTGGACGTACGTTCCTGATTTATAACGGAACGGTTGCGTTTTATGAATCGTTGTTAAAACTGGTTTTGTGATTTTTCTTTTGTTAATTTGTATGGCTTTGGAATGTCTTGTTTTGTATTCTCTTAATGAGCCCTGAGCCTGAAAAGATGGCTGAGGGAAGTTACATAGGGGCCAAAGTATACATCATCTTAACCGTATCAGAACTGAGTCAAGATTTGAATCTCTTCCAAAGCAGAAAGTTTTCCACACCATCAAAACAATACTTTCAATTTCACCTCTCATTACAGCCAATTTAATTATTATACATAACTGTACGAGTTGTTGCAACAGGCCACCTTTGTTTTATCGACATGTAGTTACCGCTGAAACTAATTAATTTCAGATTCAATCGCAAAGATCTTACGCATTGCATTCCAATTTCTCAGAAGTGAACTGTGATTAGATCAAACTATTGATTTTGCCATTTTATTTTTATTTTTGGGCCTAAGAAACAAAATCATAGACCAGACGTTACAATGTATGCCCATATAAATTGCACTGTTAAGTACTAAGTCTAATCAGAAAATAAAAAGGCGAAACCCTTCAACTTTCTATCTGTGCAACTTGCAGGAGTCAACTAGAGGAAATTAAAAGTAATAAGACGAGGTGAGAATTGAGCAAATTCCAATCACTTGTAAACTACCTATAGTAAAACTTCACTTTACGCAAACTGGCTTTATCCAGAAGAATCTAGTGTATTTGCCAGGTTGAAAGCAAATTACATCTTACGAGCAGTAGAAGTTGCTTTTGGGAAGCGCATTTGGTACTGAAACTTAGCAAGAAGTTTTTTTTAGAAATACTTGTAAATAGACAGAAAGCTCCTTTAGCTATTCCTATTCCAGTAAAACAAGATTTAAGATTCTTGTCTTATTAGACGCTTTAATTCTTATTTTGAGAAATTATTATAGTAGGCAGGACCCTCAATAGTTTTACCCAATACATTAATCTTTGTACTTCGTTTTAGAGCTTGGTGTCTTCTTTTTCTCGATTAAGACTGAGTTTAATCATTTTTATTAGACGCTTTCATTCTCTATTTGACAAGTGATCTTATGAGGAAACCCTAAAAGTTTTACTAAATAATAATATTATTTTGACAAAGAAGTACACCATTACATTACACCATTACATTTAACAAGGTTATAACAAAAAAAATTACGATACGTCATATTTTCAAGTTTTAGCGTTTGCGTTTTAAAACTCGATTTTTCCTATGTAATAGCGGTTCTCGAGTCCTTTAGAAAGTGCTCTATATTTCAAGCTGTAACTCATCATAATGCCACAAGATCGACCATAATGGCTGAAAACCAGAGGTTCTGTAGCCAGACAGCTCGTATGTCGGCGCGGATGTTCAATTATAATATTATCCAGCTGCAATGTTACAGTACAATACTGTATTGTTCGGTGGTAGTAGTACCTACCTGTTGAGAGTGCATGCATGTTTTTGACGGTAATGATTCATTTAAACCACAACCTCAACTGCGAATATGATGGACTTCTTAAGGGAATGCTAACTGAACATGTGAACTGTATCGATCGTATCGATTATACTTCCTAATACCACGATTGTCAGAATATGAGATGTTACAATTTACATGTTACTTTTACCTATGATATATCATGTTATGGAGCGATTTTTTATTGTATAATGATGAGTTTCTCTTCCAAGCAGAAGCTTGCCAATATGCCAATAGACAAAGGATACAAATAACGAATTTTAACTCAAATCAAAATGGTAATATTTAACCTTAATCGATATCTACTACTATTGTGTAGAACAGCATTTTCCAAAGTATGGATCGTGAAATATTTGGTGGGCCCGAAAGAATACACACTGAGATTAAAAGTAACTAAAATTTAAGTTGAAGCTGAAGCTATAATGACATAAATTAGAACCCATGGATCATTCTCATAAAAAATTGCATTCCTAAAAAAAATCTATAATGTCTAAATGTTTAAGCATAAAATTCTACAGCATACATTTATTTATGTTTAATGTAGCAAATACGCAAAATAATTAACTCTTAAATTTTTTGTCACTAAAACATATTTTTATACAATCATGAACCAAATACACTAAGTAAGTTTAATAAATAAGTTTAGTAAATTTGTTTATAAGTGTGTAAAACATATTGGCGACTTAAAGATCGCCCTAGGGCAACCCCGCCGCACCTTAACTTATAAATAATTGAAACTCTACATTACACAAATAATAGTTTTAGGCCTGGAGACAACATAGGTTTTTTTTGTCACATGCATGACTATTAATTGGTTCACTAATGTTTCACCAAAACACCATTGAGAAATGTTTAGTTTACAACCAATGTTTCGTATAGGTACTATTTATTTCATATTCATAAACAACTTATGGCGCAAATGTTTTATTGTATAACCAATCGCCTAACAAAAAAATATTTGTCAAATGCCTTCATAAATGTTTCTGATGATATTTAATCATTTATACATTTCATGTTAGAAGAATATACTTTTGGAAAAATCACGTTCATACTAAATATGATTTTATATTACATTTTCTAAACAAGTCACAAAGTGATAATAACAGTATTGTTTTGCATAATTTGATGTCACTTTAAAGTTGATTCTGCATGGTCTCCAGCTCTGCGGGAAGTGCAACCCATTCGCCCTTACGTAACAAAGGATAGATCGATGCATTACACTACAGCGGCCGGGGATTTTTATATAGACTCTAAGGAGTCTAAGGGTAGTAGCCAAAAGACTACGTCAAGTCGGGTTCCCCGATTCAATTTTGGAACAGATTTCACCTTATTTAACCAAGAAATGTCATGAACTACAAGAGGAATGGTATGAATGACACGTCATATAAATACGTAAAAATAACTTAAATTAGTTTTCGTTTTTCCTATTGATTTTCATGCCTAAATACTATTAGGCTAATAGTGATTATGCCTTGTAACATTATGCGAATAAAATACATTTACGTCAACATAAACAGTATGCCAAACTATTATTATACCAAAAAGTTTATGCCAATGTATAATAGAAAAAAAAACATTATTTGTAAAGAAGGAATACCGTTTTATTTCCTGTTTGAACAGGCCTTCATATAGTTATGCACCTTTTTATGAAAACCAAAAGTGAATCTCGAATTCGCAAGTTTTTTTTAGGCGGCTCGCAGTCCAATCAACTTTGGGAACCACTGGTGTAGAACAACGAACACAATACTACGCGTTTTGTCATAATCTCTTCGAAACAATACACCACACGCATTGTTACGAGTCATGGAGTCGTCATTCTTATTCATAATTTAGTTTCTGCTTACTCTTTAAGTCCCAACCGTTATCATGTCGCGAGGTATGTTTATTCTCGTAACGTTTGCTTAAACAGCTTATCCGGATATCTCATTTCTTCACCTGAGCTTATCAGCGCTATTTTAATATTTTCTGGGAAGTCAACGGATGTATTGTGTGCAGTCTCATTTATGTTTTAACTCGCAGGTGATAACTGATAAAACTTTGGTCGTATTTAGATTTTATTAATTTGTGGTGAATTAAGCTTTTTTTTTCTTACCACTCTAATTTTCTTTTCTTATTAATTTTGTTGCGGAGTCCAATAAAGTTGAATCACTTGGCGCATTTCTGGTTGTCACTATTGATGATTTTGGCTTTTAAGAGTTGCAGTGGTTGAGAACAGTGTGTCCATCATGTTCCATGATAAGTCTTGGTTCGATAATCTGCATGTTACCTATGCGATTATGCGTGATGATGCCAGATGGGTTCGAAAGTCAATAAAAAAATGGACAACCAAAAAATAATCTGGTCATAATCATTGTCAACTTATCTCAGCCTATCAACTCTCGATTTCCAGTTTATTTGCCTTGTCTGCTATTGATAAGGTTTTTTTTTGTGAAAATATCGACAGGTTTGAACATGAGCATTTGCTTTATGCCTCAGTGCAGTACGAATGATACATACACCATTCTAAACAAAACTGAGAACAAATTACAAATAATCAAGCATTTCCGCAGTTATAATCGCCAATGGTCAGCTAAGGCAATTGAATGAAACAGGTTCTTTAGGGCCTTAGATTGCAATACCACCCGGCCTTGCAATTTCACAAATAATTCTGTACTGGTAGTAATTACTGGACAGTATAAGATGAGAAAGGAGGTTATTAGAGAAAGCCTGAAAGTATCACAGGTGATAGAAGGGTTGAGTAGGGGTAATCATGTTATAGACAAATGTGTGCAAATCATTTTACAAAGCTAAGATACAAAATAATCTAAAGAATAAATGATGTGGCCAGGACAGAAACAATAAAAAACTTTTTGTAGACATGACTGAATGACACCAATAAATAGTTTAACTTGCATATCTATAAATATAAATAAAATAGAATAATGTGCCAATAAATTTGAAATGATGCAACCCAAAAGTTATATGTCAGCAATATTGGTCCTTTGAACCAAAAACGTACCTCAAGTAAAATAAACAAAAGCGATGTATGACTCTTGAGTGATGTAGCGAAGTTATACGAGGCGTCTCGGCACCTTAGTCAAACACGTCGCGAACAAACCCCGCTCTGTCTAATGCTATTTACTGAAATGGATGCAGATAACGAACGATGGAAGGTGCCAGCTAATACATAGGTAGGTATATTCGTCGAGAGACATTTAAAATGATGGATTGTGTAACGATGAAATGGCTGGAAAGGAAGTGGATTTTGATGTAACGTATAGTAAAAAATTATGGAAAATGGTGGTGATTAGAATGTTAACATAATTATTAGTTTAGTCTTGCTCATACATAAAACAAGCTTTGCTCCTATTGCCTATACCAAAATAATTCTAATACACTCTTGTGATATTGTGGTTTTCAAGCGGTGAAATAATTTTCGGAAACTTAACTATACAACTTACTTAAGATATTTTAAACCAACCAGCATAATTTTATGTAAAAATCTATGCACGTTGAAAGAGAAGCATTGTGCCATGCTGCTGCAATCATGCCAGCTATGAATGCATTCTTATATCAAAAAAAGAACGTAAAAACACGGGCCCAAATTGTAGTAAGCCAACACCAGCCGATTATGTCCGAACGTAGCTCGAAGTTCCTTATTTATTTCCTAGTTCTCTATTTAAAATGCATGTGGGCAGAGATAAATGGTGACCCATCTTCTACGTAGATATATTAACCCATTGGCCTTAGTTGAGTCCTATAAGTTGCGCGCCATGACAAATAGCTATTATAAAACGCATTTTGTTTTTATTCATTCATTCATTCCATTCATAACTCAGCAGTTCTGTGTTAGTAGAAATATGTAACAGATTGTGTGAAGTCAATAGAAAGATTATAATGAATAAGAAATTGTGTTCACCTTGCTTTTCCACTTCTTTTTCTCCATTTTTGTCTGTTGTATGACAGTTGCAGGCTTAAGCAACTAGGTGCCGCCAATGGATAGGGTAAATCCAATACCGTTTTTTGTGTATTGTGTTCACTTGTTGATAAAAAGATTTGGTTACATTTAAATTGTGTGCAATACTTTGAAACCTAAGTTAAGGTACTTCTAAATATTTTAGTTCTATGTCAAAGATATTTACAGAACAAGATATTGCTTGTCGGGTGTGCTTTGTCAACATGCAACGAGATTGCGGCTTTCTGCTCTAAATAGTAACTAATGCTACTGGTTCCTCCATTGAGTTTAAGTTACATAGAAATCATCAATTGACTAGAAGATGAGCGAATAAATAACGACTATGCATTGATTTTAAGTTACATAGAAATCATCACTTGACTAGAAGATGAGCGAATAAATAACGACTATGCATTGATTTTAAGTTACATAGAAATCATCACTTGACTAGAAGATGAGCGAATAAATAACGACTATGCTTTGCAAAACACTGCCTTTTACAGTTTAAACCATCATCGTCTAATTCACTTGTATTATTCCTATTTATTCGGCTCTGTGAAACATGTCATCAAACATGTGAGGAAATGCGGGCAGAGAGCTTCAACTGAATTGCCTTAGTAAAAATTCATAATTCGAGGTCTGACCTGTCCTCCTCCAGTATTAAACAAAAAAAGATATTAAATTTAAAAGAATAAAAAGGATTTGCACTCTAGGCCCCTGTTGACAGCGCAATTTTTAGCATTTTCTGATGATTCTAGAGCTTCTAAAGATAATGAGTCATCAAAAAGGAAAACAAAGGGCCAAATTATATATCTTTATTTTTCAGTTTATGGAATATCTTTTAAATTGGTCCAATATTGGACGAGGAAATAGGCGAGAGCCAGACCTCGAATTATGACTTTTTACTAATAATAATAAATTATAAAAAAAATTGCTCTGTTTTTACATAATGACCCTAAGTCAGATTGCACTAGAGCTAGACGAATATGACATAAATTGGGTTTGCACACTCCGCAGACTATCCCAGATATGACACCATAATTATTTAAAACCTTGAGTTAATTTTGCCAGCTTTGATTTGAATAAAAGTAATTAGTCACATATCATCGAATTACTGAAAATGCAAGTAACAGATGTGACACAAAAATCAATAATAAGCTACATAGGTACGACTGTATCCACGGGGAAGAAATTAGCAACTTTAGAATATTTTAAACTTCCACATCAAAATAGCCCAGCGCTATTGGTCTTTATTTCTTTAAGGCAATTCAGTCGAAGCTCTCTGCCCGCATTGCCTCTTAAGACACGTGTCTTTAATAACAAAATTATGTACTGTTATGTAATTATTGCTTTGCAATAAATTCGTAGTTCGAGCCATACGAACTTATTGTTAATTTTGCGGCTTATAATCGAATATACATATATCGTATTAATAGTCTAATCCTCTATCGTATTAATAGTCTAATCCTCTATCGTATTAATAGTCTATTCTAATCGCATAAAATCGATTTCTTGTGAAATTGGAAATTTAAATGTTTGTCAAATCAGCAATTAAATGCCGACTTGTGTTTTGCTGCTACTGCTATGTCGAAAATGCTGTAACGAACATGTACTTTAAGATGAATAAACCTCGCCAATGTTTTAAAAACCATCGTCATTTGACCCGAGATAAAATATTTCGTTGGTTAGTTAATTGTAACACCGAATACTGTATCAATGCTTATAAGAAAGCCAGAATTTGTGTAATAGAATGTTGGGGTATTGTATTGGAAATGAACCCAGAAATCACATTATCAAAAATAACCAACCTTTCTGGACGAATCCCATTTATTTTTCATTCAATAATATACATTGCCATTCAAAGAAGGAATGGTGCCAGCGTTCTAGGTAGTTCTCCTGGTGATGAATCTTTTCATTCCAAATGAGTTCTTTGCCTGTCCCCATTTTATACGCGCATATACAAGATTATTCTTATCGTAGAATATTCTTAGGTCCATATTTATGTATAATGGTCTATACCCAATCACCCACCATACCGAGTTTTAGCCACAGATTGTTACCTACAACAAAATACACCCTATTACCATCCTTTGTTAAGCAAGGCCTTTATTGAAGTTATCAATACAATGACTGAGCAATGAGCATTGTGCTATAGCTAAATATAGCCCGGGTCGCGAGCGCCAGTGTGTAGCAAACAGAGAATCATTTTCATTGTCATTCATTTTATATGGCTATGGAAATCTAGGGACACCTCGTAATGATTGACAAGTTGACCTCTGTTGAAGTTATGGCAATGTATTATGATTGCGATATTGATGAACTTTTTCTGGCTATAATGTACCAACTCTGTTTTATCCTTCAAAGAATACACGTGTGATTTTGTGTTAATATTTATTAGGTTAATAGGCAAATCATTGGGAGGAAATTCTGTCATTGTGTGTCCAATAAGAATCGATTACTAGATGCTGATTGATTTTGATTTAACGATTTTCAATCAAAAATTATTAGTGTCTGATTCAAATAATCTTGATGGCTATGTTAATAGGTTTACAGTAACGTAGAAATTTGTAAATTGCTAATGTATTAGGTACTATACTGTAAAAATCTCGTGAATACTTTGGAGGAACATGAAGTGAGCTGCAATCCGTCCATTGAAGGTGGAGTGACAGTCCAGCTAAGTTTTCACGGTAATATGTTTGTTGAAAGCCCGGCTGGTCCTCAAGAGTAATAATAAAGGCGAAAGCCTTTATTATATATAAGTTACCTAATTAATTTATTAATTAATTAGTACTACAGTAACTTATGTAATTTTAAAAAGTATGAAAACTGTTTTTCGTTTTAGCACCTTACACAATCATGATAAATCATAGGAAATACTTTTAAGAAATATTTTTCGTCAAATTATAATACTATCAAATGAAGCTGGAAGTGTAGGAACCATCAGCCATCAAATTAAAATGACAGATGGATATTCATAGAAGTTTAATTGAAGCCTTTAAAACGGTTGATATTCAAATGATGTATAAAATGTTTGATCATTGCCACTGGCTTTATGGAAACATGATGATCATTTAAAAATCATGATTATGAATATTGAAACGAAGTTTTTAACTGAGATGACTTTCCAAAACACTTACATATATGGGAACCTAGTGCGTATACTTTTAAATTGCTTGAAAACGCTCAGGGCCTTGAAATTAAATGGGTATTCACTACCTATTTCGTTAGCTCATTATTAAATATTAAATACACATTGATAAAATGTGTATTACAAATAAAACAAAAACATACTTCAACTAATGAAATCTTTACGCTTCAATTTTCTAGCGCAATGAATATGAAATCAACTTGAAAAAATATTGATATTAAATTTGATAAAATGGGTTGCCCGATAAATAACTGTATGTTTTAATTGAATCAACACTAATAATAGTATTATAAAGAGTTAAATGGATTGGCAGAAAGAAAGAAACCTTCTTTTTTTAAGTCTGTTAATAAAAAGTTTTTATTTGCCACAAAAAACGATATAAATACCTTTACATATATTTCGCTTAATGAGGTAATTACCTGATTTGATTACGAATTTTAACTTATCCTGGCCTAGACTGGTAGCTATACTATCGTTGAGTGTAATCTCTAACTGCTAGAGATAAGAGATGGCTAATTATCCCGGAAAAATACAAGGTTCTAATGAGATAGGGCAAGAAAGCGAAGCAGCAGGAAAACGAAGTACATATATTACAAACTAGTTGCCGCCCGCAGCTCCGCCCGCTTGATATTAGTACTTCTTCCAATATCTTTATAAATAGGAATGTTTCCTGGGCAGAAAAATGTTAATTCTATTTAGTCCATCCGTAAGATTGTCAAATAATATTGGACAAATACTTTTTGCTTTATAAAATAAATAAAACATGACAAAGATAAAGCGCGCCAAAGTTCCGGAGTGGTGGCTTGTGACGTCACTTTGTCAGTATATAGTGTAGCACACCGTGACGTCACGCGATATTTCAACGAACTGTATCGTCGTAATTTATTGTTTACGTGGCAAAAGAAAAATACGTGTTCAATATTTTTAGGTTATCTCATTGACGGACTAAATAGATAGTTTTTGTCAACTACCCTATTACATAGCCTATGCGTTATTCTTACGTTCCTGCTATATTTCTGTAAAGTTTCATCAAAATCAAGTAACAAACATCCATTCACGCACCCTTACAAATTTTCACGTTTTTAATAGTATAGTAAGATAATTATCGTAAGTTTATATAATTTTAAATGCAATAAAAACATTATAATAGCCTACTAAACAGACAAATATCACTTGGTGGTCCAAGTTCTAATTCAAGCAGAAATTCGCAGAACACCATATCTGTAGTTCCTAAGTAAACTTTCAATATTGATTCTTGAATTTCAATTCGATGTTTGCTCAACAGATGCATGGTTCTGTAGGGATTAGTGTTTATTTAGGTGTTAAGAAAATATGCGACATTCATATTCTAACGTGGTACGGCTATAAAAAGCCGTCAGTGTATTTTTATTGGCGTTCCTCTTTTATTGCTTGAGATTATTCGCTTTAAAAGTTTAGATTTTTTGTTTGAGTTGTTTTGTGGATAATAGCTTGATTTTAGGGTTCCGTAGCCAAATGGCAAAAAACGGAACCCTTAAATTCAAATTCAAATTGTTTATTTGCAAGACAATACACAGTTTACAAGGGAAGATCTTACAGCCTTAACGTCATTGTATTCTGCCTGCAAGCAAGCGTGCAAATTTTTTATGTTTAAATGGCATTATTATGCAGAAATATTATTAGTACATTATAATCATATTATTATATCTTATAGATTCGTCATGTCTGTCTGTCTGACTGTCTGTCTGTCCGTCCGTATGTCACAGCCACTTATTTCCGAAACTATAAGAACTATGCTGTTGAAACTTGGTAAGTAGATGTATTCTGTGAACCGCATTAATATTTTCACACAAAAAAAAAAAACAATAAATTTTGGGGGTTTCCATACTTGAAACTGAAACTAAAAATATTTTTTTTCATCAAACCCATACGTGTGGGGTATCTATGGTTACGTCTTAAAAAAATATATTGAGGTTTCTAATATATATTTTTTCTAAACTGAATAGTTTGCGCGAGAGACTCTTCCAAAGTGGTAAAATGTGTCCATGTCAATGTTATCATTCTCTTATTTTAGAAGTTACAGGGGGGCACCCTGTAACTTCTAAAATAAGAGAATGATAAAACTAAAAAAATATATGATGTACATTACTATGTAAACTGCCACCGAAAATTAGTTTGAACGAGATCTAGTCAGTAGTTTTTTTTTTAATACGTCATAAATCGTAAACCGCAATTTACCGCAATTGGCCGGTTTTTTTGGATTTCTGGTTGTTTTGTCTAAAATCATCTTCGTCTAAATTAGATTGCCTTATTTTTTTACAATGTATCTTTATAGGTACTTACAAACATTGTACACTTAGGTATGTATGTCGAGAAAGAAAAACTCAAATATCCTGTTTGTGGTTTACTTCGTCCTTATAAATATGTATTTTATAAACCAATGATGGTTAGTTCTTGCTTAATTTTTACGTTATTTAGTAGGTGCGAATAGGATTCAAATTTCAGACGTTATTTAATAGGTGCGAATGGGATTCAAATTCTAGACTAGTTATCATTATAAAATATTGATTTATACATTGATATTATATTAAAAGGAGGCTACGCTTCTTTTAATCATCTTAGCATCATCATCATATCAGCCGAAAAACGTAAACTGCTGGACATAGGCCTTCCCCAAGCGTCGCCACATTGACCGGTCCCGTGCGTCTCATATCTCTTCTTTTAATACTTTAATGGATTTATATAGGCTTTCTGATCAAAAACTTAATCGATATTTTTTTTGTTTCAGACATGGTTCTTCACGGACACAAATAACCCACAACACCAACGCCAAACAAGTAAGTAAAAACTTTTTCAAACTTCAATAACATTTTTAGCAAACATGAAAGAAAATTTACAGCAATTGACACCTTACTCCATTGTAACAAGAACCCTTGTTTACAGACGGGCACATGGTAAACACGAACTGTTCCGACTCGCATCAGCGAAAACATCTATGCTGTAAAACAGCCGTGGAATACGACTATTTCCTCGACAGTGGTAAAAAGTGAGTATCAATTTTTCAAACTGTTCTATAATTTGTTGTATTTTGACTCTTATTTTGTGTGTCACAAGAGCCAATATAGAGATGGCGAACGAAGATAAAAATTTCAAGTGTTATTGTTATTTTTAGTTATTAAACTTTCGCTCTTATTCTTTGGGAAATAGGGGCTATTTTCTGAGTAGGAATTGGCGATAGATTTATTTATCGTAGACGTGTTCGAAAGTTTAACAAGATAAGCGTGTTTGTCCGATAGTTGGTGGAGATTGTTTTCTTAGTGGACGCAAATCTTTAAGTCCTGAGCAAGTGATATTCTTTTATGACTACGCTAGCTTACAAGGATTGGATCATATTGATGGTCATTCCCCTACTTCTATTCACAAAAGATAAGACTAATACGATTTAATTATCTCCAGAATCTGATAATTTTAGCGATACTTTTAATAAAAGTTTTCACCTTGTCGTCTTCGTTTTAAACTTATGACCACTTCAGGGAATTTTAAACTTCGGCTTGAATTTTTTTTTTCTATCGCATGAACTTAGGATTGTACCCATTACGTCCAAGACTACTCATCATTGCTCAACAATAAATCACATTTATAGTTAACCGCTTACTACACATAGATCACCGCTAACTTGACAAGACAAGGCATATGCTAATGATCACCATTTCAAAAACAAAACTGATGTACTCCAAAATCTTCAAGTCAATCCAAGATTCACCCCGCAGGTTATCCAAGGAAGTATATCATTCACATAATTATGGTGTTCATACTCAGTCCATCAAAACGACACATAACATCAAAGCAATTAAAACGCAATCAAAATAACGTTTGTTACTCAAATCAGACGAGTGATGGATGTGAATTAATCAGTATTGTAATTATAAATTTTGATGCTAAGCTACAATTATCTGAACGTACTTTACATAATGTGATCTCACGCACCGTTTAATCTGCAAATTAGGTAGAAGTGAGATGGGATTTTCGTTAAGTATTATCCTTGTTTCAACAAGTTAATATTCATGGTTGAGTCTTGGAATGTATGTGTTTGTGGGTGGACTGACTTTGTAAATAATGATTAATCGCTAAAAATAGAGTGACTACTGAAATGTCGTTGACGACTGATCCAGAAGTATGGATGAAGAAGACAATGTTTGTAAACGAAAAAAATAGATAAGGGTTATTATTTTCAGAAAAGAGATAGGTATTGGTATAAATGAAAAAATCCTATAGACTCCTTTAAAACAGACATAAAATAAAGAAAGAAAACAAAATAAAATAAAACAAACAATTAATGTTGAAAAACTCAGCCCCGGCTAAAATCAGTTAACATGATGTAAACAATCCTATTGG
The DNA here is from genome assembly GCA_949775005.1 of Orthosia gothica. NCBI lineage: Eukaryota > Metazoa > Arthropoda > Insecta > Lepidoptera > Noctuidae > Orthosia > Orthosia gothica. The sequence continues at coordinate 26,469,916 of OX459050.1, forward strand.
TTAGTTAAGAGCAGGGAATCTACATATAAATTAGATGCAGAAAAATAGCACTCATTGCCCAGTGAACAGCTGGAACCGTAATTCAAGAGGTCAAAGGGGCTTGCAGTCTGAATGCGATGCGGGACGATTCAACATGTACGAGGATCTTATTGAGAAACGCAGTGCATTGTGAGCCAAAGACCAATCTGTTTTGTTTACAATCTGAATATTTGACCATTAAGAAGAATGATAAAAGAATAAATATAAATTAAGTGCAATTAAGACTGTTTTCTTTAATTATAAAGGCTTGTTCAATAAATCCAATATTTATGCTGCAATCTAGTCCGATCAAACAACGAAAGTTTTTATCACTTACAATAAGCTGAGTTTTTTGGTTTTCTGTTTAAAACCAAAAAACGATTAAGTTGACAAACATAAAACACAGCGGCATTCTAAACTCCTTCAATGTTTTTCTAATAAAACGGGCGTAGTTCAGAGTTTTTCTAAACCACATAGTTAATCAGAACCCGCAGTGAGTCAGTTTTTGTTTTCACTAAAAACAAAACGCTTTTAACTTCTGTTTTTAGAAGCACCGCTGTCTGTTCAAATATTGAACACAAACTTTACTTCGACGAGCCTAATGATCGTATTATGGTTAACGAAAACTTTTCCGTTTTTAAACTCGAGACAACTTTTCGAATATTCCAGTTTATTACCAAAGAGAGAATCTAGAATGAAAATATACTCGCTCACGACATTTCATAACGTCCGACTGCACTCCTAAAGAACATTTTTAGGAAGAACATGAAGCAATTTTGAAAGCAGATTAAAAATCCTCCGGTTTGTGCCGTCTCTGAAATAGGAAATGTATTTTTTTCTCCAGTCCATATCAGAGGTTGACAACACTTGTAAAAAGGAATCGTACAAATGTGGTTGAGATTGTTTGAAATATATTTATCCATTAGAACGTAGAGTGTTTTACTAGGCCCAGAGCATGTCGAAGGCTTTTTAATCAGTAGACAACAGCTTCACCAACGAAGCTCAACGCTCAAACACAAACAACAAACGTTAATGGTTTTTCAAGAGCAAGTTCAATATTATTTTGGGATAACAATAATTTTCACGCGTTTACTCAGAACCAACTTATGTTTTTTTTGAGCCGTCTTGTTTTATTCCCACAGTTGTATTTTGAAGTGCAACCCCAAACGCATTAGTATCACATTTCAATACATTGGGCATCATCACTGTTGTGTTTCTTGCGCCACCTCCGCGTGTTTGTCTAAACGGGCCAGCATTTTCAAGAATAAGATACATAAGAGGTCCATTTTAGTTGGTCATTAACAGCACAATGAATCTCATTCTTTGGTAATAGCTAGCTGCCGCGTTGTTACTGAAAATGTATCTTCACTTCGTTAGTGGTACTTGGCACTTCAATGATACGAAACCTCTAAACATGGCAGTGTAGTTGTTTATACTCAGTTTATCACAGTCCAAAGCTGGACATACTCATCAGATACTTAGTTATATTCAGATGTAAATTACGATTCTCACAAAAGTTTGTTAAAATTATTGTTATTATTTATTCCTAATTTAGAGGCATATTCAAATTATATGAATTATGAATACCCACAACAATTTCCCATAACCCTTAACAAATACAGATAGTAATTAACGTTTCCGGTCGAAATAAACATTTAATGGGTATAATCGATTCAGAATGAAGCTATTAATAATACGCCGCCTAACAATCTCCTTGGCACGAATTGTGATACTCTATTCATAGCTATTGTACCAAAGCTTTTGTAACGTGTCGCTCAGGTCTCGTTACTTGCGCCCATTAATTTTCTTTGCCTACGCATCAATTTGTCCATAAAACTGAGTCTGAACCTTTCGTAATAAACGTCCAATGCGGTGATCTTTTGTAGGCAGTTCTTCGGGAACAAATGAAATGGGCTGAATGCGAAGCCTGTAACAGTCACAAGGTCAAAGAGATCGTTTGATTTTATGTTAAGAAGGATACCATGACACGTAGTAGATTTGTTGTAATTAAGAGAGCACGAGCGTTTCCTGGAGTATTTATTTACTTTGAGCGCGATTGCGAAAGAGATTTGTAAGCTTCTCGATTACGTGGCAAATCTTTTTGCTTTTTGTTTTTACCACGTATGTACATTTGAGTATTTGGGACTGAATTTTTGGTAATTTCTATAAAGTCATTTATTATTACTTAATAAAATAAATAATTGCCTTAGTATACGGCTTCGAACGCAGTTTATTACAATCAAACTTTTAATAGATTTTAGATGAAGAGTAATTAAATTATCTCCGGGATGTTCCACACCTTAAGGCTACTTATATCCTATTTAGGGACTTACACGTTTTTACTTCATAACCAGGAACAAGATACTAAAACATCAAAATATACGAGCGGTTAGGAATCGAACAGTTTTTTTTATTGGTCCCAGGTGGACTGTAATAGGATTACATTGGATACGTTAGCGGTGTAAGCTTCACTGGATACGTCAAACGGTAGAGTGCTACGTACAAAATTGGTAGTCACGAAGGGACCTTTTGTCAGTTGCGTAAACGGCATTGGTTATGATATTCTGTTCTGTTGCTTTTGCCGAAATAAGGATTATCTTTGTGTCTTTTATTTTCGCCCTCAAGCTGTTTTTGTCATTACTTATCTTATTACTATTAATACTCATATAATGTGTTACAGTCATGTTGGTTTGCCTTTCATTTCCTTCCAGTGTGTTTTGACTGTTCTAGCTTTGTTTAGAAGCTTAGATAGTAACATAGTTTATACTACACTTGCTCGGAAAGTACCTTGATACTTTATCAAATTTACGGTAGAAAGTACGTCATTGCATATCGAACAAATATGCGGCGAGAAAACGCATCTGAGCGGGAGAGAAAAGTGTATGAAAATCCATTTCTTACGTGGTTTTTCTTTTTTAATTTTGGGTAAGACTATGCGCTGGTAACCTAAATATCATAAGCCAAAAAGTTTTTACAGTGAGTTTTAATCTCCAAGTTCGCAATATGACACTGGCCACTAGCTGTGTGTTGGATGGTGTCAAACAATTTGAAAAAAGAACATGTGAAAATTGCAGACGCCATTGGCGCCATTTTCAATTTGTGTGTTGTTTGACGATTCAGTTTTCGTAGATTTTTTTTTTCTCGTAGGTGTAGTATAAAGCACTATGTATCACTCGAGAGAAAGTGCGATTCCCGATCTCGGGTGTTTTAAAGCCTTCAAGCCTTCAAACGACACCCTCGACGGTAATCGGTCACTTTCTCCTCTCGGTGAACAATGTACTATTGCAACCTCTAAAGAACATTTAAATTCTACATATTTCACATCACTTTCTTAATGAGTTCGCCGCATGTACGCCGCACCTGAACACTTGAGGAACTTATGACTGCGTCAGCAATAGGATTTCAAATGGATTATTCCTGGGTCAAACATATTATTAGAACTCATTTAATAACATCAAAACTCTAATAAGGCGATCTCTTTCTGGATGGTTATCTAATTCACTGGTATTTTTAGTTAGCAAGACCATCCACCAACAACCGGTCGGATGTTAATCGCCCTGGTATTTATTGCTTTCTTACGAATGTGATTTCCATTTTAGAATCTGTGGGTGTCTTTATTGAGGTCTTTGTTACGAACGAAATGTTTGGGCCTCACCCGTCTAGAAGTTTGCTGTTTAGAATAATGAATCGGTATAAGTATGCAGTTCAGGTTTTGAACAAAATGCTTTACGGTCTCTAGATCTTCAACATGTTTGGTTATGAAATTAATTATTATTGTACAGAAAACAAATAATAACACTAGTCTTTGCATGTAACTTTCGGGAATATAAAAAGCCCTGCAGAATATGACATATTCTCATAATTAGATACCAAAATCTCTTCATGTTCGTCCTGCAGTATTTTAAATGTATATTTTTTTAAATTGCAATATAAAGCAATTCTATATAAAGCACCTATACTACGGATATACCGAGTAGTAATTATGGGCGGATATGGAAATAATATAGCAGTGAGTAATTCGTTCGACTTTGCTCGCTTAATAACATACTTAAGCTTAGGTCCGCAGATAATAATAGTCTCGATCTGCAATTAAACAGCTGTCTTGCAAGAAATACGCGTCGACCGATCCAATTTCGCAAATGCAAACACGATATGCAAGAAACCCGATCCAGATTATAAGTTGGCGAGTGGCGACCATTTGTCGTACGCCATATTGCAATATGTGGTCACGGCTTGCGTACACGCAGCTCTTGTTATTTGCCGGCGAGCGTAATGCCAGTAAATTACACCGCAACCCTAATTATTGGCACCCGAAGCAAAATTCTTGTTCGTACGACTTTATAAACACTCTGTACTCGCAATTAATTCCTTCAGTAATTTTGGATGCAGCTGGTTAATTCACGTTTTATATGGTACTCGTATCTTTATATCGGTTAAAATTGTCGGTTACTTTTATGGCGTCAATAATGCAACCAATTTTTTCGTTCATCGTCGTCTTTATTTTTGAAGCTCTTTTAATGAGCGTATGTTTTTATAATCTCTATGGTACTGATGGTTTCATTGCATTTTTGTAATAAAGTACTTAAATACGATGTTAACAGAGTTGTGTTTTTCGTTTGAAACAGGTGGTTCTGCCATTTTGACGATGACAACTACGTGAACGTGCCCCGCTTGGTCACCATTCTGCAGAGATACAATCATCAGCAGGACTGGTACCTGGGACGCCCATCTGTCAACAAACCAGTAAAAGTATACATGAAAAAGGTAATACATAAACAATTTTCCTTATTTAACAATTATTATAAATGAGACGGCTTTTAACGAAATTGGTTCAATAAGTTTGTAATAAAAGTTTAATTTTTTTCAGCGATCCAAACGGAAAGCATCATTATCATTTTGGTTCGCCACGGGCGGTGCCGGATTTTGCATAAGCAGAAGTTTGGCTTTCAAAATGTTACCTATTGCAAGGTGAGTGCTGCAAACTTTCTAATTAAAATATTATGAAGCAATTACTTGTTTGACTTCGTTAAATGAAAAAAACATTCGTATCAGATCAAAAAAAATAATTAAACCTGATTTCGAATTAATTTAAAGCTCTTGGCAGAAATGTTCCATTTTATAGATTATCAATGAGATGTCGTTTCAATATTTTTCTTTGTTTCAGTGGAGGCAGATTTATAAGTGTTTGTGAACACATACGGTTACCAGATGACGTCACCGTCGGTTTTATTATAGGTGAGTATTTTTCGCGGTTATTTCTACTTACCTACACTTCTGCGTGATTTTTTATTGAATGATATAAAAAGCCATTGTTAATGGGTTTGCAGAGCACGTGATGAAGAACAATTTGACGGTAGTACCAGAGTTCCATTCCCACTTGGAGCAAATGAAGCTGCTACCTTCAGAAACGTTTCGGGATCAAATCTCCTTCGGCTACTCAGGTGGGCAGGACAATATGAATGTCATCAACGTGCCAGGATTTGACACGAGATACGACCCTACGAGGTAAGAGATTCAGCCACAGAGTACTATTCAACTTCCGTTAATCCATCACGTGACTACATTTGATGATGATGTTCTTCAGGATCTTTAGTAAACTTTTGCTTCTTTACTTGTGAAAGTTTCTATAGGCAATTATGTAGGTCAGCGGACTAGACATAATAAAGATTTTTATTTATTTGCCTTTTAATGAGCTTTTTTATTTCTTTATTGTCGAAAACCCATGTTCTAGTTTAATTTTGAAGTTAATTATAAAGTTTATTAATATCAGCTTTTTTGTTGCAGGTTTCTATCGCTGCATTGTTTCCTATTCCCACACTTAAAGTTCTGTCCTAGATAGCATCAGCATCTTTAGAATGAGGAGTTAGATCTTAAACTGTGTGGAATAACAGAATTAAAGGACACATAGACATTGAATCTTCCATAGAACAGAAAAGTGCAATAAAAACTCCACTATTGATATTAAAACAATTAACAGATTTATAAAAGAAAATATTTTTTGAAGTTTTTTATAACATACATAAAAAATTATGTAGTTTAGGTTGTGATATTAGTTTTACAAAGGAAGAAGAGAGAGATTGAGAAATATAATCTGTACAAATTGTCGTTAGTATAATGCATTTAACAAAATGTATATTAATTCTGTATAAAATTGTAATGTCTATAAATAATCTGTGATATTAGAATATTTTCAAGCGTAGTTATAATTTAATATAAATGTTGTTTTTAAAGGTCGCTACAGTCAAGTGTTATGACATTGTTTGTAAATTAAGTTGTTTATAAAATAAACAATTTTTAAATATTTACTTGAATGTTTTTATTGTTGTCCCAAACTAAAAAGGGAGGTCCTAAAGTTCGCGGAATATTTTCCTAAAAATACATTCTGCCGAACTTTTGGGCCTTCCTTCGTACTGGTATTTTCACAACTTTGAACAGTCTTCTTAAGTTTTTCAAGCAAACTGCAGCGGCGGATACTGTGGACCGATATTCCATTTTTGGAGAACAGTTCTCCTATTCACTATGCCGCATCTTTACATAAATTGCAAACAGATATCCACTGACTAGCGAGCAAAAGGTTGTATGGTCGAACTTCACCCGTTGTATAATATCTACTATATATATAGACATGACCACACTCTCCTAGCACAAGTTGAGTGCAGCTGCCCTAAACTAAAATATAAGGAATAATTAAAACCTAAGATGAGAGAATATGAGCTGCAGTGAATGCCAAACATTAGGAAAATATATAAAACAGTCTCATAATTAACATGAAGAAGAATAAAGTACTAAATTCACGTCTGTCATTGTAACAAAATAAATGTTCTTTGTAATGCACTAGAGTTTTAAGGCAGCTGCACAAATAAAGTTAAGTAATAATTTCTAGAAACGTCGGGCTCACGTCCCGAGTTTTATTCATAATAAGTAGCCGTCTTGAAATACTTTGCATCCTTGGATTGCATTTAATTTAAAAAACGGGGTAAAAACGGGTCCCTATTACTAAGATCCCGCGGTCCGTCTGTCTGTCACCAGGCTGTATCTCATGAACCGTGATAGCTAGACGGTTGAAATGTTCACAGATGATGTATTTCTGTTGTCGCTATAACAACAAATACTAAAAACAGAATAAAATAAATATTTCAGTGGGGCTCTCAAACAACACACCGGGTTTTTTGTAGTTTTTTTTGCGATAATAGTATCTATGGAAACCTTCGTGCGCGAGCCTGACTCGCACTTGGTCGGTTTTTTTTATATTTTATTTTGTATACATAAGAAACATACTCGTACTCATGCGTTTTTCATCTGGGGTAGTCAGATACTTCGGAACCCCCACTTGCTACGATTCATACATACGTGTATGTCCTTATAGTTTTTATAATATGTTGATCCTTCCCTATTTGGTATAGGTCAGTAGTAGTGTTATCAGCAATTATGTTTTAGGTTCTTGGTCATTTATGTATATTTTATATAATGGAGGACCTAATACGCTTCCCTTAGGAACACCGCAACTACTTAAGTTTAACTCTGAACTGTATGTTTTTTGTGTTATTGTCATTTTTTGATACTACCGTGCTTTGCTCGTAGTCATTGTCGGTATCCTTCCTTTATTACATACATATTATATATATGACATAATTCTTATTAGATTTACCTACAAACATACATTTATATACTTCGTACAAAATGACTAAGTTATCAAGATGCAAATGCCAATAATGTCATTCGGCAAACATGCTTATGTAAGTGGTATAAAGATCATCATCATCTGCCTAGCCTTTTCCCAACTATGTTGGGGTCGGCTTCCAGTCTTACCGGATTCAGCTGAGTACCAGGGTTTTACATGGAGCGACTGCCTATCTGACCTCCATAACCCAGTAACTGGGTAACACGGTACCCCTTGGCTAGACTGGTGTCAGATCTCAAGCTTCTGACTACTCGTAACGACTGTCAAAGATCAAGTGGTATAAAGATTATACTGTCAAATATTGGTTAGGAACTTCTAAATTGGCCGCTGTAATGTATGGTCATAATAGACATAATTGTAAACATTAGAAACATAAGTAATCGCATCATGCATACTGATATTATGTACTTATCATCATCAATCAATACATGTAGTAAATCTGTAGACTTGTCGTTTTTGTACATCAAAATATTTCTAAAAAAATAGCCAGGGTGTTAAAGGATAGCCAACAGAACCCATTTCTAGCATTTTTGTCTGTTTGTGTGTTCATTAGTGCACGCATCACGTAAAATGTACGACACCACTGTTGATAACTTTTATCTTAGTTATTGTTTCATCGAAATCGGTTCACACCATCAAAAGCTAGATGCAATTCAGTTACTCGGAGTGTTGAACTCCATATTCGGTAGATGGTGTTGTGCATTTGAAGTCATTTTCTGAATGGCGGTGTTAAGATTCGCTGTGAAAGAGTCATTCAAGAAATAAAAATGGTATTTAGGTAGGGTAGGCAGAAAGGTAAGTAGGTTAAGGTAGACACTTGACGGGAGCGAAGCTGCGGGCACAGACCACAGTTATATCATAAATGCGAAAGTTACTTTGTTGGTATATCTGTAACGTTATCACGCCTAAAGCGCTGAATCAATTTTCATAAATTTTGCATTTTAAAATAGCTTATTATTTGCCGAGTGACTAATAACTTAAAAGTCGACTAAATGTTTGCAACAAATAAAATAAATTGTCAGCAATTAAATATTTTCGCGACTATTATATTATGTAAGGTTCAAACTTAAGGGTGTTATAAAAACTAAAAACTAGCAGCTGCGTTTATGTAGCAAATAAACTATACCAGTCAATTAAAATATTAGGCGAGCTATATATAATGACTTGGCGACTAATAATGTTAGTAGGGTGGCAAAGATAATATATTACCAACTATTTCGTGCCGTCTAAAAACCCACCTTCAAGCTTCGCTTTGCGGGCAGCTCTAAATGTTAAAACGAGTGCAATAAAAAAGAATATAATTCTTAATATTTTTGATCATAATTTCATGAAAACGGCGGAAGGTGCGATGGTTGGATACGAGTGTAGTGCGGGGAGGCGGGGTGCGTGCGGGTGTACTGCCCGCCAAAACTAGGTCTAGCCTTCATCGTGCCGGCTACAACTAGGTCCAGCCATTCCCTGTTGGATAAAACTTCAGTCCAAGAGCGAGCGAAGCGAGCTCTGGAACTTAGGGCACCCCGACACGGACAGGTTAGGTTCGAACGAGATGACGGGAGCTGAAGTGAGCGAGCAAAGCGAGCGAACTCAGCTCCCGTCATCTCGTTCGTGTTAGGTTACTTTTGACCCTGCAGACAGAAATAGGAGCCCCGCGTAGCGGGGCTACGTCGACTTCTAACTAATTGTGTCTACCTGTGTAACTTTTTATTGTATAACTTTAATACTAAGGTATAACTACTGTCTTCTATGACTTTTTAAAAATAAATAAAAGTAATTACTCTTTTTATGTTTTTAATTTATTCACCTATAATTTTGAAAATAAAACCCGCAAAATAAATTTTCTTCATGTCATTTTAGAGTTTATTTAAAGCTATTAAAAGTCACACAATATATGTATAATATAAGCTAGTTCATATTTATTCTTTATACAAACAATTTTAAATAGAATCTGATTTGTATTATTTATGAATGCCCATTTTCTATTTTATTTTCATCATTAAGTTTTCGCTTAGATATTAATTCAGTTCCCAAAGAAAAACTTGATGCTAGTTTAAATTAAAACGGAGCTTATAACTGATATATTAATATACTACCTTTTACTTATTACGATACTCCTTATTAGCTGCCAACCCATTATTATATGGTACCCACTCTATTTTTTTTTAAAACCTATATTCATTTTACTTAGTTGCTGCATTAAATACATGCCTTTTAAAATGAAGGATAGATTGGAGAAAGACATAGGAGACTTTTTGCCTGTAAGTGCATTCTCTTAGGATAGTTGCCGACTTTGACGCGGCCAAAGCCGCTGTGAGAAGTTAATATAAGAGAATAGCTCTACTTGTATCGGTTGTACAAGCAGAGATGATATTATTGACCATCCAATTGATATAATCCCTAAGCCGTTTTTTTTACGCCCACGAGCCTAAATGTTGTGGTGACACGAAGACTATTATATCTCCCCAAATAAAGCCAAACCTACAAATGCTCTCGATTAGTATGATAATAACAAGAAAAAAAACCGTCATTTTGAAGTTACGTTCCCAGTAAATACATTTCGACTGCTACAAAATTAATCCCGCCACGTTTTAGTATAGCACTTATATTACAATATCTCTCATTACCATATTGAAAGTCAAACCAATTCCACACTTATGTAAATAACATTGATGGCACACATCAAACATGATCAGATTGTTAGGTTCTTGTCAGGTCCTTGTCTGTATGGGAGCCCTCCTAAAAAATATTTGTTTTGCTTTGGGTCTACAAGATGCTTATACTGTGTTTTTTTGAAGACTAGCTCCAACCGTTTGGCTGTAAAACCTGTGTGACAGACGACGAACAGGCGGACACGGAACCCTATTACCCTAAATAGAAAGATAAATATTTATACAAAAAACCTTCAACAATGCTTACATACTAGATCGCATGAATTTCAGTAAATAAAGGTCATACAGATAGAGTAAACCCTGACTCCTAAACTAGGAGATCCTGTGACTTAGAAGTCATATATCGAATCATTAAATTAATATAAAGTGTAAGACAGTAAACTAGCAAAGAACCTAACACCGCACAAACAATGACAAAGTAACAAGAAAGAACAATAAAAAAGTACAAACAAGGTTTAGGAAGACCTAACCATGTACAGTACAAAATTACGGAGGCTCATTCATTATTTTGAGTAGACAAGTCTGCCAATGATGATAGTGATAATTAAGTGGTAGATAAGATTCAAAATATTCAAAAAGAATAAATTGAGATAAAATTAAAACCAGACAATTTAATTAAATGTATCATTGAATCGAAAAAGAGATAAAACTTCTCAAAGACCTTGGCAATCAAGAATTACACGTGGTATCTCAGATTATGATCTCCCAGACACAATGTCAACGCTAATATTGTTGATGATTCAACATGAATAACGTTAACATTTATAAGATTGCAAATCTATTTGATCTGATATATACATGATGACACGATTAGATTAAAAACCAGACGAAATATCTTAATTGCTAACAATTTAGATATACCTTGTTTATCTAAAAATGCTACTTTATTACGCAGAAATACATGGCAAATCATCTCCTTCTTACCCAACTGCCGAAGGAGAGTAATTTGTTTATTACAAGTTTTTTTATTTAATTTCACCTGTTCCGGTATTTGAGTGTAAGTTAAATTTGGCCCGATTCCCGTTGTCCGATTAAGCTGAAATTGTGTGTGACAATGCAATTTTTACACGACTGTCGAAGGAGGGTAATGTGTTTATCAGTCTATGTATGTATATATACTTGTTCCTATGTGGCGTTCCAGAGACTAAACGTGTAGGCTGATTTTGATGGTTCTAACTTCAATCGATTTGTCTTAACCCTGCGAGAGTCACTGGCTACATTAAAATTGGAAAATACAAAATGGCGGATTTTGGGCGCCATATTGTGGGGCCCAATTTTTTTTTCGTCCATACCCATCTTGTTGGGTATCAAACTAAAGAACTAATTTTAAGAGGTGTTTTCAAAAATATATAACACTTACATGTTTAAATGTACCTAATTCTAATAAAAAACCCTAAAAAGACAAAAAAAAAACCCGACTGCTTAAAAAGCGAACTAAAAAGACGTAAACAAGGAGAAAATCATACGGTGCAGTCGGAGGATATTTAAATATCCAGTCGGGTTTTTTTAATATAATATGTTGTTTTGAAAAAATATACACTGGGTGAGTTTTTCAAGTGGGCGTGGATGGCCAAATCCGAAACTACGAGGAATATCGTAAAACACTAAATGAAGTCACGAGACGATTTTGATGAAAACTTAAACTGCATCAATCGATTTTAGAAAAAGAAATATTCCTAGCCAGGAATAGAACCCGTTGATTTTGAAAAAAAGACACAAACATACATAAACTCACGCCTTTTTCCCATGGGGGTAGGCAGAAACTACAGAACGCCACCTGCTACGATCCTTACATACGAAAAAAAGACACATGCTGTATTATTATACCTTTCGATAGTGTCGCTAATAAGGATCAAATTTTGGGCAGTAATGACATAAGGCGTTTGCCCGAGACCTTTTTTATTAAAGAAAAACCCTTTCCTTAAGTTTTTAAGGAAAGGGTTTTTCTTTAACAACATACCTACTTATTTTCCTCCCTATAAATGATGGCCATAACTTTCAACAAATAGATAGATTCGACCTTTGTACTACATTCAGTACCTATAACAATAGTTTTGAGTCCGTTTAAAATATTCTTCAAATATATTTTAATATCATCAATTGCAAGATGCGAGTCTTCCTAGCTTTCATACAAAAAAGGATTTTATTAAAAATCAACAGGTTTGATTCCTGGATAACCATATTGATTTTTCAAAAATCTAATGATGCAGTTTTAGTTTAAAATCGGGCCCGTGACTCCTGTAAGGGTTTTCGTTATTCCTCATAGTTTTGAATTTGGCCATCAAGCCCACTTAAAAAGAAGGAAAGGAAGATTAGGAAGATTGGCTAAAAATAAAATTACTATCATAAAGTAGGTATTAATCCTGTGCCAATCACTATTTTTTACTAATAGAAACGTTTACCCACGTTCAATATTACATTACACGATGACGTCAGAATTGTTTTCAAGCTGAAACTCTAAAAAAGTTTCGTATTAAAGAAAGATAAATATTATCATATTCATTAGTGTAGGTGTCGCGAATCTCCGTCGATGTGCGCATCTCCTTACACGGCGACCGCGACACCGCATTCATGGAATGTAGGGTGATTGTCCCCCCTAAGATGCGGTGCGGTCTACCATGGTGATATACATACAGATTATGCAAGACCATTGAATTCATCGAACTGGATTGCGATAAAATGAATGATTTAAGATGAGTTATAGAAACGAATTATATGTGGATCACATTTGAACCAATCCATAATAAAATAATTTTGATCCCACTTATGTGTCCTTGAATTTGACCTAAGGAATAAAAAAGGGGTTCCCAATGACTTTGGTTTGGCTCAAGTAACAAAAGAATGTACAGGTTTTTTTTACTAGATAAGACTTTTATCGAATTTTTAAATGCATATAAGCTCGAAAAATTAATTCGCATAACCACAAAGTTTGGTTTAAATTCTATTACAGTCAGTTTAAGACTTATGTAAAGAATTTCTATAAAATATTATGATTAATTCATAATATTTTTCTACTAATACAAACTAATACTACTACAATAATTATTTATATGACAAATAAATTCCGATCGTTCGTGTAATATTTAAGTGTTTCCAACAACGATGGACATTCGATAGACGTATGAATAGGTCATCCTATACCCACAGTTTAGCTGAACAGTCGTATTCTAACACCTCTAAACGTCACTGGACTAGTTTTATCGATACGATGCCTCAATAGTCTTTAAATGGAAAACGTATCAAGTAACAGACTTTATGGCCTCGAATCTAAGGGGCATTTACTATGGAGTCTTAAAGTTAGGAATAGAATTTTAAAGTATTTTTGTCTCCATTCTTCCATGTAAGTTGTATTAGCACATTACATTGATCTTATGTGATCATTATATCAATGTAATGTGTATATATATAGTTCTACTGAATTATTATCTGGTTCCGGTAGGGCTAAATCACGATTATTTTCGTGAGAACATCTTCCGGCCAATTTTTCTACAACATCATTTCCTTGGAAACAGTTTGAATGATTAATTAAATTGATTGACATGCTCCATTCGTTCCGCAATGGAGGGTCTCGACAGTTCCCTTTCGGTAGCACCTGGTCTTAAATTCTTCATTCTGATCGATTATTATACTGCAAAGTCACTTCACGTAATTGGGTTCCTAATTTGTTCTGGCGCAACAATCGGTGCCCTGTGCCGGTGGAATTTAAACCGATTATTAACCCTTTATTCGGATGTTCTTTATTCTTGATAATTTTAAATCTCTCCTTGAAATTTTATATTACTGAACATGATTGATGTTATCAATGAGGCTGTCTACCTAAATTTTGTAGGCATATGTTAAGTATTTTATCAGTATAGATAAATGTTTTTACTTAGTATTAAATGGATCAAAGATTTTAACGACTTTACGAGAATTGAAAAAGAAATGTCATCATTTTCTGTAATACAGCAGCCATTAACGCATAGACCTCTAAATTCTCCAAATCTCTTTCGTATCTTCTAAAAACTTTCCAATGTACTCAACTACTTGAAACGGATCGATTAACCGAACTCGTCCACGAATTAATGGTTTCGAATAAACATAATTAAGCTCTCAAAGAGTGCCGATTGTCTGAACGACCATTAGTTTGGAAATGACACTCAATTAAAGATGGAGGGTTCCATTTGTTTCGATCGATTTGGGCTTGTTGTCTCCGATCTTATCTTAGGTCATCCCAGTGTCGTCTGGCTCAGTTACTTTAACTGTACTAGCTGAGTAATTAAATCATTTAAACGTAATTGACCACTCTTCTATTTAGTAGTGTTATATCGCGCCGACCCCAAGTAACACGGGACAAGGGCAGGCAGATGATATAGATCTCATGTGTTGCTGGATCTTGTCTAATTAGGTATTCTGAGGTACCATGTTTTTAGACAAATTGTCTTAATTATGTGAATTGAATTTTATCGGGTAATGATAAAAATATTTACCTACTCATAGAAAAGTATAATAGTAATTCTATATTGTTCCAATAAAGCTTATATGCTACCAATTGGATTCGATTAATAAAAAAACAAAGCTATAAAAAAACTTGGTATTAGTAATCACATAAATTCTGATTCCTTTTACACCAAAATGTATCGATGAAATAAACGGAGTCCTCAAATAATCCGTGTACGGGCATCGGCAGTAGCTACACTGAAGTTAATAACAGTTTTACGAAATGGAATTATCTCGACCGGTCTTGTGTCAATTAAGTCCTGCCCTCAGTTAGCCGGGGGCTACTAACATTATGTTACGAGAAGTGGTGGACCAAGTAGCCGCCAAGTAGTCGGAAACGTCGACTATCCGGCAGCTTTTATAGGTAGCGACTAGTCGGCGATTAGTTGGCAAGAGATACTGACTAGTCAGCGATTAATGAGATACAAGGAAAAAATAGATAATTAAATAATTCTTCAGTACTTACTATAAGGCACTTAGTAATAAATCTTCTGTCATAAGTCATAAGACTACTAGTGAGCAATCTTATGACTGATTGACAGGAGATACACACTGCTCTTTTATAAGAGCAGTGTGTACTTTCAAACTATGAATTGAACTTTATTCAGCGAAACTTACACATTTTGTAAAATAAAGAATAGAAAACAGCAAGAATAAGGATCGTAGTAGGTAACATTCTGTAGATTCTGCTGACCCATATAGGCAAAAAGCTTGAGTTTATGTATGTGAAAATAATAGATATTGACCGAGTGGTGCCAAATTATTCGAGAAAGACCACTTTATAGTAGGCAACTATAATCAGCCATTTGAGGACCAACTAGTCGTCTTGTCGATCAAATCCATAGTCGGTCCATCTCTAGCTACAAGAAAGTACAACGCAAGATATGCAGTCACTTTGTTAGAAAACTAACGATTTGCACCTGCTGCACGACGCGCGGCTTGATGAGAAATCGTTATTGTTTTACTTGTTCCACTTTAAAGAGATTGGCTTAAGGGATTCATTAAACAATATTAAATCTGTAGAGAATAATAAATTGGTGCATAAATTTAAACAAAGGTAAGTACTGTTTCGCCCAAGATAAGAATATTACACAGTCAATCTGCCCAGCCTTTTACCCAGTTATGTTGGGCTTTGCTGCCCGTCTAACCGAATGCAGCTGACTATTAATATTTTACACGGAATGACTGCCAATCTGACCTGCACAACCCAGTAGCTTTACTAGCTCATCATTTAAGCCGAAAGAGATCCACTCCTGGATATAGACCTCCCCCATGCGTGTCGCCACACGCCGGATCCCATGCGTCTCGCATCCAGCGGATTCCCGCTGCCTTAACCAGGTCTTCGGTCCACCTAGTGCGAGGCCATCCAGCGCATCGTGTCACCATCATCATATCAGCTGAAAGACGTCCACTGCTGGACATAGGTCTCCGCCAAGCGTCGCCACATTGACAAGTCCCGTGCGTCTCGCATCCAGCGGAACCTTAACCAGGTCATCGGTCCACCTAGGGGGAGGCCTTCCTATGCAATGTTTTCCGGTTTCTGACTGCTACTGCTGACTTGTTTTCTGGATTCTGACTGCTTAAGATCTACAAATGATAGCAGGAAACAACAGCTTCACGTGATTTCCTGATATCTCATCCAATTAATTAAATGATATTGAACAAAATCCAAACTGCTACAATCTTTTCAGATGTCCCTTACGTTACTAAACAGCATGTAGATACTCATACATAAGTAGTGTACAACACACAAACCAATTAATTGCTGACGCAATGTACCAAATAGTTTGATTTACAATACTGATTAAGTTCGCTCGAGTCAGCTTGTCATTTGTCGCTAGCAAGATGTGTCAGCAATCAAGAGGCGACAGAGACATTTTGTCACGAAACAAGTGAAGAACAGAAGGTGAATGATAAAATAATTGCACATTCTTTTTTAGGAAGCTGAAGTGTTGATGGACCGGTTATATTTGTTTGTCAACAGACTATGACGCTGAATGCTTGTCAAAAAAAAAGTGTATAAGGTTGATACCAGCTGACTATCGCTGCTGAAACCTCAAGTGGTCAATCGTAAACATTTTGGTCAAATATGGATTTGGATTTTTGTCGCTGGTTGACTATTTTTTTTTATCGTCCATCGGCTCGCGTTTTACCACTATACTATCTCGCCTGATAGTAAGCGATGATGTGGTCTACGGTGAAGCACGCTTGCCTAAAAGTAACCTATACACCCTTGACTTAAAGACCCCAAGGTTAAAACCAGCTGGTTACCGCAACTCCACTACAAGCGCATATTTTGCGTACGACCCTAAGGTTGTAGCCCACTTCTTAGCTGTGCGCACAAAGAAAAGTATTAGCAAAACGCTTTGTGCGTATGGGTGGGATATCCACCATGTACCGCAATGTAATCATAGGTATTGTAACTTTCTTTAAAACGTTTAGGACGTCTGGAGTGGAGACCGTGTATCTAAGCGTCCCCCAGCTAAACCTTAAAAAGGTGGTTAGAACAAACTGATAATGGCAATAACGGTAAGTACTCAACTTGCGACAAAACACAAAAGTCTAGAAATAAATATTCTGGCTAGATTGCAGATTATACCATACACTTGACTCACGACACAGAACTAAGGTACAGTAATGTTTATTGATAAAGGATATGAACGTAATTTATTAAACTGTTCTTTTTAATGCATATATGTAGTTTTTATTGCAAATAAAATGAATAATGTTTCCACTGAACTGTAAAATCGTAGATTAATTATGAAATATCCGCAATAATCCGTTTAATCCGGTGAATTAAACTGATTCTTTTTAATCGTATCGTACATCATTACGTGATGGTTACGCTGAAATAATTCATAATCATGCATACTCTTACTCATAGTTAGACATCGGATTATATGAACTATCAAAATGGCGAAATATGCACTAAAAAGGGCCGAAATATGCATTATCAAAATACTTTTGTCATTGGAATTTAAGTTTATTGTCATAATAGTTGTTATTTCTGTAAAAACAAACAAACAAATATTGTATTCGATT
Source organism: Orthosia gothica (assembly GCA_949775005.1). Lineage (NCBI taxonomy): Eukaryota > Metazoa > Arthropoda > Insecta > Lepidoptera > Noctuidae > Orthosia > Orthosia gothica. The sequence goes on from OX459050.1 coordinate 26,487,802, forward strand.
TTCTAGACAAACTTGTGACGTTTGTTACCTTATATTAATTTGTAGGCTGCAAAGGACATCGGGCGTTTTTTACCCGATTTTTTAAAAGTCGCGAACATAAACCAAAACATTTTTAAATGATAGTGTTTGCAATCATATTTAATATTGTGTAGTTATTTTGATTCACAATAATGGGAAAATGGAAATAATTAGTAAAATGAAAAACATATTTTATGTTGACTATTTTTCCTAAATCCGTCAAAAAAAAAAAAAAAAAAAAAAAACCGGCATTGCAGGGAAGACAAAGCCTCGAGGGCTATTACTGTTCCTGTATACACGGCCGCCGCACTGTTGGGAGTTGCGCGCACATCGCCAGTGTGGTATACTTTTTATCTTGGGCTGTATATCAAGACGAATTTCACACACCTGCGGCGTTTTTAGACGAAACTATTATAGATTTAGATGCAGCAGAATAAAAGTTAACAGAAAAATATGTTGTTTTAATTATTTTTGATTCCCTTTTTCCTCTTCAATTATTTCCCAAAAACATTTATAAATATTTTTTAAATGTCCATTTTCTCCTTATTGCCACGACCCACAGATATGGGAACTATACCATTGTAAACTAGATTTAATTGCCTATCCACCGTACCTAATTTTATTTTTGTTCGCCGTAGGTAAGTGTCCCATACAAAAATGCCCGATGTTCTTACCTCGATTGTTATTAGAAAGACGACAACGGCAATTTGGCGTCATTTCTGCAGAAACCTTTTCAGGCTAGACCTGTTTTTTTTTTAAGGAACAGCATTTAATTAATAATACAACACCCATTTAACTACGGACATAAGCAATAATAAATAAAGTACTAAAATATGAAAAGACGCTCTATTATTAGGGTTTTATGCATTTGCATATGCAAACATGCATAATTATAATCCTACGTCTACTCATAATACATACTTGATTCGTTTGACTTCGATTTCGTTGAACGTAAATAAAAACATATTACAATGACAAACCGAATTTCTTGCCCACACAATTGCAGATTTTAGGTTTTATAGAATTTAGATGAAGAGACCTACTGACGACACTTTTTGGGCTTGTCAATAGAAAAGCTGATTAGAAAGTTTAAGTGCCATTAAAATTTACTCATTTGTCTCATCTGTAACGAATGCGATTTTAATAACAACAAAACTTAGGTTTACAGAATTTGGATCTACGTGGACAACACTGCGAAGCATTTCAATAGACATTATAATTCAAAATCATCATCAACTTAAAGCTAAAGAAGGTGCTGTATACACTCCTATTTACCCATATTTTCTAACAAGCAATAACATTACATTATGTTCTCATTTTCTATTAAAACCCGAAGGATTTTGATGGGAAATATATACAGAGTGGCCCATAAGTCCTTTAAAATGTTAATTCAGAGCGATATGTAGCAATGATCGAGGAGTTTTTTACACCAGCGTTGCAGAATTTTCCAGGCTACAATACGCGGACCTGGTTTCAACAGGATGGCGCGACGGTCCATACCTCTAACACCGCTATGCCCGTCATTCGTGAACTTTTCCCCAACAAAGTGATCTCTCGAAGAGGAGACATTTCCTGGCCACCACGTAGTCGGGATCTAACCCCGATGGACTTTTTCTTATGGGGTTATCTGAAATCTAAAGTGTATGACACAAACCCGCGGTCAATTGAAGCCCTAAAAGAAAATATTCAAAGAGAAATGGCTAACATCACAGAACTCACTTGCCGCGCAGTCGTCGATAGTTTTAGACGTCGCTTACAGGAGTGCCGTGATCGTAACGGGTTACATTTGGATGATGTTATTTTCAAAAAATAATTCCCATTTTATAAAGGTTAATACGAAATAAAAAGGTATTTCTTATTGTAATTAGTTTTTTATTTATTAATTATTTACATGTGTAAGGACTTATGGGCCACCCTGTATATCAGCTATTTTAACAACGAAAAGAAAGCAATGAAAGTTCAGCAAATTTTGCTGAACTTTCAAAATAAATGTGTGTTAGGTGACCAATGTGTGTTACGCGATTCTAGACTGTACTTGATGCATTTCGAATCCTATTCCATTTATCCATTCAACGGTAACAAATTCTTATTTTAAATCAAACGTAAGTAGGTATCACGACAACGGCAGCAGGTCGCTCGGCAATCTCCGTCGGTAGTTCGGGTGTGTTCGGTCACGATTACTGCACCCTTGGGCGTGCGCACGCCCACAATGTCCGGCTTAGTGAAAGGATACAAAATGATTGCTGATAAATCTAATTTGATATTGTATTGCGTCATTTAGTTATGAGACGGATTAAATTGTTATTTATTACGTATATTGCTTGGTTCCGGTTGTTCAAAAAAACTTCTGTTAATGCTCGTATTATCTGTTGTGATTATCTTAATTCTTAACTAATATTATAAAAAGATAGCCCGAATTTAGTGAGTTTGTTCTCACCTGTAGGGTAATCTCTGGAACCACTTCATGCGGGTTCGGCTTAACGAAATTACATAAATAGGCACATCTGTCGAAAAAATTGTGGATCCAAATGAAACTTTTTTGATACTCATATATTCTCTCATTAAGCCGCACCTACTCAGCTATCAACTTTACGCCCTGAATATGCTTGCTCAAAAACGCTGCTAGCTCCCCTTCTAACTACACTAGAGCTCTAAGCAAACATGATTGACATGATGATTTGACAGCAATTAAAATGAAATAACCTTTTGTACCAGAGTTAATTTTAAGGCTTCTTCAAAAGTTCATTCCTTTAAATGTTTTTGCCGAAGTATGAATTGGTAAGGGCGTTTTATTTTCCTACTGGATTTTTGTTGATATTTTTAGTCTGTGTACTCTATACATTCAAATCTATGACCTGATCTAGAAACAAACATTCAACCTAACTTATATACCAATGTATACTCTGTCGAAAGCATTGGGTAACGGACCGAGACAGTAAACAGCAAGATATACATATATTTACCTAGGTTTAACTGACCTGGACTGAACTCAGTACTTACTAATTTACTTGCTACAAACCAGTACCCACCATTTCTGGTGTCTTTTAGCTAGAGTGTCATTATATGACATTTGAACAAATTTTAGTTTTTTTCAATTGAATACCCACCTCCGTAATCAGCAAAATCTCTATATCGATCAATCATGCTTTGACTGTATTAGTAGTTGTAGTATTTGTATTGCATACTATCAATAGATTCTGGATAAAAAATAAATACGCCGCAAATTGCTTTGTTTGCAAATAAATTTTGATAATGTTGATTACTCGATTAAAACTAAGAAATCTATTTTTAATCGAGTATTGACACCGGAAACTCTCGTCTATGAAAGTTGATAAACTGCATTGATTTTATTTCGCTATTTTTTTGTTTTTCGTCTATAACCCAAATTATTATGATTTTATCAGATAGTGACACTGTCTATAGGATGGCAGATTTACCAGATACTGAACTATCTGTATCTAAAATGTAGAGTTAGCGTGCTTAATTGTGGCTACTAAGTACCTAGGCTAAGTGTTTTCGCATGCTTTCAGTGCGTGACATACCTTTATAAGTCTTTACCTGACTACAACTTTCCTTTGTCATGTTTAGACTTAAAATGTACGGTGCTCATCCAGTAGGATATTTATTTGGTCACTAACTGACTTGTTGAGTATAATTTGACAGCTAATGCTCAGCATGAAGTGTTTGGTTAGATTCCTGGTGCAAAGTGATATTCGGTTTTTCTAAATGGAATTGTCAGTAGCAAGCTGGAGTTTGGCTTCATGCTCGGATGATGGCAATTGACTCGCCCCCCATTACATAAGTCTTAAATATAAGGAGTATCGTTCTCGCCAAAGTTCTGGGCCACCCTGAAGTTAGTTTACCGATGCGCAAGCCACGGCTCGGTGCTGTTTTTGTATGAGATTTAATACTTCGCAGTCATTGTAGTCAACTTCAGGGTGGCCAAGAAGTTTGACGAGAACTACTCTTTGGGCAACTCCGTCGAACCCTTCAAGTCAACAACAACTCTGCAAGTGTACGAAACGTACATTTTATGGTCCTTCAAGCCGTATCATTGGTGCCATTGTGTCTCTTTACGGTAGCGAATCGGTTTAGCTGGTCTCCCTGAAGCGGGACACACCAGTTAGATTGAAAAGTCGCAATACCGTGATCGAGGTGCAAGGGTACTGAGTTCCACTGACTATTTCAAATCAAGAAAATTAAAGATTTCAAGATTTAAAACGGAGAAGGTTACAAGCATCGCAGTAGCCTTCGCAACAACAACTCTGCAAGTGTACGGACCGTACACAAACCATTGTTTATACTTGCTTAGTTTATTAGCTATGCTACTCACCCAAATTCCTAAACCAACGCACCTTAACTGCCAAATAAAGGTCAGCAAGTCCTGTCGTTTGAAATTAAACGTATATTTTGTAAAAGCCGTAAGTCTCTGTCCAATACTCCAATCTTATTGTGCAGTATCGGCCCACCTTACGGAACCTGCATACTAACGATCCATGAAATGTACACATGACATGGACATTTAAGTGTCCCCTTCGGTTGCTATTACGTGTTGCAATACGTAATTGGAGATTTTCGGTATTGAGACGAATTCAGACGAATAATAAAATCTTTCGCTCTATAATTAGAAAGAATAAAATATTCCCTTCCGGAGTCTTTGTTCGCTGATAGCTACAACCTTGGGGTCTTTAAGTCAAGAGTGAATAGGTTACTTCTAGGCAAGCATGCTTCACCGTAGACCACATTATCGCTTACGATCAGGCGAGATAGTGGTCAAACGCGAGCCTATCGATAGATATAGATAGAATAATAAAAAAAAAGTAGAATGGAGGAAATGACTCAAAATATAGGGTATCCATTGTTATTTCTTGAATGGATATGTTTTGGACTGAGTGATTAATACGTCATTATTCATAATACCCAGACAATTTGAAAATTCCCAATATGAGTAGGCAATATACTAAAACTAAAAAAAAAACAAAACTATTGAAATATTTAAATTGACCGGGCTTTCTGAATAATGCCCATCACTTATTGGGCCGACTAATAAAAAGATGTTTTTTTTTATTTTAATGTTGACATTGATTTAAATATAGAATAGTACAATATTATTACACAAAAATTACTATTTTAGCGACAAATTCAACTGAGCCCCACAGCGGGGCTCCTATTTTTGTCTGCAGGGTCTAAAGTAACCTAACATGAAGAAGGTGACCTATACGTGTCGGGGTGCCCTAAGCTCCCGAGCTCGCTTCGCTCGCTATTGGACTAATTCTTTGACCACAATTACCGAATTGCCCAACTGTTAACGTAGAAATATTCATAATGACCAGACAATGTGATTAATATACAAGTTTATATCAGTATTCATTGCATTGCCCAATTTGACTTGACTTGATTCATAATTTCCAGACATTATACATAGTGCATTGATTTATCACTTGGTCCATAACTGTTACATTCATGAAACATGTTTTCTACTGCTTAGAGTAATTTCAGTAACGCTGGTCAATCCCATATATTTGACATTTGTTATCGCTGTCATGTCACTGCCACTTTGCGTGGAGCCTCTTATCCAATGACACAAGCAATTCCTATGCTATAGCACGACATTAAATGCACAGATACGTAACCGTTCGGCGCAGTGGACGGCAATTGACTGCATTCTGGTCACGATGCGATCTAAACAAGCAAAACGATAATTTACCATTGCTGTGCCGGGCAGGTGCTGCGAAAATATAGGCCTTACACACGAACGTTGATTTACAACCCATTTGTTCAGTCACGCTTTCGTCCTATTTGGAGTAAGTACGATGTAAAGGGTTAGAGAGCATAGTATTTAAAGTGTCAAGAAAGATAGAGTCTAACAAAGTGTTAAGATAAACAGGGAGAGTTTTTCAAGTGGGCATGGATGGGCAAATCCAAAACTATTATAAATAGCGAAAAACACTCAAAGGAGTTACGAGACCGATTTTCATGGAAACTAAAATTGCATCATTGGTTTTTTGAAAAATCAACAGTCCTGGCCAGGAATCAAACCCGTTGATTCTGGAGAAAAAAACACATTCTGTATTATTATACCATCCAATTGTGTCGCTAACAAGGGTAAAATACTGGGCAATAATGTCATACGGAAAACTTGAGGCAAAACATTTAACAGATATCTTTTTAGAATATTCTCCAAAGATTTGTCATGTCACCAATTGCATGGTACAAGTCTTTATAGATTTCCTACAAAAAATAGTATTTTGTAAAAAAATTGCCGGCTTCAAAATCAACAGATTTGATTCCTGGCTAGGAACTTTGATTTTTCAAAAATCCAATGATGCAGTTTTAGTTTACATCAAAATCTGCCTCTTGACTCCTTTTTGTGTTTTTCGATATTCCTCATGGTTTCGGATTTGGCCATCCACGCCCACTTGAAAAGCTCAGCCTGTATAGAATATTCTACTTCAACCCGTAAAAAAGAAAGGCCTTTGCCCTGCAGTGGGACTACATAGGCTAAAAATAAATATTAACCTTTGGATGATTACTGCTTTCACTGATACTTAAATCGTCTTCCGGTCCATCCATCTGCCAAGCTTGATCTACGAATCAGAAACAGTGTGAAGGTAAAAATCGAGTAGGTGGATTTCTGAAGTTTCAGCCAACCCCAGATGAAAAAAGGCGCGTGTTATGTACGATCAATTATAACATTCATTAAACATTTAAAGACAGAACAGTATTTAAACTAGTTATGCACAGAGTTCATGAATTTACAGAAGCAATGAAAAACCATAAAAATAAACTCAAGCCTGGAAAAGGCCACCATTGTACGTAAATAGTCATGAACATAGACCCAATTGTCAACTGGAACCAATAATTATCTTAAAGTTGAACTAGAATTTCCGCAATAGGTGCAGACCAAATGTCAGCTGTCTCATAACCTATACGAAATAGTTGAGGCTAACCTTTATAACCTAGGGTCAACTTATAATCATAATCATAATCATTTATTTATTTGCAGCTTAGGTGACCTAGTCGCCTAGTGTTTATTAGATTTATTGTGAGTTGTACTGCGGTAGAAGTAATATTTGATAATGATTTTATGAAGGTCAAAGATAAACCTCTCCACCATCTTGTAATTTTATATATTATATAGATGTATTTTTGTCTTCTATCACATGATAGTTACCCAGTTCAGGCCAACGAATTTCTCTCCAGCACACCCGAGACCCTCTTTGAGGCCGGTTAGTAAGGCCGCGTCTTGTCGCTCTTTGTCTCTTGCTTGCTGTGAGGCGGCAATTATATATTTCTTACGCCTCCGTAGTTCTTTTCTAGCTAATTTCGTCGCGGTACTCAAGACTGTTGAACTTGGTAGCTTGGCGTTCGGCACTGTTGATTCCCAGAAGTTGTAGTGATTGGGAATAGTGTGGCGGGCTTGTCCTGAAAAAGAGGTCGTTCCTTATGGGACAAATAGACACGTGTTTTTCTATTGCCTTGCACCACAAATTGAGAAACATTTAGTAAACTTAGAACGAACACGAAGTTGCAAACGCAAGTGAAACCTACTCCAAAACTAGGCGTGACTTGAAACAAACTTGCTAGTCGTTACATTAAAATGAGATGTGAAAGGATGTTTACAAACTAGTTGGAGTAATAATTTGAACTGGACTAATTAATCGAGATTTGTATAACAAGTTTTTGATCTTAATTTCACTTTCACGTGTTTTGATTTAATTAAGGAAGTAATAAAAGTTGTTACTAGTACAACTCTAAAATCGCCAATTCGCATTGAGCAAGTTTTGTGATTAATGCTTCTATCCTCTCTGAATGAGACGAGACCTTTTTCTTACTAATGGGAAACGTGCCCAGAACGCTGGCAGCATTGCCACGTTGGATGGCATTGCTGATTCTCTGGCCGAAGAAAAGGCCAGCCCTCTGGTCACGTGAAGAGTCGACGAGCTTTGTACTAATTTCTCGAAAAACTCGATGCGCACTCGGACCCCATGGACCTAATGTTTCAACCACAAACGGCTCAAACACATGTGCTCTTTATTATATTTGAGGTATTTTTTTATGTAAAGTTAATATTTTAGATAGTTACATAAACTAACCACAAAATTAATTCTTTTAGGTTATAAAATTAGTTATAACCCTATTTATTTATTATTTTCACACAAGTGAAAAGGGATGCGCATTAGAAATGATTTTTATTATAATCAAGTAATGCAAAGAAATTTTGATTTTTCCTTCTATTTTGGTGAAAACAGGTATATGTCTAGTAATATCATTACTCACCAAACCATTTTTAAGGACCAGCAGACGAAATGCGCAAGTGAATTCGTCAAGGCGAAGGTTTTGACCGCTATCAAATTGACCAATCACATGCGAGATGAATGACGCGATTTGAATTTCCGTCTGTGTGATTGGTCGATTTATAACCCAGGTTGCCTGGAAGAGATCGCATCATGCGATAAGGCCGCCCATTGTATGTGTATAAGACTTAAGTTTCTTTTTGATAATGTATTTTATGGTGTACAATAAAGCATATAATAAATAAATAAATAATAAAATGTTTCCGTTTAAAAGAATACAAAAGTACTCAAAACCGACGATTGTAGTTTTTTTTTTGTGTCAGTAGGAGCCTTTTACACAAAGTAACTTCTTTATTTTAAGAGATAACTAGATCCGTTTTCACTAAACGATAGAGCATTTTTTTCGGATCACTTTAACATACTTAACTCATTTTCGACAAAATCGGACTTATACCCCTTTTCACTATGGCCACAGGTTATTTTGGACGATGAAGGTAAAGACTGAGGTGCAAATTGTGAAAAAGTGGCTAAATCAGCTCTTGTTTTTATTTGGCTTCAGTTAGGGTGTGTGACGTATACAATTTATCAAATAAATCATCAAAAAATGAATTAAATAAAGCCGTTTACTAAAGGCACTACCTTGAGCAGAGTTGGCTTTCATCACTACAGAACTCTTGACTTTCCTTACAACACTACACAGACTTTTTATACCTAACCACATCTTTATAAGTTGGAAGAAAACCACTAATGGGCGATGCGGGTTCAAAAACCCTCCATTTTAAACGGAATTCTTATGTTCTCAAGACTTCTCATTGATTTTAATGTTGTCTACGCGGTTTGCAGCAAAATCTCATAAAAATGCATCATTTAAGCATCCTTTAACTTTTATTAATAGATTTCAAAAAAGGATGAGGTTCTCAATTCAGTTATATATCTTTTTCAGCGCTTGAAGGCCAGATATTTTACTAGAGTTATTGATACTCTAGTAAAATATCTGGCCATAAATGCTCATTTTTATTATGAGCACAGCCAAAGTGTTTCTCTACCAGAATCTGTGTGGTACCACCTATGACCTTCAAAGCGATAGTGAACAGGCATCTTCTAGGCTCGTTCGTTTTATCGTCAACCGCATCCATCGTTTACCGGCAGACGAGATTGAGGTCAAGAGTGAGATAATCAGGCATTACAGGATAAACAAAAATCTGGATGGCCACCAAACATTAGAATTTGTATATATCTTGTTGGCAGGCGGGCTTTTAGCACACCTTAGGAAGTCGTATACCATCTCGCTGGCTGGCGTATTTTTTAACCTGTCTCAAAAAACTTACACGAAAGAAGCATTAGGTACAGGAACAACCAAAACCAGATACATTTTGATGGTCAAATCTACAATATATATAAAACAAAAAGTAATCTCCCAAAAGTATCATCACATTCTATTGTTTGTAACCGAAAACCAGCTAAACGTATCATGTCATTGTATTTTGTTCGTGAGCCACCAAGAACCAAGAGGCAGCCGTTATCTGTCGTATGCAAAGCGTTTGAATACATTGCTTTTAACAAATACCCGATCTGGGTTGCTTGGACCTCACACGAAGTTGTATAGACCCGGGGTCTTCTGTAAATGATCACACATTTGCTAATTTGGACTGGGGATGGGGGGATTTAAATTAAGTTTTGTAATATGTACAAGACGATTCAAACTTAGTAGCGGCTCTGAAGTAAGCATTTTGCTGCACAGTACTCCACCCCTCGCCCCTGCAGCCACATGAATTTGCTACTGCGCAGCGCCTCGTGCTCTGAACTTGAATCTACCAAGTCGTTCGTTAGTACTCCCCAAAACTTTACATTGCAATATGGATTTTATATATACCTGTATATATATTTAAGAACTGATTTCTAACTCAAGAGCATAGTATTTTTACCCGCCTGCAATCAAAGGGTTATGTTTTTCGCGCGCAAAATAACGTACCTATAACTAAAAAGATGTAAACTAATAGAAAATCATGCTGTGCAGTCGGAGGATATTTATAGTTTTAGTCAGCCAGCTCGCAAATATATAATATTAATTAAATATTTGTTAACCGTGACTCCCAACTTACACAAATCAAAAATTTTAAGCTGTAATAATTTGTAACCAAATCAATAAATCATGTACCAATAATTAAATATTTATGTAAATTAATTAAGTATGACCATCGGTCTCACTTTGTCTTGTCTAATTTTTTAATAGAAAACCAATAAATTAATGCAGGGAACAGTATCGATAGATCAATGAGTACCACGCTGTGAAGTTATAAGATAACGAATGATCACAGTCTTGTCCTATTACCGACTATCGTTAAGATCATTAAACTGTTAAGGGCGAATCGTTACAAATGAGAAATGACGTACACTATTGAACATACAAATTAATGTTCCGTGCAGTGTCGACAAGAATTTACCTGGATAATTTAGTTGGAGTATAAATCATTTTTATTAGATTTGTATTTTTTGTTCAATGGACAAAGCTAATTTTATAATTCTAATGTTGGCAAAACATTATCATTATAGAAAGTTTATTTATGTTTTTGACAATTTTAAACCTGGAACTATATGTAATACGGTAAACACTACACGCCCGTGTCCGTGTTTTGAGTTCCGGATTCAAAATGATCTGAATTTTGACAGATTATGACGGATAGAGTTCGGATACAGTGCGTAGGCTTCCCTACAAGAAGTACTACGGCTACTTCGGAGCCAACATTTCACGGACACGGATCGGATGCTTGTGGTGAGTAACCGCCCTAATGGCGCAATTATACTTGGCCGTTAGCTCATATTCGATTGCCTATGGAATTCGAACAAACGACTAAATGTAAATGAAGGGAGTCTAGTACGCCCGTATTCGAACAGCTTTCGATTTGGTTACCGTTCCTTTCAATTAGCAAGCAGTACTTCGTCACTCGTCACAATGAGTAGTGTTGCTTTCCGAAGAAGCATACATATTGTTTGTGATATTTTGTCCATAGAATTGTCTCCCAGAATGAAAAAGAATGACATGACGTCCACAGGCATGTTCCAACCCAAACGCGGGCGCAGGGTTGTTTGCCGTGTTCCAGTAACCGAACGTTACGACATACAATGAAATTAATGCATCGGGTGCCCGAATTCGAGTAACATCTTTCGTACACCCGAATACGGGCTAACAAACAAGTGTTATGAGCGCCTTATGTCTTCGCGAATAAGGCTGAATAATTCATATACTGCCGAGCACCAAAGGCTCAACACTAATTTTCTTCATTCAATCTGCCTAGCCTTTTCCGAATTATTTTGGGGTCAGTTACCAGTCTAACCGGATCCAACTGAGTATAGTAGTTACAGTGGATCTTTGTGTCTCTGAAGTTGGCTGCAAGACCCTGCGCATTTGCTATTTTTGTGTCAATGTTGAAGTAGAAGATAGCATTGAATAACTGCCTCTTTCACTCTCTTACGTTTGTCGCATCGTCCTATCTTGCTCACTGTATACAGTATACTCGATGACAAACAGATTCTTGCGCAATGGTTCGCAGAGCCTACTTCAGAGACACAAAGATCCGCTGTGACTACTATATCAGTTTTTACATGGAGCGACTGCTTATCTGACCAATCCCATATTAATTATCTAAATATTAATTCGAGTTATTAATCTATATTGCTTATGTTAATTTTTAATCGACTTCAAAAGGGTTCTCAATTCGACTGTATTTTTTCATGGTCCGCAGATTTTTTTACTAGGTGAACCGATTTATGATTTTATTCTTTGAAAGCTGGTGCTTTTCATGTGGCTCCATTAAAATTTGGTGAGGATCTGATGAAGTACTTCGGATATACAGAACAGAACTCGTCTAACTAAACAACAGCAAATCCTTTGAGATTGCTGCAATCGCAGGTCTGTTTATCACATAAGTATACCATTAAATATACCATTTAATGATAAGCGTAGGCAGACGTTAACGGAACATATATATTAACAGCTTTCAACATTCGAAACAAAAGAACATAAAGTTAACCATCTTTTATAGAATTAATGTCTCCATAAAATATATATTCTACAAGGGCCATATAATAATAGCCACAGTGAGTGGATGCCCAACATTTTGTATCTAGTTACTAATTTATGTCTAATTATCTTACCGTGAAAACTATAAATTATTTTAAAACTAGCCGTGCCCCGCGGTTTCACCTGCTCGCGCTTTTACTTTGATTTCGCTTATTGTTCCTTCAGCAGTATTTTTCTTCCTGCTTAGCCCCCAAGGGTCATAGCGTTATGCTAAATAAATAGACGAACGTTCATCCACACGAATTAAGAATAAAAATAATTCAAATCCATACTAATATTATAAATGCGAAAGTAACTCTGTCTGTTTGTATGTCTGTTACCTTTTCACGCTTAAACCGATTTAGATAAAATTTGGTATGGAGATAGTTTGAGACCCTGGGAAGGACGTACGATAGTTTTTATTCCGAAAATCATTCTTCAAGGGTGGACAGGAGGGTAGAAAATTGCATGGTGCACTCTAGTCCACACACCTATAAAAATATGGCACGATATAAAAAATGGCCTATTCAAATTACTAATCCTACGGAGACGAAGTCGCAGCAACAGCTAGTACTAAATAATTGAAATATTTTCAAACCCGGAAAAATATTTTTACACTAGTAGTTCTAGAGATTATCGAGTTCAAACAAAAAAATAAACTGCTTAACTTTATTGTACTAATACACGAATAAATTTTTACCTTGTAAACTATAAATTATTACAACATAATGAGGGTGAAATCGTTAGAAACATCACTTTACTTTTTAAAGGTGCTTCGTTTGTTTAATGGCCCATTAGAGTCTCTTTCACACAGTCTGATATTGACCTCTGTTTTAAATTAATTATCATTAATAATGATCTTGGCTTGGTGTTATGTCGTAGGTATTTAAATATGCCAACTCGATTTTCAAGGTATCGGATAGTGTTTTTGTCTTGTGGGATTATTGTACATGCTGGTCCTGCTCCATAGAGCAATCTTTATTTTAGACAAAATCGAGCTGGTCAATTTATATATTCATAATTATAATATTGCCTTCTTTTTTTTTTAAATTACCTCACACACTGTTCCGTTGTTGTTGAATTGGGTTATTTTCCTATGTTTGCAAATATTTGTAAGTATGTGAGAACCATGTTCCTATTTATCAAATGAAAGAATTTACCTGTTAGTGCTTGTAATATTTTATACATATACGTAGTATAAGTAGTGTTAGTCTGGGTGCATATTGTAAAACATTTTTTTTAAACAGTAAGTGTGGAGTTTCATCTCCGTTCTTCTCCAAAACCAGCTGCTTTTCCGAATGCAAGGTAGAATCAATTACTTTTAAATTAAATTTTTTGACGTTCAATAGTGCCGCTTAATGGCCTTATTGAAATAAAGAATTTTGTCTTTTGATTGCTCTCTTTTAATTTACATAAAGTTAAGGACCATAACGTCTCAAAACTATCATGGTGCGACGGTGAAAACGGACAGATACACACAAGTCATATACATCTGTCCCTTACGCACAATGGCAATAAACTTGCTCTAAGAGCACAGTTACCATTCAACATCATCTTTATTTCAGCTGAAAGACCTTTCACTTCTGATATAGGGCTCCTCCAAGCATCGCCAAATCGACCGATCCTGTCCTCGCATCAACACACCCGAGGTCTTCACGAAACCATCGCTCCAGATTTTGGCAGGACTTATAATTCACAATTAACCAGACATTTTTCAACTCTATTTGCATATCTTTGCCGTTAAATTGAGAAAGAAAGAAATTTCGTCAATTAACATTTTACCAAAATATTTGCTTTGCATAAAATAAGTTCAATCGCTCAGAAGAACCAATAACTGCAAACGCAACCCAGCACAAATTATTCGTGCAAACGCGTTGAAAATAGCCTTTAATGAAAAGCTGAGGTCAGCCAGACCACGGCGGGTGTAATTACATGTTTAAATGAAGGTAGACATTACTGTGTGCAGTGGAGCACATAATATGGGACTATATTGTTGTCGTCAAGTAAAATTGTGTTATAATTTTATTTGGTCGGTGATATTGTGACCGTTTTGATAGAATTACCTCTAATAACAATAACACTAGCCCGTTTTTCTCCCACTGCAGGTATTTCCTATTTGATAGGTTTATTTTTGTGAACTGCATTATATTTATTTACTTAATAAGTATACTAGTTTAAAAAAAGTGATTGAAATGCAAAACAGGACCCAGTAACCGCCTTCCTGTTCCATTATCAGATTTTATTCTCTACCTTGGAAGACAGACTTCAAAGCAAAATAAAATTTATAGAAAAACAAAGACAGCGAGAAAAATCTCTAAAAGCAGTTATTCTTAACTATAAAAACTGGCCAAGGGCGTGTCGGACTTCGTACATTTAGGGTTCTGTACCAAACCGCAAAAACAAGTTGGTTATAATAGGAAAAATGAGGAAATTTCAAAGAAAGAATTATCACATTTTTTTTATAGATTTGTATTTGGAAGACGGTTGCATTTTAATGTACAAAATATTTTTTTCTTTCACATTTCAGTCTTGACTCCTTAGTAAAAGTTTTTCATATTCGGATATTTTTTACTAATCCAAAAAAACGGACCACACCATAAGCATCCGTATTTTTTAAAAGCCTTTCCATCATCATTCGCAAGCATCCTGTATATTTTTAGAAAGCGTTTCCGTTCTAGAACACTCAAAAGTTTTACGCAACCGTATCTATGAATGACGCTCACAATTTCGCAAATCACTGCGTTGATTAAAATTGAATTGAAACAAAATGATTACGTACATTGATAGCACCATTGTGCAGCGTTGCCGCCTTTGTCTTGCCGACAATGTGGGCCAATCATAATGAGAGTGGTAATAAAAGCTTTTATATATAAGAGAACATTGACGTGTCGATCAGGTTTTATTAATTAAGTTCACTTATTAGGGTTCTAAGACAAAATCATTCTGGATTTATTTTTGGCTAATCTAGTAAAAACTTTGATTATTCCACCCGATGGTCGTAAGTACCTACTAGTACATTTATTTTATACGGTTGATGATGCGATGTGATCTTTTGATCAACAATGTCGCCTACAAAGTAAGGGTTTTTTTTGGGACAATCCCACTGCACTATTCCCAAAACAATGCAACTCCTGAAAGACAGAATGAACAGCGGCGACCACTAGAAAAGCGCCGAGGCAATGAAGCTCGACGAAGTTCCGGAGGATGAAATTTAACTTTCCTGGATTCTGAAAAAAAAATACCAGAAAAGAATAACGGAGGAGTAGGAGGATTAATAATACCTCTATACTTAAAGTAAATTGTGGTATATCCAAGACAGTTGACAAATCTCTCTCTTTCTCTTATCTTCTGCTCGTTTTAACCTAATGCGGAATGAACAACATCTAGGTTTCTTCCTGTGCATGCCGCCAGTCTTTTCTGTATATTACAGACTAATGTTCTAAGTACAAACAATAAAATAAATAATTAAGTAAATCAGTGGCAATCAGCTCCATAGCTCCAAGCACACAATATACTGGCAAAAAAAATTACCAAGCCAGGGACCTAAAAACTAGAATTTCTAATAGAAACTTATTTTCAAATACGCCAGGCAGTACTAAATTATGTGCCGAACCAAGTGACCATGAACGTGGAACCATGTATGAGTTCCGCCAGTGACCAACACCACCCCACCATGAAACCAACATATACTACGACTGAGTAAAATAGAACAAGACTGCACGATATACATTGCTGCTTGATAACGACTTTACATCTACGTTTGCCGGCTCAACCAGCAATGGTAACAGTCCTATCCAATTTGTACGACGACAGAATACATTTTGGTACTGCTAACATATTAATTGAAAACAAAGAGTGTTCTCCCACGCCATGCAAGTGTGACCATCGCCTTATGCGATCTAAAATGAATTATTAATATTGAATAATAACTAGTTATATTACGTGTTATTGAGGTAATTAAAAAGTAAAAGAAAGGTACTTAGGCATGCTTGGTACTATTCCATTTAGTAGCCACATAACATAGGATAAGCAATCAAATCAATCTTATGTCAATCAGAAATAAAATCATTTATGATTTAGAAACTCTTTGGCACAAAGTTACATTCTAGCAGGGTAATGAATACGAATGTGAAATGTTTTGAAAATCTTTTTCACTAATGGAATATCAGTGTACCTAGGATCACAATTCATCCCAAGGGCGTCGCCAAGGGGTGCAGTTTCCCTAAAGATTAAAAAAAATCTTGCGCAATGCAAAGAAATCAAAGTCCTAAGTCTACTCACTAGACTTGCTTGACCGATCCGATCCGATTGGAGGTAGTTGGCAACACTGTCCAAGTGACATGTCAAATTTGTGTTCCGTATTTTAAAATTATATTTAATTAGTATTTAAGTGCAATTAATGTTTAATTATAAGTATAAACACAACAAAACGTTATAAATAGGATTATTGTTTTACTGGCAAAATATCGAGTTATACAAAAGTTTGTGGCACTGATCCGGTAACCTATCGAACAGCTGACAACTGAGGTCTAAAGTGCGGAACTACGGATATTCTAAGGGCAGTATTGTTTTATTTATAGCACACAAAGTGTACATTTAACCCTGTAATACATTCTCGTTTAGTTTTAACGTATAAATTCTGTTGATTTAGTACTGTGCAGTGAATCTAAATAGTTTTGTTGACTTCTTAAACAACGAAACAAATCCAAGATCCCAATGTCCATAATTCTTCTAATATATTCAGATAATTTAATAATAAACATTAACATAACGATATGATCGTTATTTTGCATAATTTAACTAGAAAACTATAATAAAACATTCATTCAGATTCTGGGCACCGTACCCACATTAAAAATAAAAATAAAATCAAAAGCAACTAAATACAGTAATAAATAGCTTTTTAATCTAAATTCAGCCTACCTCATTTCTGTACTTAGCTACACTAAATATTCCCTCTATCTCCAGCTTTACTTTATTTTATTTTGTTTTTCCTCTGTTCCTTTGCTTCTCACCGTTACTTTATTTCTATTTACAGTAAACTATCCTGAAACCATGCCTGTGATGACCCGTAAGGCTACTGCTCAGGACTTAGAAATTAAATTGAGAACAGCACCCAAACCAAAAAATTTAACCGTTGTTGATGTCCTCCAAAAGAGACAAAAACCTTCTTGCCCGAAACGGGAAAAGAACTGAACATTTTTATTGCTCTACTGTGCATAACGTGTACGTTAGAGCGATCTTTTAGCAGCCTCAGGAGACTAAAAACCTGTTTCAGAAACACTTTGGGGGAAAATCACCTCAATCAGATTTTCATAATAAAGTGGTCGAGAAGTTTATAAAAACCCCCGAAGATTATGGAGGAGTTACATATCGCGACCTGACTGACCAAAACCATATGTATTCTCCAACTGCACAGCATGGTTTTTTACTTGTTTACGTCTTTTTAGTTTGCGTCTTAAGCAGTCGGGTTTTTTGGTTGTTTAAGTAAACTTTTTATTCATATCTTTTTTAGTTATAACTTCTCTCAAATCGCCCAACGCGTTTGGTCTCTAGAATGTCACATAGAAACAAACATACATACATAGACTGATAAACACATTACCCTCCTTTGTGTTGCGCAGTCGGGTAAAAAGGATCTTTATAGATTGGACTTTGTACAGTTCTTATTATAATAGCCGTAAGACTCGCACTACCAGTGTAAAGCTTCATGTGCTTTTTACTATATTCAAATTCATACTCTTCCCATCTTCCGTTGATCAACTTCCTCCCCCCCCCCCTCTCTGGGCCATAGTCTGGCGACGCCCATGATTCATCTAATAAGTATGCTCTCGGAACCATCAATAAAAAATACACAAGTACCATGCTACCCGTCAAATAAGATAAAAAAAATAAAAAAAAATACTTTTTGATACTACTCTACAAAAAATTAAATTAGTTTTTAACAAATGAATGGATGTAATTTTCCTAAAACCATATCGCTCCCACCCATTTCTAAAATGGCGTCAACAACCATGGCACACCTCTAAACTGTAATAATAGGCCATATTTAGTGGCAATCTAAATGTCGCCAACACGTTATGGGCCGTAAACGTAATTGTTTATTAATTTTAACGGTACACGATGTTAAATTAACGAACAGGCATTTAACTTTATATATTCAGCAATAATAATCATTATTGATATGGGTTATGTTTATGATGAAAAAGCCACTTACTCGTAATGTTCCACCTGAAGCTAAGATTATTCCTCTTCTCCTTTGCGTGTCGAATTGTCTCTTCTTTTTTACACCAGAATGGAGGCACTTGGATAGTTCTGTTAGGCTTCGTTTTAGACGTAGAAGGTGAGGTTGTGCACGCTGGGCAGGAAATAAGGTGACGCATAATATCCTGCAAGGGATCCCCACTGGCACTACGCTTGGGATGGGTCAATTTGGCCAGATTGTTTCTTCAGCAACCTGAAAAAGCTTTGACAGCTTACTTCGAGTTCTCTTCCTTCACTGATTAACAGCTCGTCGCTAACTATTGGTTGCAGAGTACATGATTCAAAATCAGTCCAAATACACTGTATCTATAAAATTCACCTGTCTTTCCCTGAAACAATGACACCTCAGAAAACAAATATAACCAAATCGATTTCATGAAAACCGTCGTGTTAATTGGTCACCTCTCGTAGCAGAGTTAATTAAGCCGCCTCTGAGAACCCCACAGGCCTCTGACTTGGCTATTTCAGACTTACTTTAAATATATAAGTCACAGGTTTCCTTACGATGTTTTCCTTCATCATTACTTGTGATGTCCAAGATAAACTTAGTAAGTACATATGAATTTAAAATAGTCACATTGCTACTTGCCAATTTTTTGACTTTGAATCCACGACCTCTGAGCTCGACAGTCGAGGTCTTAGCCACTGGGTCACCAGGACTCGATAATGTGATTATGTTAATAGCAACAAAATTAGCGCCACAATATATAAGTAAGAATCTGTCAGAAATCCGATATTGTCGTGTTACAATATTACTTAACGGCCCTATTCAGACATTTGTGCTCGTTCGTGAACAATCACAATAGAGAATAAAAAACCTAATGAATAGATTCGTCGCTCGTTTCTGCTTTGAAGCCTCGCTTGAGGCCATAAACATTCTATTGAAATACAGACGATACGACAATGTGTATAATTTTGCTGTTTATGTGAAAATTATTCGATGATTTCCATTGATATTGAAGTTTCCGTGACCAAATAACGATGCGTTGTTCGATTGTAGAATGTTTGTAGTTTAAGACTAAGTTATCGACTAATGCGTTATCGATTGCGGAAGTATAACTCCCACCGTATTTTGGATATCGGATGAGAGCTTTAGAGAAAGCCAAAATGTCGCTGGAACAAGTTTATATGAAGAAAGATATAGAATCTGTACGAGACAATGATAAATAAACTCCATTCTAAAGCTCTGATAACTAAGCTTTAAAGCAGACACACAACTTTTAAAATTAGATTACGAGAAACCAAGTTACTCTATTCAAAACCCGGTTTCACCTTTAATAAATCATAGCAGTAGTAACCGGACAGGTGTTCAGCCGTCATATTCGCTACATATCGAATTTGAAACACTTTTAAATCAATAACGCAAATTGTGCACGGGACTGGTTTTTATTCGGATTGACCAGTAAAAGGCATCGCTTTGTGAATCGTCCAATATCGGCCAACAATTCCAATTTGGGGCATTCCATCTCAGCTCCGTTATGAGGAAGTTATTGAAACATCCAGGTGCGAAGATCTGTTGATTATGAAGCTTGCATTCTGTTGTGGTGTGAGCAGAATTGTAAGTGCTAGTAGTAGTGCAGAATAGTGGGTACCTAATTGCCAGATCGTTTCAAAGAAATATTATTTAGTTTTGATTCCATGGATTCCTTAACTATGATTGTGAAATAGTGAGTCTATAGACATGAATCTTCGATATTTTCGTGTCAAATTGTGTAATAAATATTTTACACTAATAAGAATAACAGAAAATATAGCTAGACTATATCCGTGAACCCAGTAGTAATTTTATGTATGTGGTAGGTATGTGTCAACTGTCATTTCTTTGATGTTCATTTGACGCTATGCGACAATCGGACATTTTTAACTGATCCATAATTCAATCATCTGTTAGCGTTCGAAACAATTCAGCGGTTTCAATCCTTGATAACTATCATCGTTCAAAAGTGAACTGTACCGAGTAGGTATGTGAGGTATATCATGGTTCAAAAGCAAACTGAGGCATGTGTGCAAGGTTTAGAGCAGGGCTGCTCAAACGGTTGATCGTGTTTTCCGATCGATCACGGAAATTAGAAACAAATCTTTTACTATGTCTGAAATTTAAGCGTACTTATTTCGAGTGATAGATCGGTAGTATATACTTTATTGTACGCCCAAATAGATACTAAATAATTCTTTTACACAAAAAAAATGGTGGTGATAATTTGGACGTTAATATTTTGAGATTTGCATTTTGATTTAGTATGAGTATTGAGTAGGCAGTCGATCACCTAGTGTCTAAATATTTTGATGTCGATCACCAACAAGTCTGAGCATCCCTGATCTAGAGTCAGACACATGCGTCACCGTCTTCCAGAAAACGGCTCGTTCCGGTTCAATGCTCTGTGGTAATTGTGATAATTACCGCTAGTCTCAATCAATGAGCGTTTTTCTTTCATTGCTGCCAACCCATGAGAAACAGAATGTTCGCACTGTAGTGCTATTTGCGCTAGGAGTGATAATTTCTCGGTGAGTTCTTTTTTTGGTGCGAAAATGATCATGAGAATCATGCTTGTTGTTGAGTTGTTACTTTCCTCAAGTTATGTCTTAGGTTACTTTTTTCATGATGAGACACAAATCGAAAGTCAGAGTTTGGGCGCAAAATGTCAAATTTGTTTCAAGCAAATTTTCGCCGGGAATTTGGGCCGAGTAATTTTACCCGGTACAAAT
Source organism: Orthosia gothica (assembly GCA_949775005.1). Classification (NCBI taxonomy): domain Eukaryota; kingdom Metazoa; phylum Arthropoda; class Insecta; order Lepidoptera; family Noctuidae; genus Orthosia; species Orthosia gothica. Next base: position 26,509,147 of record OX459050.1, read on the forward strand.
TCTTCATGATTAGCATTCGTTTACTCACACAGATTCGCTCCTGTGGCCTATGCACTGAAACCGTAAATTTTGCCGGAATAAAATGGATGCCCATGTTAGGTACTCAGCGAATGTATGCAGTGTGGCCCTGTGGGTCCATTTGTGAATGAATTTTCGCAATAGAACCATCACTGCCAGAGATTGATTACCTCCTACAAACAAACAGACTTTTTTTTTTTTATCCAAAATAGATTAGCATAGAGTAATTTTACTCCTCCCAACCGAGAAAGTAGTACATACTTACAGCCAGATTTCAAATTTACCGTTTTCCAGGTAGATAGTGCACTCTATTACTCCAGACATAGATATCGCTCAATTTACCGGTGTAGCTATAGAGGTATCTGGTGAGTGCAATCTCGCCAGGAACACATAAGTTAAACGGTGCACGCAGCTGCGCGCGAGTCGCCCTCGCGCCCGTCGGCGGCGCGCGCGATTCTTTCCGACAGCTTAGGCAGGATGCATACTTGGATTACATTTAGAAAATTATTTACATCATTATTTCTCATTTTTGTTGATAAAATATTGAGTGATTGAAAATCATAGCCATATACAATTCGTACTGATCAGTACTGGCTATTTTAAAAAGAAAAAAAAGCTTTATAATTCAGATTATTGAATCATCTTTCTATATAATATCTTCTTCTTCCATTAGTCTTTATCCTTTAAATAGAAACGTATGTACAGATGCTTTATCAAAATTTATTTTCACATGCAAACATTTTTAATTTTTGAATGCTGGTTTTCACTAACAATGTTTATATAAGCTTTTTTTTAAAGCATTGGTAAACATGAAACTTTAGAGCTTAAATAAACAGCGTTTTAATTTAGCAATATCATCGAGCTGAGTATTGCAAATTTTTTAAAAGTTACTCGGCATTAATTTCGTTAACATTTATTTTGCAAACTGAGGCCCTAGACAAGTGACATTCTATCATCGAAAGCGTTGCGATAGAAATATAGCGTTGGAATAATGTCAAATATGTATGTATGTCAAACGCTATCGAAATGTCACGTGATCGATGCCTCACATTTTGGCATTTCGACCGACGCTATCGACGACATCGAATGACACTTGTCAAGAGCCTCTGGACATAAAATTACACCACTATCACGCTGACCCTATCGATAATCCTTTTTTAAAATTGAGGCATTAGGTCAGAAACAAGCGAATGCAGTAACAAGTAAAATTTCACAATTTAAAAAACCCCCGACGATTTATCTTGCGAAAACACCCCGATTCAAACAGTAAAATGCCCTTAACTTTTGAACGGCTAAACCGATTTTATTCAAACATAGCTAAGAACACTCTCGACAAAATTACCTTTCAAACAAAAAAACTAAATTGAAATCGGTTCATCCGTTTAGGCGCTATGATGCCACAGACAGACACACAGATACACAGCAACACACGTGAAACCCCTTCTTTTTCCGGCGGGGGTTAAAATTTCACAATTTAAAAAACCCCCGACGATTTATCTTGCGAAAACACCCCGATTCAAACAGTAAAATGCTCATAACTTTTGAACGGCTAAACCGATTTTAACCCCCGCCGGAAAAAGAAGGGGTGTTATAAGTTTCACGTGTGTTGCTGTGTATCTGTGTATCTGTGTGTCTGTCTGTGGCATCATAGCGCCTAAACGGATGAACCGATGAACCGATTTCGATTTAGTTTCTTTTGTTTGAAAGGTAATTTGGTCGAGATTGTTCTTAGCTATGTTTGAATAAAATTGGTACAGCCGTTCAAAAGTTTTGGGCATTTTACTGTTTGAATCGGGGTGTTTTAACCCCCGCCGGAAAAAGAAGGGGTGTTATAAGTTTCACGTGTGTTGCTGTGTATCTGTGTGTCTGTCTGTGGCATCATAGCGCCTAAATGGATGAACCGATTTCGATTTAGTTTTTTTTGTTTGAAAGGTAATTTGGTCGAGAGTGTTCTTAGCTATGTTTGAATAAAATTGGTACAGCCTTTCAAAAGTTATGGGCATTTTACTGTTTGAATCGGGGTGTTTTCGCAAGATAAATACGTCGGGGGTTTTTTAAATTGTGAAATTTTACTTGTATTCAAACATAGCTAAGAACACTCTAAACAAAATTACCTTTCAAACAAAAAAAACTAAATTGAAATCGGTTCATCCGTTTAGGCGCTATGATGCCACAGACAGACACACAGATACACAGATACACAGCAACACACGTGAAACTTATAACACCCCTTCTTTTTCCGGCGGGGGTTAAAAAAAAGTGTCAAGAAAAACAAAACCGTAGCACATAACTGGCTTAAAAAAGTGTAAAAAATATATTTTTATAATCTTGGCTATTCTTTCTTTATTTTTTTTTTCGAAATGGCAGACACATATTTCCTCATCTCCAATAAAAATTGAGAAGGTCCCCAGGCACGTTTGGACCATTGTTGACTTTAAATGCTTGATTGAGCATGCAGGCGGCTCGCAGATGTGGTTCCGAGGCACGTGACATGGTCTCCGAATAATCTGAATACAGTGAATATACAAGCAGTAGGAACTATTGTTTGTTTTGTGGGCAGTCGTTTAATTTGATGTGTTTCGAACGCTTTGTAAACCAACATGGTAGGCAAATAAGAAACTTGCCTTACTCGTGTTAAGTTGTGTTTGACAAAATTTTAAACGCCAGATTTGCTTGTCAAAAATCGGAGATACAATTATTAAAATTTTGATTGAGTTCCTTAAAATATTAGAAATTTATATTGTTGAGTAATTGGTAAAAATCGTTTTACTACGCGAATTTTGTAATGATAAGAGTAACGACTATTTATATCAAACATTTTTGAATCTTCAAGTATACCTTCCGGTCTCTTTCAATCTTTATAATTTTTCCTTGTGCCTGTGTAATTTATTTAGCCTTGAATTTGCAGGTTTCCTCTATACTCTTTGCATTGACTGGTGACTTTCTTTTATCCAGCAATACTAGAGCACAGTTGCAAAAACTTCTCCTAGGTTTCACAGTTTTGCCGATACAAGTCCTGCCAATTTTAAAATGGGAAGACAAGAAAAGCTGTAACTTTTATCGGAATAATTTGCAGCAGATGTTTATCTTCCGTTCTCTATCAACCTTTATGCTTTTCTTCTCATCTATGGAATTTCTTTAAGGTGGTTTTAACTCTATTTTTTTTGTATCTACTCATTGAAGACCATTTTTATACATACATCAAGACTCAAACTTTTCAGAGTCTCACTTATGCTTCACCATTTCACCCTGCCTAAGAAATATCTCATTGATCTGCCTGGCGTCTGTGCAACGCCTTCTAAACTTGTTTATTTTATACACCAGCGTACCGGGCGTGTCCGTTCACGATAGCCTCGAGGCTGCCCGTAGCCGCTACTTACGGACGCCGGTAATTTTGCATCCGACGTGGCCGAGACTTAGATAAAGTGATATATATAGCTAGCTGCCTCTTTTAGGTTATGCATCTGTGCAATTTTAAAGAGGACAGGCTGGTTTTACTGTTGTAATAATATCGTTTCGTTACAGGGTTTGTTCATGTTGATGATAGAGATGAATGATGAAGCGTTCTGAGAGTAGGTATCATACAGCTTTTAGTCACTACCAAGGTACTAGAAACAGCAGCTTCGTAGGTTTGTGTAAGTTACTGCTTCTTCGTTTTGTTTTTAATCTACTTCAGAAACCATAATTTTAGAGTTAGAGCAAGTCAAAAGTGAGTGATCACTGTTTTCCAGCTCAAGACTTTAACAAAACTAAACAACTTAGAACAACACTACACACTAACACACTAACACTCAGAACTTTGTTTATTAAAAAATCGTTGGCCTGTGGTTGATAATGTCTCGACTATACTTATTTCCGTGCAACGGTTCACCTGATTTTGCCACAAATGACAACCCTACTGACATTAAGGCAAGTGCATACACTTGTAGACACTCTTAGAGTACAAAGTAACATGTTGTAATGCAGTAGACAGGGCTTAAGTGCTAGTAGTTTTACGTAACCATATCAACGATCGCGGTTGTGGTTACCGATGATTCAATGAACCATGAGAAGCCGCGATATAATTAATAGTGCACTAATTAGATACGGCGTATTGAGAAATATGCGATGAAAATATTTCTTAGCCTAGCTAGAGTATCGATGACATACCCGCTATGCACTGTCTGATTTCATCGTATCATTATAGGTAAGTTATGACAGCTAATACTCGTATGTAGGCGGTTCTTTATAACTCTCAAGTTGGCTCTACAAACCATTGCGCAAGAAACAGTTTGTCATCGAGTATGCTGCATACAGTAAGCGAGATAGGACGATGCGACAAACGTAAGCGAGTGAAAGATGCAGTTATCAATGCTATCTTCTACTTCAACATTGACACAAAAATAGAAAATGCGCAGGGTCTTGCAACCAACTTTAGAGACACAAAGATCAGCTGTGACTACGATACAATAATAAATACAATGTCGGTACTACATTTTGTTTAGGCTACTGTATACTTTCTTGGTCTGTTCGTTCAAAAATATTTTCCGTCTTATTAATAAACACGGAATAAAGTTAAACCAGGTATAACCATACATTTTCATAGGTTTATACTTGGTACAACTTTATTCTGTGTTTATTAGTAAGAGGGTTTATATTTAGCTAAAGGGTCTTCGTCCGTGAACCCGTCGTGGTTTTCAGTCACCAGACCCTCCTCTGGGGAGTACGGGGCGGCCAGCGATGAGAAACAGATGAGAGACATTTCCCGAGAGATCGGGTTCTTTGGGTCGCCACTGCCCACCAGCTCACTACAAAGTGGCCCTGCGGATTATATCTCTCTTACTCTGGTCCCTCACACGAGACATATTGGTACAAAGTAGTAGATTCTTCTTCTTTCCGACTCAATGAAAAACTCCAAATATTTTGGGCTCAGCAGTTGGCCACGCCGATTGCGGTGTCAGTGGTGAGCATAAGGTCTTCCAAAGTGCAGGTGTATGCTGGATCTACGTAATTATATCTAACTCTTTCTATTTATATGCATTTACACAGACAGTCTCAGTCCATGATAAGCTTATCATTACTCAACATCCTACCACAATAAATCATCCTAAAAGATTAGCACTAATTTATGCCCACTCAATTACACAACACTAAATAATAAGAAAAATAATATTTGTCTTATCCACAAGTCAATAAGTCAGTCCAAATTGATTCGAATATTTAATTCCAAACCATATGTTTAAAAGCATACGTATCTCAAACTAATATTAAATTAATTACTGGCTCTCGGAAGAACAAGTTTATCTGACTAATTCTACGATATAAATAAACTTTTAAATATCAAAGAAATAAAAATGTCTGTTAAGAGTTATAATTAAATTAATCAAGAGATGTTATAATACTAGCCTTAATTATCTTTATTTCTCAATTTGCATGGAATATATGTTTTTTGTTTTGTAATTGTTGTTGTGTCAGATATCGATGGCCTCTAGTGTAGTAGTTATTAAATGAGTAGGTTTGTGATGGAAGCAGTTTGTTTTTGCTGTGAAGTCTGTCAGAAGGTGTGCCCTGAGGGAACTATTATTTCATCGAACAGTATAGGTATCCGTGTCTTGTGGTATTCTGGTTTGAGGTTGGTCACTAATTATTGCACCATTTACATAACATTAACGATTATAATAATATGTATAACGAGAATAGAACTTTTTCACTCCAAACTGTCTCATTATTTTTATTTTTCAAGGAGAACTAGTTGCTCAATATCTTTCGCAATTCTACGTCGAGATGCCTGGTTTTACGAATCGAGAAGCTACAATATTTTAAAGTTCGGTTGAACTTTTTAGGTAAATATTTAATTGTTTCTCCTCACAAAGACCATTGTATAACGCATGGCATTAGAAAACGCTGATTTACTATAAATAAGTTTCACCTATATTTTTTTATGTAGGTAATAATAGAACATCAGAATCATCATCAGATTTAAGCTCTTGGTTTTAAAAGAGGTTAGGTCAAGAGTGAATAATTTACTTCTAGGCAAGCGTGCTTCACCGTAGGCCACATCATCGCTTACCATCAGGCGAGGTAGTGGTCAAACGCGAGCAAATCGACAAAAAAAAAAAAACATTTGTGCCATTGCTTCAGAATTCATCTGAAATCTCTTAGCAATAATCCATCGAGTATATTTACCTATATTACCATTTTTTGTAATTTATAGGCTGTATAAGAACTTTACGTCATAAATCTGAAAACCGCCATAATAAGAGCTGTGAAGTAGATTTTATAATAACGCCGTGGAAGTGCGGTGTCCCAACGCTTCTAATCTCATTACAAGTTGCACAGATGCTGGCGCTGAGTACTCGCCTACTCGACTAGCCTGCGAGAGACAGACATATTTTATGGAGAAATTATATAGAGCGCTTCATACAGCTTACCCTGGTGAGAAAGTGGCCAAACACAAGCCTATCAATAGTAATAAAATATTTATGCAACTGCTTTAGAATTCATCTGAAATCCCATTTTCAATTTTTGTTTTGGCAACAACTGAATTTCTTCTTCTTCATGTCACTGGCACGACGTACATTCGTTCGGTGCAAAACTTTTTTTTTTCATGTTTGAGATGGGTTTGCTCTTGACTCTAGTCCAGGTCAGTGGTGAAAGAGACAAAGTCGACGATGGAGTGAGCTTACCCAGAAGAAGCCTGTTCACTCTTACTTTGAAGTATTCGGGTTGAATGCATTCCGAAACACAGACGCAGGTGGTAGTTCCACTCTTTTGCTGTGCGCATTATGAATGATGTTTGGAAGCGCTTGTTGCGAATTTGTGGGATAGCAACCAAATATGGATGGTAACTTGCAGGGCGTCTAGATGTCCGATGGCAGAAGGGGGTCGGGGCAAAACTTTGCCGGTATCAGCCACGGTATCGACGGTGGAACTGCATAGGTCACTTCGACGGCATATTTTGGTTAAAGACGGCTGGATAGGAGGAGGGCATGGTTTGCGACTCGGTTCCACATATGCATAGCAATAATAACAGAACTTTATTCAAATAAATCGCCACAGACTATAAAAAGATCTCTTGTAAAATAAAATCACTACAGTAAAAGCTGTTAAGCAGATTTAATAACAGCGCCGTGCAGTGTGGTGTCCCAACGTTCCTAATCTCATTACTAGTTGCACAGATGCTGGCGCTTAGTACTCGCCTAGCTTGCGAGAGACAGACATATTTTGCGGAGAAAATATAGAGAGCGCTTCATAAAGTGTGAATGTGATAGGCTATAACATTAAAGCTGGTAGTACTTTATGGTGTTAGCTTTTTGTACTGCTCGTTATTTGGTTTCGTTAAATAAAATAAGTGCTTTCGGACTGATTTAATTTAATGGATGATCTTTTTTTTGAAAAATTTACCTTGACAATTTGAATTGTCCATCAATAATAAAATCGGGGTTATTTAAAAAGGTATGTACGATTATTTAAAACAAAGACTATCATCAAAGAATGGGTATCATATTGACAGGTGGCATGTTTACTGGTATTTCTCAATCAATAAGTTGGAGTACCTAACGAGCAATCGAATAACCCAAATTTTACCTCGTTTAAAAAAAATAATGCATTAAATATTTCTTCTTACCAAAATAACTAAACGATACTTTTATTTTCTGGTCTGATTTCCACTAGATTTATGATCAGTCAAATGCACAGAACACGCCAATTAATATTGATATCAAAACATCAAAGCCGGCAACTGTTAACGTCCCGATGATCGATGCGATGCCGGCGCAATATAACATAACCGAATTAAAGCTTAATGCTCAATTTATTCGATATCAAACTGCGAGAGCATCTCGATTCTCGGAATCGATTAAAAACTTTCCATTAAATATTCGAGATCCAACGAAACTTTTGCAACGATATTGTCAGTGTTCAAAAAAGGAATCCGCGCAATGGACGGAGTATACATTCAAAATTTTGATTGGATTCCGTAGTACATGTTCCGATTCCGGGAGTCATTTCAGATTTTCGATGAATCGATCGATTTGTGTGGGTGGCTGCGATATCGGTTTAATAGGAACGTTCTATCTAATCAATTAATGGGGTAAGATTGATGACTACACGCTAACAATGAGGTGACTAGTTTTATTTTTGTCCCAACTTTCGTCTATTAGGCGGAGATAACAGTTTTTTATTCCAAAGAGTTTTTATCTGAATTTAGATAGTTTGTCCTTCGGTAATAGTTGAAAGCTCAGGATGTAATTGATGACACAATGAAATGAATAACCGATAAGTTTAAAAATAACTCTTTCATCAATATGCCTATACATATAAGCTACAAGAAACAAATTCTTCTTTCACCTCTAATATTCCAACACGCTGACACAGGACCGTCTCCTGCAAATTGTGAGATATTCACAATAAAAGCAGGAATAAAACGGGCAGAACATTTGCAACTGTCAGCTCAAGTGACTGTTATTAGATGAAGAAATGGCACTGGCAAAGAAAAGTGAATTCCAAAGCACCTATGAACATAGACATAATAAAGAGAGACGCCTAACTGAAGTCAAACACGTACTAAGGTCGACAACAATTTTCGCATACTGAGCATTGTTGGAAATTGAAAGGCTTACCGCGTCATATGAATACAACAAACAGACAAATAATAATGCACCTTGTACTGAAGAGATAGGATTATGTTTTGTATAAAAGCAGCAATTTGAGTGAAGAACGTGACACGCAGGGAGAATCTTAATAATGTATAACGCAGGAGAATGTTCAAATGCGTTTGTCCCGTCTTAACACTACGAGCGCTGCGGGGAAGGTTTTGTGTTTTAAGATATTTTATTTTTTAGATTTTGTTGTGCGTTATAAAACCACAGTCAAATAATTGAACAATAAATTCAAATTATCCAACATTCTTCCTAATTGCATTAGTATACTAACCAATCAACATGACGTAGCGATACCTACATAAAATTTAATTGAGCCACTAAGTACAACTTACGGAACATAATCTAACTAATTAATGCTTATCGAACACTTCCATAAAATCAAACTGCTTTAATGGACATCTATCATTAAAATCCATTCGATAACCACTAAAACCGTCGTTTCTCTATCTTAACATACAATAAGACATCCCACTTTATCATATCGGGTTGTCATCCGGCATCTCGAAGAACATTGAGAATTTGAGACCACAAAGATATGAAACGATTTTAAATTGACTCGATTTTGTAATATTACAGCAGCGCTACTCAAAAGAAGGAATGAAGCCACATTTTTACCTTCTGAAAAGTACTTAAAAAAAAGCATTGACATTGGAAAGCAGTAACTATTATTTGAAACGTTTATGAATATGTTTGTTACTTGATAAATACTACACATACATGGACTGTTCTTGGATAACGCACAGTTAAAATAAATTTACGAACATACGGTTTATTAAATATTGTACCGATATAATTTCTCTATCTATATATATATGTTACGGCTAATACCCGAAGTGCGGCTACACCTAGTTTTAGCCGGTTAGAATTAGGTGTAGCCACTTACTCTTGGTTAAACCTAGTACGAGCCGATTGTTTTCGGGTAAAACTAGGTCTAGCCTTCATCATGCCGGCTACAACTAGGTCCAGCCATTCCCTGTTGGATAAAACTTCAGTCCAAGAGCGAGCGAAGCGAGCTCGGGAACTTAGGGCACCCCGACACGGACAGGTTAGGTTCGAACGAGATGACGGGAGCTGAAGTGAGCGAGCAAAGCGAGCGAACTCAGCTCCCGTCATCTCGTTCGTGTTAGGTTACTTTTGACCCTGCAGACAGAAATAGGAGCCCCGCGCAGCGGGGCTACGTCGACCTAGTTCTAGCCGGAATGATATCGGATAGACCTAGTTTTATCCAACAGGGAATGGCTGGACCTAGTTGTAGCCAGCATGATGAAGGCTAGACCTAGTTTTACCCGAAAACAATCGGCTCGTACTAGGTTTAACCAAGAGTAAGTGGCTACACCTAGTTCTAACCGGCTAAAACTAGGTGTAGCCGCACTTCGGGTATTAGCCGTAACATATATATAATATCTAGATCTTTGCAAATTAAGTTATTGCCAAACCTCACTAGCGAATTTTTAAAACGACAGAACCTGCTTCCAAAGTGGTACAAAACCGCTTCTGTGACAAGAATTAATCCCGATTTAATCTGCAGCAGCAGGGTTGTGAGTGTCAGGAGTTAATCCAAGCAGCCTGGCTTGTCTGTCTGCCTTTATTGGTCGTCGTAAACGTAGCATTTTAATTTAACAGCTGTATGTGGTGCCATTAAATAAAATAAAGCTAGACGGAGTGCGAGTGCTTTATGAACGGAACGCGTCTCGCTGTGATTATATTAATGTTATTCACATATTGTCTGTGTTTACAATGTGTTAAAATATTACTGTTTTGGTGTGGAATGTTAATTTTGAGATGGAGTTTGGATGTGGTGGGGTTATGCTGTTAAGTTTGTCTATGCTGTTTTTGTTTATGAATATTGTTTTTATTTATAACAGTGGTGGTTATGCCAAAAAAAAATCTTCACTAATGACTTTCTGAACGGACATACATCTAACTAAATAACGCACGCTTCCATCTGTATGAAAACCAAGGGTGCAACTTTTTAACCCCCGACGGAAAAAAGGGGTGTTATAAGTTTGACGTGTGTGTACCCGTGTGTTTGTGTATCTGTCTGTGGCATCATAGCTCCTAAATAGTCCTAAACGGATTAACCAATTTTGATATCAGTGTCCGTTTTAAAGTTATGGGTGTTTCACTTTTTGAATCGGGGTGTTTTCGGAAGTTATCGTGTAATACTCGTAATTACGTGCTCAATACATTGTCGGTCGAAGCGTCTACTACTAGATAAATGAAAGTGTGTATGAGGTTCTTTAAATTTGCCTTGTTCACACACTATTCAGGCAAAAAATTAGTAACCGATGAAAGAAAATGTTTCCATTGTCTTGGCCAACTTTTTTTGTAGAGTTTTTAGAGCTCAATACGGCATAATTAGGGATTTTACTAGATTTCGTTGGATGTCCGGTGCCGATTACTTTAAATGAAAGTAAGAAGTTTAAAGTAAGAGCATTACTTTTAATTCCTTTTTTGTCACGCGAAGAATATACATTCGCGTTACGAGTATCTAGTTAGATTTATTTTATTTAACCATTAATGTACACACACACATAAAAAAACCGGCCAAGTGCGAGTCGGACTCGCGCACGAAGGGTTCCGTTCATGGTAAATTGCGGTTTACGATTTATGACGTATTAAAAAAAAACTACTTACTAGATCTCGTTCAAACTAATTTTCGCTGGTAGTTTACATAGTAATGTACATCATATATTTTTTTTAGTTTTATATTTCTGTTATTTTAGAAGTTACAGGGGGGGGGACACACATTTTACCACTTTGGCAGAGTCTCTCGCGCAAACTATTCCGTTTAGAAAAAAATTATATTAGAAACCTCAATATCATTTTTGAAGACCTATCCATAGATACCCCACACGTATGGGTCTGATGAAAAAAAATATTTTTAGTTTTAGTTTCAAGTATGGGAACCCCCAAAATTTATTGTTTTATTTTTATTTTTGTGCAAAAATCTTAATGCGGTTCACAGAATACATCTACTTACCAAGTTTCAACAGCATAGTTCTTATAGTTTCGGAATAAAGTGGCTGTGACATACGGACGGACAGACAGACAGACAGACAGACAGACAGACAGACATGACGAATCTATAAGGGTTCCGTTTTTTGCCATTTGGCTACGGAACCCTAAAAACAGACAAGAAGAAGGACCAGAAAATAGGTAAAGTAGTTAGATTTATGTTTCCCAAATGATATAAGCTTTTAAAAGTAGTTCTTAGGTCTTTTACCTTCTATTTAAAAGCTTGTCTCTAGATTCTAGATGCAACCACAATTCCTCCACATGACAACACTCAATTCTAAACTCACATTATTTCTCGCAAAACTTGCTCTTATAAATATAATAACATCCCCAGTCTTCAGCCGCATAATGTTACTCATTCCAGATAATACATTAACAGGACCACCGGTATAAGCCGATCAAGTATTAAAGAAATTTAATCGGCGTTAAAGGCTCGGCTTGGCTGGCACCGCACGCATCGCCATTTTATGGTGGTATTATTTTATGGTGTCCGCCTTGCTGACACTTTATATCTATAGAACTTTTGACTTATGATAGGAGAATTAATTGTCTGGGGAATTTGCAGTTCACGGTAGATTGCAGATTTGCGGTTAATTTTATTATAATGTTGTCCTCTTTGTAGCTGGCTTTTTATTTAAGGTTTGGTATTGATTTAAGTTCAGAAATAATTTATTAAGTATTCTATAGGTTCCATTTTTAAGAATTTACCTCCTTCAAGATTTTGCTTTTAATTGCTGTATATATCATTAGTAGTAGTCAGGTTTTGCACGTCTATGATTGTAATTTTGTTTTTAACCGACTTACCAAAAAGGAGGAGGTTCTATGTTCGTTTTATGTTAGTTTTTTTTTTTGTGCATGTTATCGCATATCTCCGTCAATTTTGACCCAATTTTTTAAATTCCTTTTTGTTGAAAGAATATGTTCCGAATTGGGCCCATTTTAATTTGGTGAAGATCTGATGAAGAACTTCGGAGATATACAACAGAACTCTTCAAAAAATAACGGCAAATCTCTAGGGATTGCTGCAATCATATATATGACTGTTTATTGTTTATACCATTTCATAACATAACATCATGCTAGTTCGCTCTAAAAGGGTACGCCGATGTGTACAGTTCACCTTGTTACACTCTCATTTCACCGGCATGGCAGTGGCATTATAGGTACCTTACTAAAGAACTTGCCTATTAGGTACAAGTTACAACAACAATAAAAAACTTGAACTTGAATCATATATTGAAACTTTTTGGAAAGGCTTGGACTATGTTTGTATAACAGAAATTTTTTTGAATGATAAATCTATTAATTTATTTCAATTAAGCAATTATAACTTAGTGTCATATAACACAAGGACAAATAAAAAAAGAGGTGGTAGTCTTATTTTAGCGTATATGAATAAAAAATGTGAAAATATTGATGCAGTGCAGAAGTTATACAGATCAGAAAGTTTTGAGGTTTGTGTAGTAAAGGATCTTGAGACAGGTTTAAATATTTGTTGCTGTTACAGAAGTCCAAATGACAAAAATTTTGACAGTTTCTTAGGAAGCTTAGAAAAATTGTTAGAACATTTTATTGATAGGACGTGCGTTGTATTTGGCGATTTTAATGTTGACATACTTGCGGAAAGTAAAAAATCTTTTGAATTTATAAGTATATTAAAGTCTTACAATTTTAGGCACCTTATAAATACTCCTACATTTATTCGAAACAAATCATACTCTTGCATTGACAATGTATTGACTAATCTTTCCGATGATGATATAGAGCAGTGTTTGGTAGATCACAATGGTTTAGCAGATGGCCATGGCGGCCTTCTTTGTAATATAATTCTTGATAAGATTGATAAAAAGACAAATGAATCTCAACATACCATATTGATTAATAAAAGAATATTTAACACAAAAAATAATGCTGCTTTTAAAAGGAGCTTTCAAAATAAAAGTAATGATATCGTAGGCATCAATACATTTCTCAATTGTTTTAATAAAAAATTCGTGAGTGTTACCCAAAGAAAAGTCGGAAAGTAAAACTGATGCACAATAATCAGATAAAGTGGATTACCAAGGGAATTAAGGTGTCAAGCAAAATGAAAAGAATATTATGTTCGGGCACCACCAATAATACTAGTGTTTATAACTACAAAATCAATTACATACGAATCTATAGACGAGTTTTAAAGCACGCACGAAAGTTAGCCATATCATGTCATCTCAACAAAGCCAAAAACATATCAAAGGAGACATGGAAGATTGTAAATGAACAGACAAAGAGAAAGCAAAACAAAGTTAGAAGAAAACTTGTTCTAAACATTGACAACAAGGTGGTTACAGATCCACAAGAAATAGCAGATACTTTTGTTGATATATTTATGTATAAATCATCACTTTTAAATTCAGTAAAAGAAAGAGCAATGTCCTTTCTAAGAAACTCAACACCGAGAACAGAAAGTGAGATGACATTCAATGTGACAACACCACAGGAAATAGCAAAAATTGTACGTAAAATGGCAAACAAAAAGTCTTGTGGATACGATGAAGTGCCGATATCGGTGATCAAGGAAAATATAGAAATATTAGCGTATCCCCTATCTGAATTCATTAATAAATGTATTGAAGAGTCTGTTTTTTCAGAACAACTTAAATTGGCAAAGGTGGTTCCGTTACACAAAAAGGGTACAAGAACGGATTCCAAAAACTACCGGCCAATATCCTTATTACCAATTGTATCAAAAAATTTTGAAAAAGTTATGAAGACTAGGTTAATGGCGCACTTAAATTTAAATAGAATAATTAACTTTAGACAATTTGGATACCAAAAGGGAGTAGGCACTTCAGATGCAATAAATAATCTTGTTAATGACATTATTTGTAAATTGAATGACAAAATGAAAGTGGCTGGCTTGTTTATTGATTTAAGTTCTGCGTTTGACACTGTAGATCACGAGCTACTTCTGGCTAAACTAGAGCATTATGGCATTAGGGGTAAAACTTTTGACATCTTATTTAAAAAATCGTAGAATGTACGTAGAAATAAAAGACATTAATGCAAACAATTGTGACATAAAGTGTGTGAGTGAAGTAATATATAAGTCAAAAATGACCAAAATAAGCCGCGGTGTGCCTCAAGGCTCAATCTTGGGACCAATATTGTATCTAATTTTTACTAATGATTTACTTAATTTTATGAACAATACCCAACCCAACGCAGGGCTTGTAATGTTTGCAGATGATACGAACGCCATAATCGGCTCGTCAAACCTAAATGAGTTGACAGAAAAAGTAAATACCAGGCCCCTCAGAAAGTATTGCGAAAAAAAGTTTTTATATATGGGAGACTGGCCAGTTATAATGTTTTTCGAAAATATGATTATTTATAAGTAAAAATAAGTAAGTTCCAATTTCAAAATTTCCCTCCACATTTTTTGCGAGTTAATTCAAAGTATTGTGTCTCACTGAAATATGGATCTGCGCCGGGAACATTTTAGAGCTATGATTTTATACGATTTCAAGTGTCGCCTGAAACCGGATGAATCGTACGATAGACTTCAAATGGCATTCATGGATGAAGGCCCTTCCAAGGCAACCGTGTATCGTTGGTATAACGAATTCAAGCGCGGTCGACCAACTTTGGGGGATGACGAAAGAAGCGGTCGCCCTTTGACGGCTGTAACCGAAGAAAACGTGCTAGCAGTGAAAAATTTAATCCAAGACAATAGGCGAATTACATATCAGGAGATTCAACACATATTGAAGATTGGATCGGGAAGCGTTCACGAGATTCTACACAGCCATCTTCGCGTGAGGAGGATAGTATCACGCTGGGTGCCGCACAACCTCACCGGTGCTCAGAAGCAGGCCCGGGTGGAATGGTGCCGTGATATGCTTAACAAATTTGAAGCAGGCTCGTCTCGGCGTGTTTACGACATCGTTACAGGTGATGAGTCCTGGATTTATCAATACGACCCAGAAACCAAGCGCCAGTCGACTGTTTGGGTGTTTCAAAATGAGCCAACGCCTACCAAAGTGAAGCGATCTAGAAGCGGGGGTAAGATTTTGATCGCTAGCTTTTTTAATTTGACTGGCCACTTGGTATCAATTCCCTTACGGGATCAAAGAAGCATTAATGCCGAATGGTATACTACCAAATGTTTGCCAGAAGTTTTCTCTGTTATAAGCAACAAGCGACCAAACACAGGGCTCCGCGGGCTACTGCTCCACCACGACAATGCACCTGCGCACACCGCACTCAAAACGAGGGACTTCCTGGACAGCACGCCAGTCAAACTCCTGGGTCACCCTCCTTACAGCCCTGATCTAGCACCGTGTGACTTCTTTTTATTCCCAAAAATAAAAAATCAGCTCAAAGGGATACAATTTTCGTCGCCGGAAGATGCGCTGGCTGCGTTCGAGCAGGCTGTAAACGAGGTGTCTGCGGCGGACTGGAAAAAGTGTTTTGAAAACTGGTTTAGGCGCATGAATCTTTGTATAGAGGCTGGTGGAAAGTACTTTGAAAAGATTTAATAAAAATATATGTACGTATAGAACAATTTTTTTTAGTTTCGCAAAACTTTCTGAGTGTCCCACGTATGTGTTTAGAAAATCTTTCCGTTTGGTTTACAGCAAATAACCTAATTATAAACCCAAATAAAACCCATGTTATGTTGTTTAAAACAACGTCACGTAACAGCGATAGCATAGAGGTCATGCTTAAAAGGGATAAATTTGGACTAGTAAACGAAGTCAAATTTTTAGGAGTCTTAATAGATTCCTTATTAAACTGGAAAAAAGAGCTCGCCACCTTCGATTCGTCAATATCTTCAGCTTGTTACGCGCTAAGAAACCTAAGGGACTGTATTGATCTAAAGCAGCTAAAATCAGTATATTATGCATTGGTAGAATCCAGGTTACGATACAGCATTATGTTTTGGGGAAGCAGTTACGGGTATAATTGCCAAAGAGCATTCATACTACAGAAGCGTGCATTAAGAACGATTGTCAGAATCCCACAACACGAGTCTTGTAAAGAATACTTTAAAAAATTAGATATTTTAACAGTACCAAGTTTATATGTTTTAGTACTACTCAGCCACTTTGCAAAATACATACACGAGCACGAATCACAAGAAGAACGTGAACTTAGAGAGAACACAAGAAGAAACGTTATGAAAAACAAAATTGCAACTAAACTCAATATTGCTAAACACTGCTCTTAATACCAATCGGTGGAATTATTTAATAGGTTGCCTACCGACTTAAGATCATTGATTTACAAGGGTACTCTATTCAAAGCTAAACTTAGGGCGTTCCTGTTGAATAAATGTTTATATTCTTTATCTGATTTGTAGACAAAGTATGGTAAATGGTTTATGTATTTTAGTATTTTTTTTATGACATTTAATATACGCATTGTTGACTTTTTGTATTTTATGGAATAAGTTGATTTTTTTTTTTTTTTACATTTGACATGATTATTTTTACTACCATTCATTTAATAACTATTTACAATCTATTGAGTATTGACATAATATTTATCATATGTTATTGATTATTTTAAGTGAAATTTACTGTTTTAAATCCATAATTTTTGTTCTTGGCTGTAATGAATTAAATAATGTACTACATTATTCAAACACAATGTGAATTGTTATATGAATAAATAAAAAAAAAAACAACTAAAAAGTGAAAACTTTTTTACTAAAAATACTACCGATTTCGAAATAAGAAAACTACAAAGTGAAAAATAACTTTATTTTTGGAAGTCGGTGTCCATAACGCAAAAAAATGTAGCTACCAAAGACCGACTTCCAAAAATAAAGTTATTTTTCACTTTGTAGTTTTCTTATTTCGAAATCGGTAGTATTTTTTTGAAAAAAAGGTTTTTATAGAATCTTGTGTTTTCTAAATTGGTATCTTTATCGTTATGGTGTTCTTCACAATTAGCCTGTAACGTTTGTCGTCTCCATTGCTGGGTCATAGGCCTTGTTTTGACAACCGTAATCCACCACGGAGCCCAGTGAGGATTGGTAAATCTCATGTTTCAGCTCTATTAATTCTCAGTACAGCAATAGAAAATTATTTTGAATCTTATCAACATTGATGCACTATAAGAAACATTGATGAATTTATAAAACCGCCCTGAAACAACTTTAGTGGTACTTTCGCCATTAGCTATAAAACACACCATACATGTAGGTTCAGAAGATTCATCCGAAACTTTCGTATTTTTATCCGATTGCGGCAGGGCACGCTCTGCAAACCACTGGATGGATTATTACATATGATGATATGTGTCGTTGGATTTGTCTTAATTACGGAAGTAACATGGGCTATATATATTTAAATATGGCGCTCCTCCCCCGCCCCTTTCCAAAAGGGGGTGATACAGTTTTTTTTTCGGTGCAAGCAATAAGTACCCATATTGCTTGCTTGCTTGAAAGCTACTAAATAGACCATTAAAAATGTATATATCCTAACACTTCAATGTATCTATTTAAGGATACAATTTAAGATAAGCGTAACCTCGATAACAATTTTTTTTTTTTACCTCATGTCTTATTTTGAGAACTGGTTTATTACTAAAACTAAAAAGTCTTAAATAAAACAAAGTATTATAAAAACACTGCAAAAAAATAATAAACTGAAAAGAGAAAAACAAGTACTAGGTACCTATAATTTATACATTAAATATTTTGAGGTGCTGCAGGCGGCGACACTCAAAAATTATAGAAAAACATAATAGAACTTCGTTTGCCACCGCTGGCAGTACCTCATAAAATGAAAGTCTCACTGACCTTAGGGCAGTGTTAAAGTCACTAGGAATGAACCTTCTCTATTTTCTTTCCTGTGAATAATGACTACAACCTTGTCCCACTCGGTATCGGCAATTACGTCTATTACGCGGAACACTTGGTCTAATCTATTGTCGTGCGCGAGATTGTGTCCCGTAAGACTGCGATCAAACGGTTACCCTGCACTTTGATGGCCAATAAAACGAAATTAACTTTGGTAACTTTGAATCTTGGTTTCAAACTGTTTTATCTTGCTTTTGGTTCTAGGCGTGACTACTGTTCGCGATGTTTTGGTATTTGGTTCTCTCGTCTCATTATGTGCCTTGCCTTATCTCAACTATCTTAGGGTTACAGTATGTTTCATAGAGAATATTGCCAATAGTTTGACCAAGTCCGCTGTACCGCGCCTTAGGTATGCGCGCGGCGAGACAGGCGGGGGGGGCGGTCACGCAGGCCGCTCCGCTGTCAATCCGCTGCGCTGTCATCGCTCACGGTGATAGCTAGTAGTGTCATTTGTATTATCTCGTGATGTCAATCAAGACCGTCAGTTTTAAAGTAGCCGAACATTTCAAGAAAACAAAAGCCTTTCGATACTCTTATCGAACCTTTAATAATAAATTTGCAGAACGACTCTGATTTAAGTTCCGATGGCAAAATAGAAGCTGAAGTTGAAGCGAATTTATGTCAGCATAACAACATATATTTTTTTTTTTTTGTTTTAATTTGTTTGAGATCTGACACCAGACTTGCCAAGGGGTATGGTGTTACCCAGTTACTGGGTTGTGGAGGTCAGATAGGCAGTCGCTCCACGTAAAACACTGGCACTCCGGTAAGACTGGAAGCCGACTCCAACAACGATTGGGAAAAGGCTAGGCAGATGATGAATTTGTTTAATTTTGGTTCTGATATTATCTCATAATATGAAACAAAAAATATTGAAATAAATTAAAAAAATTAACAAAACGTACCTAGTTACTGAGTCGTTAGTTACTAAGTCACTTACCATTATAGTAGTATAATATTTCCTAATATAAAATTTATACGAAGCGATATCATTTGAACTCACGCTCTTTCCTTCGCGTTTCCCGCCTCGCCATGCCTTCCTATGGCGTGGTACAGCGGTGACGGACAAATTATATCAGAATCTGACCAATACAACTCAGTTGCTGCGTTTTACGATACAAAAATTATTATTATACTCTTGGGTTTCTGAAAATCTCTAACGAATTTCAAAGTTCTAAGAATGACAGCCGGGACCAACTTCTGAACATGCTTTTCTAGACAAGAAGGGCTCTTAATGTTTATACGGGATGACTCTATTATGAACCCACGACACACTGTTGAAATTTTAATTGCTAATTATATACCGTATCAATACATTTGTCGTTAGTTTACTTCAGCCAACTAATTAATGTCCAACGCTATTATTAAACCATACTTTACTATTTTTGACTCGCTCCAATAAGTCAGTTATTTATGAGTAGAACTAACGATATTGGCCATAAATTGTAGCAGCTACAAATCATGTTAATTTACTGTAACTAATAACTGTTATTCACTGCACCTTTACCGTCCCACGTAATATATTAACAACCTGGTTTGTGATCAATAAAATAATAAGATAATACCATAAAGAAGCTATCGTACTTAGAAAATTAATTTCCGCAGTAGTTATCTGAAAGTGCACTATAAAATAAAGTCGGGAGTGCACGCACGACACGCTGCAAATAGAGAGTTTATTGTTGGCGCTACTTATACAATTTTAATCGGACACTGCGAGTAGTATTCTCTTATTTATACTGCTAACGCTAACATGTACTCACAGTAAAAATATTAGCGAGTTAGCTAAAGTAGCCACGAAATTTTTGCCCCAGGGTGCCAAAAATGGTAGTTATAAAGACATCCCCCCGGTTCGTTCCCGCATTGTCGAGGCCGACAGTAGCGGCTTGGTCATCAACGGTGAAGCGAAGAGGAACTTGAGGAAGGGCCGCTCGTCTGAACTTTTGCAAGTTAACAAGTAAGTAGACTGCTTAGGGCCGATGTCTGTCTGGGTCGCGGATAAATTTGAAAGAGTGTTACCGCGGCCCTGACACAAACAACTGAAGGAACACGGGTTGGTTTTAGTCAGTAAAAGTCTGACACGTCCGCCCGCTTCACCCAGAGCGGGAGAAGTCATTGGATGAAATCCACCCAAAAAAAAATGGGCGACATCGCAATTGAGGTGGGCCGCGATCTCGTATGGAAGGCATCGTGGCTGAGTGTTGGACGCCACGGCAGGAGAGGAGTGCCGGTATTGCCGTGCGACGCTCTCCCTACCTTCCACGGCTTAGACGGGGTCGCCACCGTCTGATGACGGTCGCGGTGGGTTCGCAGGGGACGAGCAGTTTTTGTATAGCGTTGGCTGTTCTCCCTGTTCCCTGCGGCCGAAAAGTGGCAGGTTGTGGGGCCACTGATCTGACCCGTCACAGTAGGATAAAGGGATAAACGGTGTCGCCTGGCGCCCATTTCCTGGTTTGGTCCCTGGGGTGGTCACGGCATGCAGTGTTTTCTGGTACGCTGGTAATAGGGGAGTACTCCCCAGAGGAGGTTCCGGTGACAGACAACCACGGCAGGTTCAAGGCTGAGTGCTAACGCGTGCCCATGTTCCCGCCATAAGCGGCACAGGCAGACATCGTGGAGTTTTAGGGGGTTGGAGTCCCACATAACTGCGCCATCTCCCCGTGGTAGTGCAGTCCAATTTTCATATTCATATTCTTTATTGTACACAAAATAAACATTTGAAATACAAAAGGAAAACTTATGTACAAAGGCGAGCTTAACCCATAATTGGGTTCTCTGACAGCAAACTTCAGTGCTAAAGAGAAATTTACAAAATTAGGACAGTTAAAAAAAGCGCACAAAAAATACAAAAAAAACATTTGAATTCTTACTAACTAAATACACTACACAAATACGTGTACAGCACATATTGCATAAACATAATACATACATAAATCTAAAATACATACATATTTATGCGTCACGTTGACAGGAAATGTTCCTTAATTCTTCTCCTGAATATCTCCAGTGAAGGGCTATCCCGTATGGAATTAGGAAGATTATTCCAGAGGCGTACAGCACGAACAGTAAATGATCCACCGTAACGACTTGATGAGTGGGGAGGAAAACGAAGGAGAAGATGATGATGAGGAGAGGCAAGGCTTTCCTCTCGGAACAAGATACTCAAAGCACAATACAATAGACAATGCTTGGTATAAACATTGTCTGTCGCTAAAACGAAGCCATAACCGAAAGACGTCCAGTAGTGGACGTCTTTCGGTTTTATGGTGATGATCAAGGATAGAATTTGTGATACCAGTAGCTACCCAACTTCCTTAACCGAACTGCCAGAAGCCCATTAGCACAAAATATTGAAAATAAACCGCATACCGGCAGACGCAGTGTTGGAAGGCCACTCTCTAGTCTAGGTGGAACGATGACCGGTTTACGGCTGCGGGAATCCACTGGATGCGAGACGTACAGGACCAATCAATGTGGCGACACTTGGAGAATGCCTATATCCAGCAGTGGACGTCTTTCGGCTAAAATTATGATGATGAAAGATAAAATTGGAAAAAAACCTGATATTATTTCATTTGCAGTTTGATGAATTCAGACTTACATTGATTGATATGCCTACTAAGTTAACTCTAAACATAGTCACACAAGTGTTCAGTATGTAACAGCTGTTGTCATAATATTGACTTAGTAACGCTCTGTGATCAGTGCGGGCTTCCTTCTAATTATGTCAATGTTTACAATTACGTGGATAAACATTGTGGGTGATGTAACCATTTCATTAAGTCTTGAGTAGTGCTGAGATGTTCATCTGTGCTCTAATAATACACACAGGGCTTATATAAATAAGGTTATGAGTTTACTCACTTTGTCAATCTTCAGCGTACTACACGACTATCAACTGTTACCACCAAATCACTTATGCATTATTATACAATTATACATTTAAGTTTTCTCCCGTGGCTTAGTTAGCTTCGATGAACTATCCCATAACTGTGCATTTTCCGGGATTAAAAGTAGTCTATGACCCTCAAAAACAGTGTATCACACTGTCAGAGTTTTCGTAATAGATCCAGATCTCCCAAAGATTACCTTATACACACATGGGTAGGTATATACAAACAACTTTTCCTCTTTATCCTACTACTATTAATAAACGCGAAAGTTTGTGAGGATGGATGGATGGATGTTTGTTGCTCTTTCACGCAAAAGCTACTGAACGGATTTTAAAGAAACTTTACAGTAATATAGCTGATACATCAGAATAACACGTAGGCTATCCTACTAATATTATAAAGGCGAAAGTTGAAAATAGAAGTTCTAATAACACGCGGGCGGTGCCGAGGGCGGCTGCTAGTATTATAAATGGGAAAGTTTGGATGTTTGTTTGTTACTCAATCACACCAGATTGGCTAAGTGGATAAGGATGAAATTCCGATCAGCACGTAGATAGATTATAGTCTGAAATATCACATAGGCTACTTTTCATCACGGTTTAATGTTTCCTTGGGATTAGAAAACACTTTTCACGCGGGCGAAGCCGCTGGCAGAAGTTTAATATTATACGTAAATTAGGTTGTGAGCAAGCCAAAATCAAAATATTCTACTAGTCCCGCAAAACCTTTTCGAGAAAACTGTTTTAGCATGTGACTAAATTGATCCGCCTATGACAAACAAAACTCTTCTGGTTTTGGTTAAGTAAAAAAGTATATAAGTATTACTTAGTACCTAATACTTACTTGCCTAATGCAGAAGTTCTATTTCCCATGACTAGCGTAGCTTTTTAAGATAACGTTAACTCGACAACGAAATGTTGGAACAAACAAAACATTGATTTGGAAACCGCGGTATGGACTTTGGTCAGATTTCGTACATCTCTAATTATGTCCAAACAGCTTGTAAGTAGTTTTAAAACCTTAATTTAAAAATATGGCAGTCGTAAAACTAATTATGGAGCGGACTGGTGATCAAAAGGAGACACAAATGTTTTTTCAACAGCAGTTTTATGAACATTTTATTGTCCCAACATAAAACAAAATTATATTCTAAAATCGATGGTTGAACCATTAATTATAACAATAAAGGTTTTTATTATGAATATAAAATATTTAATTACGGAACCCTCTGGTTTGTCGGTTATGAATTCAGCAATTTAGCAGGTTTAGCAGTTTTAATGAACGCTGATCCTGTTTTCGGGATCGACCTCATTTAAGTTTCAGTAAATGGAAGTTTTAAGAAAAGTAATAGATATTTTTTAGCCTAACTTAATTAAAACTTATTCTCATCTCCCAACTTGAAAACAGACGACCAAAAATCATCCCCACAGCCACTTTATAAATTATACGCCGACACCAAACTGATATTCCAAATCCTAAATCAATTCCGCCAGAATTCGGTAATATGTCACCGTAGAAAGGGGTGTAAGTCAAAATTGGCAATTTATCGGAACCAGCGGCGAATGTTCCTCGTCCGAACTAGATAATGTCCGCTCTAGCCGAAATAACTCCCATAAATTGAGTTTACCAACTATCGTCCCTTGTCCGTTAGTAGCGTACTTTTTGTGTTTTATTATAGTAAGGCTCTGAAGGACTGTGTTCCAAACTTTTCTATTGGCTGTTCTTGTCTGATGGATTAAATTAGGTGGATGTGTTCTTGTTATGAGTAAACTAAGTAAGTTTTGGATTAATTACATGTTTGATTTGATGCTTTCACACAAAGAGGAAAACAAGAAACAGAGTTTATTGTGGCAGGTACGTATGACGTGTAGCTATCATAAAAATAAAGAAAAGACTATAAACACATATTGTTTCACATACAAATTTTGTCACCATAAAACTGCTTTAGGTCCGTCATATCACAGTCACAAGTCCAGTTGAAAACCAGCGTCAGGCGTCAAGCACTCAAGCGGCACCGAGCGCGATGTGTCCCCCAGTACGAAGCTATAAATGTATTACGAATTATAGTAAACAGTAGTGATGAGGGTAGGTAAGGAATTGTAGTATCGATAAATGTTACTTACATGTTTTTTTTATAAGTTTACCAGATAAATAAAATTATTAACGTATTTTGATATCTGGATATATAAAATAATGACATATTTCGATATATTATTTTATTAACAATAGTTACGATAAGAAAAAGCAGAATACACTATAGATAATGACCAAACCGATACATAACTCAATTCAGCTATAAGGAGTTGGCTACATTTCTATTATCTTTTGACGTCATCCATTTGTCTTCTTATCAAGACCGTGGCGCCAGTAGAAAAAAAAATTCAATTGTTTTAAGGGAGGACACATTAATATTATTACTATCGATTTTGGGAGCCTGCCGTTTTGCCGAAAAGATTTTGAAAAAATTTCACTGCCAAACAAAATTTAGTAAACTTTTTATACCTATGCAATATTTGGAATGATTGTAGTACGCACATTTTCATTTGGTAAAATTTTTACTTGCCAGAATATTACCTAGGATAAATTTGGTCTTTATTCAAATGATTTATTACAGCAAACAATCTTTAGACATTAAACATTTGGTCAAATGATTTGTTATGACAAAAAATATAAAGGCAAAAAAGTTTTTTTGGGAATTATATGAAGTGAGCGAGCAAAGCGAACGGACTCAGTTCCCGTCATTTCCTTCATATTAGGTTACTTTAGACCCTGCAAACATATAGGAGCCCCGCTCCGTCGACTTTGTTGCTTAAATAGTAACCGAATTTAATTTGTATATTCTGTGCAACTGATTTAGAGATACAATTACTTTGTCATTGACCAAGCAATTGACTGAATAGAAATGGTAAGTTGAAAACTGACGATACTAAATATTTGGCTTATTTTATTTTGCGTAAAATATGTTATACCAGCTGAAACATTTGACTACATAAAAATTGGTAAAAGTGCTAGTTGGTAAACAAGTTATTGTGTAAACGTTCACTTGCCAAACATTAGGTTTGCGTTACAATTATTTGTGAAGAGATTTTTTGCTAAGTAACATTTTGGCAAATGAAATTATGCGGCAAACTGTTTGGGAAGTGATAGTTTGTCAATTTCTTTTCGTAGAAACAAGGGTAACCCCTCGTTTCCACCTGCAATCAGTTTGCATGCAAGATGCTTTGCATTATATACTAACTAACACTATGTAACGCGGCCTGAACCTCAGCAATGGGAGATTTTATGTATATAATATATTGTTTGATTGGTTGGCTTTCAGACATCCGGGATAACTCGTCCCGATCCGATCCGATACAGTACACTGATCCGTTACCTAGCTAGCGGAGGGTCCGATGAAGAGAACAGTCTGCCATCACTCAACCCAAGACCCAATTCGACTCTAACCATTAATTTTGGAGAAATCTTGAACTGTAGTGTAGACCAACGCATTTATCGAAACTCAACCAGATTAAATGCTCCCGGACGTGAAAGTGTAACTGGTGAATACGCATGTGCAATTAATTAATTATTTTCAAACATGAGAAACAATTTATCATCGTTTTCTAAACATGTGAATATCCTGTAACAAGATACATCGTCGAACAAGTTGCAAGTCAAGTTATTATGTTATTTAGTAGTTATTATCTTTGAATTAGTGAATGTAATAGATATAACGCGGTTGAATTTATTTTGAAGGCGCTGATATTTTTGCCTTTGCTTGTGCAGTAAGACATCGCTTCAAGCCAAATTTGATGATTCTAGGTCAACGGGAAGTAGTATTACTATTCGGTTTTTATTCCCTTGGGATTGTCGAATATGCGTCATAAAAGGGCTTATCTTTTGATTGCATTAATTTTTAAGTTAGATTTTACAGCTCCAAGGGATTCAATGTATAACTTTCATTTTAACTTGATGCTCGTACCAGCAAAAAATATCTTGACACACGGACAGACAGACATAAAACGAAGTGTTCTTTAAGAGTTTCTAATTTTCAACGGAAACGGAACCCTAAAAATGCTTAAGGGAATTTCATTTACCTAATTGTGAAATATTTAAACTGACTTCCAATGAACCCCAATGAAGATCAAAAGTCTTCCTTCTCATAATCTTATAAACTTACGTAATACCGCACAACGGCGAGATCTCTTTATTTCCATGATGAGGTGGTTAATTGGAGATCTGTGCGATGTCTGAAGATAACAAGACAACCGATAACAAGCTTGCGTATCTCATCACACGAGTCCACCGATTTTCTTTTATTTTTCCCCCTTTGTGTGTAGTTTTGTATCCATGAAAGTAAAGTCCCAAGTTCGTAACAGTTTTAAAACATTTTTTGCTGAACCGAGGATGACGATTCGAGTGCAACATTTTTTAGACTCTAGAGTCATCCACCCCTCGAATTTTGGTTGGGTTGAGCCAAATCGTAGTTGAACCTGTTAAGTAACTGAATAAGTTAACTTCTCTATAGAGAAAATAAGCTGAATAGTGGATAAACAAACTACACACATTCAATTAATTCAATAGCCCAATAAATATTCAGCAATCTACAAACACTCACGGACTTATAATGATGTTAATAAGTTACTTTAATATAAACTGGCTTGAAGGTGCTGAATAATATACAGCCCTTTGCTTATCAAGGTCCATTATAAAACTTTTCTTTGACGTATACGTATTACCTAAACGAGGTACTTGTAAACAAACTGTCAACCTCTCAAAACTCACAGCGAACCTCCATCACGAAGATATTTGGAGCTCAAATTAAAGTAGGTCGGATCTCATTAAGCCCTTTTGAGGACAAAGATTAACCCTAGCTGTGGGAAATCACTAACATAAATACCATTTAACGTGAGGACCCACGCCTTTGAATGTTTAGCTCGATACTTAGGTACATATTGGATGAAAATTCATTGATATTTGGTAAGACCTAAACTGGGATTGGAAGGGTTAGGGATTAAATTAAACGCTAGTATGTAGAGTTGGACATTAAATATTGCTGTAATGGAACGAACAAAGGAAGTTTAGAGCTGACGTCAGGGACTGAATAATTATTCCAAAATATTGTCTAAATCTGTTTAGTTAATATTTACTAAGTTCAACATAACTTGATTGCTCCTACTTTCCTTATAGACAGATTTATCTTTGTGTTTTCTCAAGATTAATTTAGGTTCATACCGCATGGAAAATGTAATTCGTTTTAATAATGTGATAAGGATCGCCCTAGATTTGCCCTACCACATACATTGCAACCTGTTACCGTATAAAAATATGATTATTTTATATAGTTATGCGATAAAGTCCCGCAAACTCCATTGAAAAGGGAAGATTGAAGTGTTATGTGTAGAGGGCAACTGCCTGATGGTTTTACTCGAATGGTGTAAAGTGTTAAAATCGCACGATGAACATGAATTTCGCGATGAAGGATGTTTGTGACGACAGGTCTTTTACCCGACTGCCTAATGAGGGTAATGTGTTTATCAGTCTATTTATGTATGTATGTTTGTTTGTTCCTATGTGGCATTCTAGAGACCAAACGCGTTGACTGATTTTGATGATTACATCAATCGAATCGTTTTAACTTTGCGATTGTCACTGGGTAGATTAAAATTGAAAAATGGTAGATAATGTAAGCCATATTGTAAGGCTACAATTTTTTTGTCTTCCATACCCATCGTGTGGGGTATCAAAATAAAGAGAGGAGGTATAACACTTATATCCCCCTTTCCACCCCGTTAAGGATGATTTCCGGGATACAAACTGTCCTATGTCCTTTCCAGGTTCACAAACTAATATTAACATTAGAAACGGGATATTTACCATGTTTACTGTTTGTTGCGAGTTTCCAATATTTTGGTGCTGTTGCAAGCACCATGATCACGGATAAACGGGTAAATAGCCCGTTTCTAATGTTAATGTTAGTGACCATGACAGTTTAAAAACTTATAAAACTTATATGTTTAAATGTACCGAATTCGAAAAAATAAATGTTAACTGAAAAACTATAAATAAATAAAAATAATTAAACTATCAAAAAACCGTAAACAAGAAGAAAATCATGCTGTGCAGTCGGAGGATAGATCTGGTTTTGGTCAGCCAGCTCGCGGATGCGAATATATATCCTCCGACTGCACAGCATGATTTTCTTCTTGTTTACGTCTTTATACACACATCAACACGGTCTAGGGATATTTTTTAAAAAAGCGAACTACTATCAATGTGTTAATTATTTATATGACATGTATATATTTAAAAGATACGTTATTTAATATTCTACCATTTTTTAATAATGGTTAAGGTACTTCGATTAAAATTTCAGGATTTTATGGAAAAAAATGAAGCATAAGCGGAAACCGTATATGAATTAACTTTAATTTATGAGTAAAAACTGAAAAAAATAAAAAATCATTTGTGTTTATAAACTTGAAGTTAGTAGTCTGAGAAAGCGCCCATGATGTTCATAACACATCGGCAACGATTCGGCATGCTCAGAACAAGGTTGTCAATGTCTTGCTGCGGAATATTGTCCCATGTCCTTCTGAGGTGCGCAAGAAGTTAATCTTCTGTAGCCAGATTTTCAGGAACTTCCTTCAGAGCTCTTCTTAGCAGCATATGCCACGCATGCTCAATGGGATTTAGATCTGGCGATTGAGCAGGCCAGTCTAAGGCCCTAACATTGTGTGTATGTAACCAAGCTGCTACCGTTCTCGCCGTGTGTGCCCGGGCATTGTCGTGCATGAGCAGGAAATCTTGCCCCATTTGTGTTCTGTGGGGCAAGATTACGGGCCCCAGCACCTGTTGGAAGTATCGTTCTGCCGTCATATTGCCCCGCACCTAAACGAGATCCATCCGTCCTCCATGACGAATTCCTGCCCAAACCATAATTGTTCCTCCTTGGTATGGGTGAACTTCCTGAGGGTTCTGAAGACGGCTCCATCGTCCAGCAACTCGCCAAACACGCGTCCTTCGTGAATCTGGATGGAAGCCGAACCTGGATTCATCCGTGAACAGCACATTGGACCATTGCTCACGGCCCCAGTCCACGTGGTTCCGAACCCATTCTAATCGTCGTCCACGATTGCCTCTCCGTAAAGGTGGGACCCGGAGTGGTCTACGAGAGCGTAGATTGCTTTCATGCAGTCGCCTTCTTACAGTTTGGTCACTCACAAGCACTTGGTGTTCCACTCGCAGCCTTTGGACCAATTGAGTCGCCGTTGCATTTGGTTGAGCTCGCGCAGTAATTTGCAAAAATCTGTCTTGTCTGGGGGTAGTGATGCGACTTGGCCCCCGGTGCCTCTCCGCTACTTCACCTGTGGCACGATAGCGTGTCCACAATCTTGAAATTACATTTTGGTGGGTCCCTATGGCCTCAGCAACATTACGCTGAACAGACCCAGCTTCCACTATTCCCACAGCTCGTAACATCTCCGCCCTCGTCAAATGTTGGCGTTGCATGGCTACAATATCTCAATTTTAACTTTATCTTTCGTTTAAAAATGAAAAAAAACTTTAACTAAACGTAATTCGTATTGTTTTCTAAATTTCGCACAAATGAAAATTCCCTCTCCTACACATCAAGACATTTTTATGCCACCGAAACAAAAGAATTTTCAAAAATTTGAATTTGGAATTAGTCTGAGATAAATTACAAACAAATCGGTGTATAAAAGATTCCAATGCAGCCAGTACTTTTCGAGTTATTTAATTGAGTATGAAATATCCCTAGACCGTGTTGAAGTGTTTAGTTCGCTTCGGTTTTTGTTTTTTTTTCGCAGTTCGTAGAGATGCCACTACAATTTGTACGCCATATTTAGATGTAATAGACAGATAAACACATGCATAGATACATTGCTGTTTTACAGAAAGACATACCTAAATAAGTAGAGTAATTTGGCCGTATTTGGAATTATTTCCTAAAGGCTTAGATAATTGCAGGCTTAGTAACATACATGGCTTTTTAAACTACTTTTTGTACAAATGGATACCTGATTAGGTACTCCGGCTTGATAAATTGATGATGACAGTTTGACTTTGATGAATGTGGTTACCCAAGTATGGACTAGGAATTTTGCAACATTACTAAGCATATTTACTATTTTTAAACTGGGTGATTTTGATTCACTAGCAATAGGGGGTTAAAGGGTTCATGAATATAAATTACTTTTACAATAGCTTAAATCTTAAGTACGAAAAAAACTATCATTTTGATTATTGTATTTTTATACCTCTTTAATATTTGCAGAACCTTTGGCTTTATTTCAGACAAATTAAAGATTATCAAAAATTTCAAAAACTCTGTATAGGTAACAATTCCTACTTGCTATTTATTACTGCATTCTCTTGAGAGACTCTAGACTTGCAAAGTAAGCTGTCGCCAAGAAGGACCTTATTATCTTATCCATACAGCAGACCTAACCGTACTCTTTTCTAACCTTGTCGCTAATAGCCAACTTCCAAAACATAATATAGGAACCTTACACACATCGAAGGGGTATTTCGAGAGAATGCGCCCGCATACATCATCTGTGGGAACACTCTACACGTGTTCAGATCATCGTATCCCTCGTGTGAACAACTTGCAGGTCTTTGTTTAGATGCGGGGGTAAGGAACTCTTATTGCGTTATAACATCCTGGTACTTTTGATCAGAGTAGGAGTTGAGAAGTGATTAATGAAGGGGTTTGAGGAAGTTTTCCTGTCTTTTATGGCACCCTGGTACTGTAAACAGTCTAAGTAAGGATAATTTTGGATATTTATTTAATTTAACACGATATATATATCTATCGGAGGAAGGTAAATGACAAGCGTTTGGTGGTTGAAAAGAGTTTGGAGGTATTCGAAAGTGGCGTGTATAAAGTTGATAAAGTGTGGTTTTGTTGAAAGAAAACAAAACGAAACGAAACGATTGGTGGCCGAATCCACTGCTTCGTTGTTGGATCAAGGACTATCTCTAAAACGGCATAAGTTACCCGCTTTGTGCACGCATTACCCACGATAAGCCCACAAACTCGAGGGTATATGGAAGGAAGCCCTCGTGTTTCCGACATATCTATAAAAATAATCAGTAGGTGCATGTATGTTCTCTATAGACGGCTGCTAACTACTGGAGCGATTTTTATAGATATATGACATTTTCTAGTAATCATCAGATTAGCCCTGTGAAGTTTGGAAGAGACATTTATCGTGGGTAGAGCCGCGGGTAATAGCTAGTTATATTGCCCTGAGACCTGTTAAACCACATACCTTCATACATTATCTGAAATTCCCTCGCAAATTTTGCTTGTAATCGAATGGTCATCTCAAAATCAATTTACCATTAATTTGAACATTCCTTCAAAGATACGGACATAAAACGCTTTTATTGGTGGTATTATTTCAGGACAAACTAGTTCCCAGTCGTAAAATCAGATTGTACATAGTTGAAAAGCGTTACTTCTGCCTATCAATCGTTGACTTAAACGATTTTCGTTTAGTCTCTCTACAATTCCTAGAAACATAAAATTGAATCAAAGTTACAATCACGTACCTGTAAGTATAGTGCGCGGTACGTAAGTTGACCCAAAATGTACTAACGTTTTATTGAAATTATGCGATTTAAAACGACCTAACCGTTGTCAATATACAATATATTCATCGGTTAGGAATTCATTTAGATTTAAATCGTTTAATTTCAATAAAACGTTAGTACTTTTTGGGTCAACTTACGCACCGCGCACTATACTACTCTCACCACTAGACTTTACTTTCCCTTTAATTTAAATGAAATGCTAGATAAAATTGCTGTTTGCAGCGCAGTTTTTTGTTACTTTCTGGGTAGTTTTAATCAGTAGGTAACTTATAGAGATTCCTTGCAAAAACCTTTTCCTTTTTTTCTTCCCTTGTTTCTGTGTTTTTTTGTGCCTTTGGCACTCAATATGCCTAGCCAGCTTCCAGACTAAATGGATGCATCTGAAGATGAGCACCTAATTTACATGGTGCGACAGTTTACCTGACTTCTACAACCCAGAAGCTGTCTAAACGATAAAGCCTAGTTGTCAACTGCCGCTTTTGCTCCTATTTGCACTAATATTTTAAGACAACCAAATAGGGAATATGTATGAAAAAAAAATTATTACCTTTTTTGGACCCGTTCATCGATAAAATATTTAAAAAAACTAAAATAGGTACATATACGAGCTGCCTGACCAAAACCAGATGTATCCTCCGACTTCACAGCATGATTTTCTTCTTGTTTACGTCTTTTTAGTTCGCTTCTTTAGCAGTCGGGCTTTTTGATTTTTTGAATTAACTTTTTTTATTTATAACTTTTTAGTTCGCTTCTTAATCTTCCGGGCTTTTTGATTTTTTTAATTAACTTTTTTTTTATTCATAACTTTTAGTTAACATTTTTTTTCGAATTGGGTACATTTAAACATAAAAGTGTTATATTTTTCAAATCAACTCTTAAAACCCTTTATTTTGATACCCCACACGATGGGATAGAAAGAACAAAAATTGGGCCTTCACAATATGGCCCCAAATTCCCTATATTCAGTCGTCAGCAAAATCCTCACTTAACAATACTACCTATCATTATCATATTCTATACTAAAATAGTAGAATACCAACGCAGAAATAAAGTTGCTAAATGATGTCGAAAGCTTGCATATATAAATCTTTTTATCGGGAACTGTGATCTTAATTGTTTTTAAGGTTTTTTTTTGGTTAGCGTGTTAAAAAAGTTGTTGTGGAGCTTGTAAGCTTCTGTTGGTGTTTGTCGCCTTTCGTGGAGGTTCCTTGTGCATCAAGAATATACCACTTTATCACACTGTTTAGATGCGATTAAAAAGGGAATTCTGAATTAAGAGGATGGTAATAGCAGCCCTATGTCTGTGCATGAGAATAAGCTGAGCGTGAACTAGATGGTCACTGTAACATCATCATTAGATATCCGCTGCTGCCTTCCCCAAGGGTGAAGCGTGCACCGATCTGTCCTGTGCTTCTCTTAACTAGCGGAGGGCCACCATTAGTCCACCTTGTGGCAGACCTGTACCAATATTATTTTTCTCGACTCCTATGGAACTTGAGCATCATCCTAAGGCAGGCTGCATAAAATGACTCCAGGAAAGACGGCAGCACAGTGATCACGTACTGCTGTGCACAGCGAGGCTCAGGGGAGGCGATTCCTTCAGCTTCCTTAGGGATGTGCCCTAACAGGCGTTGAGAGTGGCACAGAGAGTGTTCCGGGGTGGTCTTTTAAGAGGTGACGAGGTTCCAGGTGCTGATGGTGCTCACCGGGGTGGTTTTAGTGAGGTTAAAATGCTATACTCCCTGGTCTTTGCCCCAAAAGTCCAGTTGCCATACATAAAAAAAAAATGCATAAAGCTTCTTGAATTTTACGTCACCTCATTTGAGCTCGATCCCAGCATCCACATTCTTACAACGTGTGCAAAACAACAACAAAATAAACCTAACTTTTCTAAATACTGTAATCATTTACCTAAAATCTTAATTACTCTGCGGTACCATAACCAGGTGAATTGATGTGATGTAACAGAGTTAGATAAATTGTGATGAATAAATCCTTTTTGGAAAGTTACTAAGTACCTAATAAAAATATGCCTCGTTAACGATATTCTGATTTTGTAGCCAAAAGAGGTAATCAGACATAAAAGTTCTCAATGACAAGTTGACAATGAGATTTAATTACTTACTACACTATTTGATATTTATGTATTTGATACTTATGTCTTGTTTGCAATCGCCTTCCTTACTCCCATAGAAGACGGTTGCAGTTGTGTTTGTTATTACCGAAAACGATGACTATGTTGTCGGTTTTTATATTCCTCTCAAGAGGAAACGCTTCTTAGGTTTTCTTTGAAACTATTATGACACTAGAGCGGCCCGCCCCGGCTTTACCTGAGTCTTAATAATGTGTATCCACAATCTGGAACAATGTACCATAACAGTAATATTCCAATACAAAATCAATATTCTTGTCTCATCTAGGACCCACATTTCTACATGCGTCATAGAACCGGTCCATTACGAGGGGATAGCGTGACGACCACGACTTTTCTAGGTTTGACTTGTAGCCGCACCGATCAACCGATTAGCCCGGCTCACCGTTTGTTACTGACATGAATACTGAAACTACTACCTACTTTGTTTGCGGATTGAAGATAATTATGCCACTGATACTTTATTGTTTGCAGAAAATGTTGGGATGAAACGGCTCGGTTTATCTGTGTTTTATTGTATGGGTCGACTAAGTGATGTTATAGGAGGAACCTTTTTTTATGGTCAGGGAAATGATCCAATGACTTCACCCGCTCTGGGTGAAGCGGGAGGGCGTGTCAGACTTGAACCGACTAAAACCTATCCGTGTTCCTTCAGTTGCTTGTGCCAGGACCGCGGTAACTCTCTTCCAAATTTATCCGCGACCCAGACAGGCATCGGCCCTAACGGACCCCGTCAGTTTTGCTGACATCTCTTTGTGGTGCGCGTGGAAGACTACGCGCCGTCGATTCGGGCCCTTATTGGACGGCGAGCTACCGCCGTCTGTGCCCAGGGCTTCCTCCTCCGCCTCCTCCTTTGCGATCATTGCTTGCTTCGCAGAAGAATGTGACTTCCCATGAACTCTCGTTTGGTACCATGGCCTCGACCGGGGCCGGACGCGTGAAGATGTGGATGAGCCTAGCTAGTAGACCGGCAAATGAAGTGCGTAGATAAATTCATCAAGTTGATGTACAGGGCAACTGGGGAGAATGGAAGAATGTGCCAATACCAAGTAAGTAACGCGGACAAAAATAAGGCATCAAAATAATTAGAAAAGCATCAAATCATCAGCATCGGATCTTTATTTTAAGTTGCACCCGCCATCTTCTATCTCTGCACTACCCTAGGCGAAAATATCTAAGACATTTATTTAGTGCGCCTTTGTATTTGTGATTTTTACTTGTGCATAAAGTTTTAATAAATAAATATACATCACAAGGCGCATGGCCATTTCGCAGTCTACAGCAAGTTCACGCAGCACACAAAAAGGAGCGATTGTTTACAATTTATTCACCTTCCAAAGGGTAGTAAAACATTTAACAAACGATGCACACATTAATAACTCGTTTGAGTTTCCTTAATGCTTCCCGGAGCTTGATAAAAACATTACGACGGACGGGATGGAGTAATGCACAATTGCACAAACAAACGAAAGCGGAGCGCAGATGGCGCTGCGAACGATCGCGAGCATTTTAATTTCGTTCCGCTCCTACAAGCACGCAGGGACATGTAACTGGCTCCGTTTTACATACTCTCTTTTATTTATGTGTCAGTTTTGTCGTTTGTACGACGTACTGGTTTTATTACACTTTAAATTCTGATCTGGGAATCAATTTTACTGCGGGTTTGGTAATTTCGTTTGGGGATTGCGACACAGATGTGGAAGCACATTTTGTAAGCATCTGAGGGGAAAAACCGTATTTTGAAGTACGTTCGTATTCTTATCTAAGTTAAAAGTAAGTCGGTCAAACACATTCTAATCTACTTGAATTTTTGACAAGCTTTAGATATTGATTGTCGATGAGATAAGATAGTGACTTGAACTTTAATGTTTTTTTAAGAAATAGAATGATGTCGTTCTTGATGGTGCTCGATGCCTATGGGTTTTCCGTTAAGTGGCACTTTTATGAAGAGTACAAAATGTCCATCTCCCTTTTGACTTACACACGCTCTTTTTGTTTGCTGTTAAATTAAGTCGTGCAATTTTTCATTCTCCCACATACCTACTTATCTTTTTTTATGATGCTGAACTGCCAACATGGGGTTAATGTGGCTTCATCATCATTATCATTTCAGTCCGGAATCACCCACTGCCGAGTACAGGCCTCCTCTTCCTTCTACCATAGGTATCTCCCGGTTCCGTGCGTCCCTCATCCAGGTGCTTTATTTAACCTTACGTGATGTGACGCTCATTTATTCGCATTTTTTTAAATCATGTTCAGAACTCAAATAAACAACTTAATCTACTTTAGACTGATATTGATAAATGAATGTTGTACTTCGTTACTTTGCTTGGACATTTGGACAGCAACAATAAAAAATATATGCCGTAGTCCAATTGGCCTTAGAACAATTAATCTTAGGCTGACTCATTCGCGTATTAGACGAGACAGACGACAGATACAAAACGATTTATAATCGAGACCTTGACCCTGAAGCTTTTTTTAACACGCATTTGATATTTATGCCATGTGTAATACAGATTTTGAACGTGAAACGTTTAATGGGGTTCTTACTTTCAATAGGC
This sequence comes from Orthosia gothica, assembly GCA_949775005.1. NCBI lineage: Eukaryota > Metazoa > Arthropoda > Insecta > Lepidoptera > Noctuidae > Orthosia > Orthosia gothica. Next base: position 26,545,884 of record OX459050.1, read on the forward strand.
TCATTGAAAACGCATGTGACTTAAAGGTGCGTGAATGTTAAAGTGTATCGAGGGAGAGGGAAGCCAAAGAAAAGCTGAATGGATTTTATAAAGCATCATATGAAAGAAAAAGAACCCCGACCTTAAGTAACATATGATACGGGCAGAAAGATGATGATGATAAGGACATCATTGTATGTGACCATACAAAAGTTTCTGTAGCATAGTGAACAGTTTATCGTGTGATCGACAACATCTTTCAAATCAGCGACGTCGACTAGGTACCGACGAAGGAAACCTTTCTGTGGCTAATTTGACCATGATATAGAACAAAAAAATGTTAAAGCGCAATAAGTCCAAAAAATATGTCGTTCTATAAGCCAACATGTTGTCAATAGCAATAAATTACAATTAATCAGTTACACAAGGTCGCGGAATCTTTTGAATTACAATGTAAGGGTTTTTAAAACTGTTATGGAACTTTAAACTGAATAGGTACGTAGAAACTTAGAGCACACAGGACTGTTTTCCTTCGTAGTATTGTCTCTTTGACCCATTGAATGGTCAAAAGCCTAAGCGTGGAGTCCTTTTGATAATTCAAGTTGATAGTTCTTTAGATCTAAATAGTATTTAGGGTCTTATGATGGGGCCGGAATATGGCTATAGGATAAAATGTATGGGATTGTCAAATTCTAGCGATATGTCAATTATTTTAGACATTTGACAACCGTTATCGCTAATAGAATATCACTTTGTGAGCCCTGCGTGACCTTCTGGAGTCCCGAGTTCAAACCCATGTTCAGGAAAAGTGTTATTGTCGATTTATTTTTGGAAAATTCTCAGGACTAAATTAGCGCAAGCGTGATATAATGTTAGGATAAGATCAAATGAATGTGACATTCTCGTAACATTTTACATGGGAATGTACCAAACTGGGTACAGGGCAGGGCAGACAGCACGCCCAATGGGACACCTTTCGGTACAGTCAAACGAGAGAGTGAAAACTATTTGCATATAATGTGGGACCCTATTAAAAAGCTAGCTAAAATCGAAGTTTTTGTGAATTCTGCTATGATAGAATCTCATAAAATATGAATTATATCCTATATAGAGCATTATGTTTTATGCAACACGTGAAATCCCTACCAATTTATACATCAACATTGCGAATTTGCGACTAATAGTTTACATTCATAAAATATAACATCACGTTTGTATTCACCGAGGGTATAACAGAGTCACCCACATTTCGCAAATCAAGTTTTATAGTACCACAAATAATATAATACTAGCATACAGATGCCTAATCGCATACAAAAAAAACTATTCATTTGAGGTTGGAAAAATGCCGACTGCTTGGAAGCAAGCTAACGTACAGCCCGTGCCCAAGAAGGGCAGTCGAGCTGACCCGGCCAACTACAGACCCATATCTGTAACCTCCATACTCTGTAAGAGTATGGAACGTGTACTCAATATAAAACTCCTGGCATACCTAGAAGCAAACGATATCATTAATGACCGCCAATACGGTTTCGCCGAAATCGGTCTACTGGGGATCTTCTTAGCGTATGCCATTCGCATCTGGTGAGGCCATCGAGAGGCACGGGGAAGCGCTTGTCGTCTCCCTCGACATCTCGAAGGCTTTTGATAGGGTCTGGCACGAAAGCCTTATTGGTAAGCTTCCTTCATTCGGTCTGCCTGGTGGTCTGTGTGATTGGATTGCAGACTTCCTGAGAGATCGGTTCATTCGAGTGGTTATCGATGGCTGCTCGTCGGACCAATTGGATATTAATGCCAGGGTCCCTCAGGGGTCGGTACTCTCAGCAACTTTATTCTTGCTTCACATTAACGATCTGCTAAAACCCGGCACCTTTGGGTATGCAGACGACAGCACTGTTGCAGAGAGATACATGTCCTCAGTTCCAGTCTCTCCGTGAGGCCATGAGTGGAGCACTTGAACCTGTCCTTGCAGGCAGTCTCCGAATGGGGCGATGCCAATCTGGTCAGGTTTAATGCTGCTAAAACCCAGGCGTGTCTTTTTCCGCTAAAAGAAGCCAATTTCACCCGGCTCCAACTTTCCGAGATGTGACCGTGCCAATAACTGACCATCTTGAGCTTCTTGGCGTTACGTTGACATTGACTCTCAATTTTGGCCCATACATTGAGGCAAAGGCTCAGCTGGCTGCCAAAAAGCTGGGGATCCTTGCAAAGGTTAGAAGGTACTATAGAGGACGTAGCCAGCGAATAATGAATTAACTCAGAAATTACTTTTTAACCGACTTACCAAAAAGGAGGAGGTTCTATGTTCGACTTCTTGTATGTTTTTTTTTTTTTTTTTTTTTTTTTTTATGTATGTTCACCGATATCTTTGTCAATTGTGGACCGATTTTGAAAATTCTTTTTTTGTTTGAAGGAGTATGTTTCGAAATTGGTCCCATTTTAATTTGGTGAAGGTCTGATGAAGAACTTCGGCGATACACAACAGAACTCTTCAATAAATAACGGCAAAACTCTCGGGATTGCTGCAATCGCATGTCTGTTTGTTGTTTATACCATTTCATAACATAACATCACGCCAGTACGCTCTAAAGGGGTACGCAGATCTCTCATATCACCGGTTATGTTCAAGTTTTATGTTATTCGGTTAATCTATTCTGGAGTTATAGGGACCTTAATCAACAACTTGCTATTAGGTAGGTAAAACTAAAAAGGGAAAAATAAAAAACTTTTTTGCAAAAAAATACTACCGACTTCCAAATGAAAAACTACAAAGTGAAAAATAACTTAACTTTTGGAAGTCGGTGTCCTTATCGCAATAAATGTTTCCTACGAAAGACACCGACTTCCAAAAGTTAAGTTATTTTTCACTTTGTAGTTTTTCATTTGGAAGTCGGTAGTATTTTTTTGCAAAAAAGTTTTTTTATCTATACCAATATTATAAAGAGGAAAGATTTTTTTGATTGTTTGTTTGTTTTTTTGTACCGAATAGGCTCCGAACCTACTGGACCGATTTAAAAAATTCTTTCACCTTTGGAAAGCTACATTATTCCTGAGTTACATAGGCTAGAATTTTGACGGGCGGGAAGCCGCGGGAGTCAGCTAGTATTTTATATATTTAGCGAGAATGCCACAATATGCCTGCCTTTAGGCGGCTTCTATCCAATTCCCTGACATTCAATTCAAACTTAACAAAAAAACATCTTCATTTATTTTATGTTAAACTTGACAAAAAACATCATTTATTTTATGTTCAGTTCCCTTTCAAGACGTTATTTGTTGCCAGTCTTAATATAGGCAAGCAGGTTGCCTCTTCACAGTACTGCACGTCAGAACAGATGCTCAGCTTGTATCAAGCGCAAGTTCGATCATGCATGGAGTACTGTTCTCATCTCTGGGACGGATCTGCCAAATACTAGCGGGATGCACTAGAGTCGATGGAAAAACGGGCCAAGAGGCTCATCGGTAATAAGGCACTGGTTAAGACAAAGCTCCAGAGCCTTGAACATCGTCGCCGAATTGCCAGCTTGGCAGTTTTTTATCGGTTGCATTTCGGGGAGTGTGCGATGGAATTGCAAGGTCTAATTCCGCCAAGACCGTTTTATCATCGGACTACAAGACTTACGGCGATGCACCATCAATACATGGTGGACATCCCACCCATACGCACTAAACGTTTTGGAAATACTTTTATTATGCGTACAGCTAAGGAGTGGAATTCCCTGCCGGAGTCTGTGTTTCTCGATAGCTACAAACTAGGGGTCTTAAAGTCAAGAGTGAATGGGTTACTTCTAGGCAAGCGTGCTTCACCGTCGACCACATCATCACTTACCATCAGGTGAGATAGTGGTCAAGCGCGAACCTGTATCATATAAAAAAAAACTAACGATTTTCGTCTGAATAAGCTGATTATTTTTATAAGTAGGAACTTCGATCGCGTTCGGTTCTATTCCACGGCTATAGATAGTGTTAGCAGCGAATTGCAAGTAAAAGGGTTTACTCGGTTTGTGACTATCTTTTTCTTTAAATACAGTGACGTTTTTAGAGTCTCATTGTACCAAAATGTGTTACATACAAATTTTAAATATTGAGTGGCATGCCTCACAAATTTAAAACGGCGCCATCTATTGGAACCAATTTGAAATGATTTTTGAATCTGAATTAATATATATTTATAGCCCAATATTCCTTAATTTTGTGCTTAAGTCTGTTCATTAAACAATAACATACAATTATTGTAATCAATTCTAGAAAATGTTAATTTTACACACAATTCAATAACAAATCGATGCATATCGCGCCATCTAGTGACATTTATTTGAACCAAATTTTCTTTGTTAGCGCTAGGACCCCGTTATAGTACTGCGAGTCAAATTGTCACAGCTACCTTATTTACTACACGAGTGACACAAAAACAAGTCACAAACAAAACTCACTCCCATAACTTCTGCCTTCACCTGTACCAGAATTTACGCAACACCGTGTACTTTACAAATATCGGCAAAGTACGAAGGTTCGTTGTCCGATACTGGCTCACTGGGCTTGTTTGCCGTGCTCTTATCAGTTCGCATAGATCGACGGGAACGCGGAAACTCTTACTTCGTTATCGACTTGACAGAATTGCAACTCGGAATATTGATTGTACTTGGTTTGTCCAATCTTGTTAGTTGTACTACAGGGAAGTTTGTTGTGACTGCGACTGTACTAGTTTAGTGCGAATGGATGGGTGAAGTTCGACTGCCATTTTTTTTTTTGGTAGTTGTTAGATGCTGGCTGTTAAGAAACTGTTGGGCCAAGTTGGAGGATATTGTTAACAAGACTTTACTGGTTCTTACTAACGGAATACTTACATTTCCTAATATCTACAACCTGGGGTTTTTTAAGTAAAGAGTTGAATATTAGTTCTTACCGAGCGTTATCCATTGCCAACCTCAGAAATTGCTGAAAATTCTTTTTTATTACGGTTTATTATACGGTAGCTAACTTTTATTTATTCATTTATGACCTTCAACGAAATATGTACACAAGAAAAAAGAATTAACAAAATAAAGTAATGTACCAATTAAAGGTCGCCACAATATGTTTAAGAGTATCGACTAAGTAAAAAACTAGACAAGAGATGAGTGAATTTTCGAAAACAAACATTAATTAATTTTGATTAAACAAATAACAAACTGAACAATGAATATAATATGATGGCCATTTTAGCAGCGTATCCCATATGCAATACTTATGGTCTCATATGAGCGATTAAAAAAGCTCTAGGATTCATAATGCAGGTCATAATATAGCCCACAAAATTTGTCCTATATTTTGTGTACCGTCCCAATTGCTACCACATGTTGTAACTTGTAGCCAACAATCAAATGGGTCAAGTACACAAATGTCTTAAATCTCGAACACCACAGCACAAAACAAAATATTTACTTTTGACAACGTTACAGGTTTAGAAAACCGTTATTTTTGATAAAAACGTATCGACATGATATTATAAAATACTAGTTTTCCGCCCACACACGTACAGTCAAATGGTCAAGTGTCAAACTAAACTAAATACCCAGAAAACGACCGTTTGTAAGGGTCTGTACACATGGGTGACGAAAAGTCGCGCGGTGTCTTACCTTTTGTACAGCAGCGTTCCAAAAACAAAACAAGTTTATGGATTTTTTGCTTTTTCTTATCGGCCAAGATTTTCTTTGAGAAAAAGGCATTATTTTTTTAAACAAGCTTTTAAGCTTACCGCGTACATTGTTAACCAAATTTCAAACCAAACGTATTTGCAAGATTTCAGCTGAATCAATAAGAAATAAAATCTTGTTAAATAGAATATACTTACACACGGACTTGGGATTCTAAAATGTTTTAGATTGTATGGATTCGTTCAGACTTATTTATGTCTATCTGTTCTAACATTAACATTAAATTCGATAAGATAATTACATTTAGCACAGACGACTGTGCTCATTAGTGTAACGGAGATTAATCCATTAAACCTTTAATGCATTTACTATTTCAATTATTAAGTAAATTGAAAGCTTTTAGTTCTCACTAATTGAATCCTTACTGATTATGCTGCTTCGGAAGCTTTTCACTTAATAACCAAATTACTGAGAACTACTTATAAAACAAATTAACAAACTAAAAATACACTGTAAAATATTGTTTTTAGAGAAAAGAGAAATTTTCGAACACAGAAAAATCATTCAGTTTTTCCTAGAATAGCAGGCGTTTGAGCCGTTACTTATATTAGTCTAATATGTAAGCACCTTAAACGATACGAACAAATTCATATAGACGTCGCGACAACGCCATTATAAATATATTTATAGATCATAAATTAGTATTAAATTTCCGGATTATGACTCGATGAGATTTGATATCACACATTTACATTTTAATAGCACCAATATCGGAATAACACCTATTTAATAGGGCGCTCATTCAAAGGATTAAAATAAAAGTATGGAGGAGTCGAAAGGTACGGAGGTAATCTAATAAATTGTATGATCAATGGGTATAATACGTTTATTCTTTTAAAGCGTGAATATTTCTTTGGAAAAGTCGCCTCCATTTTATATTCTAATATCTTGTCTCAATATTATTTAGTTATATTTATAAATTAAGTGAATATTCAGCTAATGGTATCGTAAAATCCGATTTCCATTTGAAGTGATTCACTCTTGAGGAGCGGAGTGCGAACAAATCGTTGAAGAGTCATTTTGCGTGAACACGCGGAATACAAATCAGGAGGTCTGAACGTGGCCGTAAATACGTTTGAAATATGACTTATTTGGATTTATTTGATATTTATTTTAGAGTGGACAAATTTTATTTAAGATGCCTCTTTAAAAGCAGTATTAAACGGAAGCGTTCCTCTAATGATGCTTGAGTATACAGCTGTCAGCTTCACAACTCATTCAAATCCCGTCATTGATAACAAGCATACAAATTTAAAATTACAATTTGATCATTTCATCGTTCGGAATGAGGCCGACAAATGCTGCCTAATCTAAATATAATATAAAATCTCATTAAAAAGAGAAAAAAAACCGATGACACGTAATGCTTTGTAAAGCTAGAATTTTCACTCGAGTTCGTATCGAGATAAAATTACCGATTTCATCGTCATCAATCAATTCTGGCTGGTACACGCTGACGCGACCATTTGTTAGCTCTCCTGCCTATTGCCGTCGGTTAATGACTTGAAAACCCGTCGTTTATTTATTCATACACCAAATTCTGTGTTTGGAACGATTAAATTGCTATCATGTTTACGTATGTTGGTAGTAGTGCGACTGTATATAAAAGTATAGAAATAACTGCTGATTTTAATATTTATTCCCATTCATAAAACTTTCCGTATATTAACTTTGATGATATATATTATACGATATAGTTGCAGAATTTAAATAGAGTGTAGAAATTTCAGACTACTTCCACTTTTCAGAATGCCCTTATTTTAGGAATGGTGTGGCAATGTTTTTTTTTTTTTAAATTGTGAACAAATTGTTTTGTTACGACTTAGAAATGTGTATTTTACAAAGAGGATAAGGATTACTGTTACTAGAGTATTCTACTCGATGATCCAGTACCATATTTTATGGTATAAGGGCAGGCAGATGATTTAGGTACTTTATTTATTTATTTATTATATACTTTATTGTACACCACTTAAATAATTACAGGACAAAACATTTATAAAGATAAGTGTACAATGGGCGGTCTTACTTTCTAAGTTTTTATTTTTTTTATTGTGACAAACCCACCGCACTCTTCCCAAACCCCTGCATCTCCTGAAAGTCCTCCATAATCAACAGTGGTGACCACCAGAAAAACGCCGAGGCAATGAACCTCGACGAAGTCCCGGTGAATAAATTTAACAGTCATGGATCCCGAAACGATATTAAACAGAAAAGAAAAAAGGAGGAGTAGGTAAACAAAAACATACACGTTCCACTTCCCCCCATATCAAGCAGAAGACAGAACAAACAAGGCCAATAGGCACAAAGGTAATTTACAACTATTGTAAGCCCAGTTGCTTAGCACCAAGGATAAAAAATAACATTACTTTAATTTATATTTGATTTTAATATTTTGATTTTAATAATTATGACAAAAACGCTCGAAACCACCGAAATTTTTAAGTTTATCTTAACATCAATGATTAAGGAAAACATCGTGAGGAAACCTGGACTTGGATATAGTTAATATAAGTCTGTAATGGTCATCCCACCTGCGTGGTAAATTATGCCTTTTCTGTATACTAATAGGTCTTTGCCCTGCAGTGGGATAGGAACAGTCTGGTACAATAAGAATCATCCAATTTCGTAACTCTAACCAAATTGAACCATCATTTCAGTCCGGTTACGTTACGCCATGTCCTATTTTATACGTCTTAACTAATCAAGCGTATCCAATTCAGCCCATCAGCTCAATTGCTCTTAATACGGATTGCTCATGGCCGAAATACGACGCGAATTTTTTAATTACACCTAGGGCTGGTCCTAAAAACAGAAAGGTCAAAACAGGTCAGCTAGTTTCGCCCGACTTGTGGGTAAGAAGACCAGACAGGTTTTTTGAAAATGATAATATGTCTGTAAATCTAAGATTTAACTTTGGTTGGTCAGACTAAAGAGAAGGAGCCCGTTAAGCCAGACTTTTGGGTACCAAGGTCGAAAACCTTATTAAACGATTTTAAATTTTGTGACATAGTTTTAAAATGTCAAACATGATTGTACTAGAATCTAATGGTTTTAGATCATTTATTACAAAATGGGTGGTATTTAATACTTTAACTGTAATTCCCCTTTTTTCAATCAAAATATTCGAAATTACTACCAAAAATACTGAATTGCACACTAAATTTGCTCATCAAATGAATGAATTATACTATACTGCTAGATCTTTAAAGCTTAACTGTTTTACTGAATAACTATCTGTTAACTAAAAGTAAATCTAATAATTCTTCGAGTGCAACAAAATATTTAAGTTTTAAGGGAGGGGGGGAAACGAAACAAAGTCGACGGAGCCCCGCTGCGCAGGGCTCCTATTTCTGTCTGCAGGGTCTAAAGTAACCTAACATGAAGGAGATGACGGGAGCTGAGTTCGCTCGCTTTGCTCGCTCACTTCAGCTCCCGTCATCTCCTTCGAACCTAACCTATCCGTGTCGGGGTGCCCTAAGCTCCCGAGCTCGCTTCGCTCGCTCTTGGACTAATTCACATTTATTTTATATTTAATTGAATAATTTGTGTGCAAATCAGTATTTTTGTTTTACGGTGAGTAATATTGTTTTGCAGTAGGTTATTAGTGGAGATATTTTGTTTGCTTAAATTTCTAAATAGAGGTGCAGTTAAAAATTCCCCTTACAAAATCCATTTAACTTCATATGAAATAGCAGAAACATCTTTATATATTTCTCACTGACAATCGAAGTGACTGGTAAAATGTATAAACCCAAAGCCGTACAGGCTCTATTTAGGCCAGACTGGCATCTAAAACGCCTAAGTATGTCCTTTACCCGGAAGTCTGCCAAAGAGGCAGCCCTAATTACACCCATCAGAAACCGGGTGCCGGGGCCGTTGTACTTATTAATCGGTTTTGTCATCGAACGACAAGCGGTATGCATTTTTAATACACGAAATATCGCAATTATGGTTGTTGTTGGGCAGACCACCGACGAGGTAATTGTGTATACTACCCACGAATATGCCTTGAGGTCAAGTGGTCCCTTTTCGGGCAGACAGTGACGTTTTTACGTCACTTTTTATTTATAATGTAGTCTTCAAAGGATGAATTGGATGTGAAGTTGACTTGCTACCTAAAGCCAAGCTCTTAAACTAAAATAATACACAAATAAGAATTGCATTAGCTTATATCCTCTAATGTTTTAGGCATTTTGATCAATACACTGCAGCATTGTTTATTCTAATAATCGGTTTTAAAAGGGTTTATAAGGTTATCATAAAATCATAACATCTCATTCTAACAAAGGAAACTTACCCTTCTCTAACCTAAATAGGAGTGCGTGATTGAACTACTTTTTACAAGATTGAATGGCATGCCGACGACGTACTAATACAATAATCACATTCCTGAGTCATTATACCATCCCACAATGACATCAGGGACTTGATTAATTAATAAAAACCTTGCACAACGCCGAGACACTACACATATGAACATTACTAAGAATTACACTCGGCAAACAAATTCAGACGTAGTCATTCAATCAACCTTAAAGGAAACTCAGAATCTATTAAAGAAGGGGCAATATATTCTCATTAATGTCAAAATGCCGACCACTTTTTACTCGCCTTATCAAAATCGCCAACGATTAATCTAATTAAGGCATTCTTCTGATCGCACCCATAGATTCCGATACCTATTCAAACATTTTTGAGATATTTCAACTCCCCATCCTGGCTAAGTGGACTGCGAACGGAATTTTAATTAAAGATACATTTAAATCACGTTGTTTTATATAGTTTTTGAAAAAGGAACAATGCATTTTATCACCTACATTTAAAAGAGAGGAAATATTGGTACTTATGCTGTTTTGGCATTATGATTAGTACTGTTTTTTTTTCTATTTTGTCTGTAAAATATTACGCTCGTTTTTTTGTATGTAAATTTCAAAGTTAATAATGTATGTTTACGAGCACTGCGCTGAACCGAGACATTCTGCTATTATTTATTATTGGGGTGAGATTGTTGGTGGCTCAAAGATAAAATAAGCTTGTATATGAACGTACTATGAAGCTTTCTCGGATGGCAACGAGAGAGTAAGTAAAAAATAAAAAAGAAAACAACTATTATTTTTCTACTACTTAATATACTTCCTTACGTATTGAAACTTACGGTGTAAAGCTTTCCTAGAAAAGAAGTAAAATGCAATCCAACTCATAATAAAGAGAGATAGCTTTATGTTCCTACTTACTTAAATGCAATCTTTTACTTCAGCGAAATCACTAGACTACTTGAATTTACGCATAACTCAAAATAAATGAGACAGCTTTCTTACTATCTTTAAAGTAAACATCTGCAGAAAAACTACAAGGATGAAAAACGATAAAAATAATGCAGACATTCTACAGTTACGATTTCATCTAAGCTCTGTACCTACTTCACTCTCAAACTAGTTGAAATAAATATATTTGCAACCCTATAATTCTGATGAACTATTTAAAATTCTGTCTGCCATTCTAAATTCAGATCTTCACTGGTCTGCCTTGCTATATAAGGTATAATGTGATCAAGTTGGCTCGAGAAGCGTATAAAGAAACCTGTGATACCGGTTACAAACTGCGAACCAGATACATTATCTATCTGAGAAATGGTTGGTGACGACAAAAAGAAGATCGATAGTGCCCTAGACACAGTGAAAGTAAGCACTGAATAGGTAAACTGCAGTATAACTTTACTAAGTATTGGTTTTGTACGACCTTGCTCCAGTTTTGTTCGTAATTGTTTGTTAGTCGATTATACGGTTAAAAGTTCGCATTAGACTTGGAATGGCATTTTCATAGGCCAAGCGGATGAAAATTCTGTGCATTTTTTGGTATTTAGACACTCGTAGGACCAATTTATGACGATGAAGAGAAAAAGAACAACCACTTAAATACAAGTAGGTTCATAAATAAATCAATGTATGTCTCTGTGGTATTGATAACTATTGTTGAGCATGGTAACAATATCATTTTTATCAGGCCGTGTAGCTAATTTAAAGATAGAAATCAAACATTTTATAGTGCTTCAAGTTTCAATGTATTTGTGTATATAGATCTGTCTGTGGCATCATAGCTCATAAACGGATAAAACAATTATTTTTTTGTTAGGAAGGTGACTTTATCGAGAGTGTTTTTAGTTTAATGAAAATTTGTTCAGCCGTTCTAAAGTTATGGGCGTATTACTGTTTGAATCAGTGTGTTTTCAATAGATTGTCGATCGAAGCGTGTCTACTATTATGTGGCATGAAATAAAAAAACAATAAAAAAAAATTACTTGTTACAATGTTGGGTAGTAAGTAAACAAGAAATTAAAAATAAAATTGTGGATATAGTCGTCAGGCAACTTGGAAATATAGCAGCCAACTATCAAAACTTGCTTGGATTTAAATATATACCACACCTTGTACGTAACACAGTCAATCACTCCCTGTCACCTCTAACAGGGGCTTATTCAAATGCAAAACATGATATAACTGACTTCAGGAAAAAAAAGTGCTCCGTTAATCCTGTTTAGGATTTTCACGACCAGAGACTGAAGACAAAGTATGGAAGTATATGGGATTGACTACATGAAATTATTTAATTAATCTTTGTTTAATTGCTCTCTAAATATTTTTATCAAAAATCCAAATTTTTCGTAAAAGAGATGTTTAACTATTTTGGTGTATTTAATTTTATTCTATTTTATGCTATGTGCAGGCAATACTTTGTCTTCTGCTTTGGGTAGTTTCTTGTTTGGCTACACATATAAAATTATTTATCGATATATTATGATTATTACTTTTATATATTAATCACTATTCAATTAATCAGGAAACGTTGATACAGGAAGTGTCACGCTTGTTCTTCGTGACAGAAATTGCACGACCACAAACAATTACTTACAATCGTGACAACAGTGCGTACGAATACCAATAAACTAAGTACTTAGTATTATAAATATAATAATATCTCATATATTGTCCATTCGTATTTCTTATTATTTCATTTATATTTCTGTAAATGGGTTTTGCCAGAAAGGGTAAGCAGAATTTTAAGTAATATCAATGATGAAGGTGGCAAGTTATTAGAATTTATTACGTGGTTTGAATATAATGATATATAGACAGCGGACTTTACGTAAGAGACCACTACTCTATCCAGATATATAATAATATATTATTATGTGTATATAATCATAACGTAATGTACACTTTAACTACCGCTACCGTACGGGTTTTCCATCAAATAACTATACAATCTTAATGTAATAATGAAGCTTAATAACCACTATATATCCAGCCCAATATAGCAACAATGACGTCACGGATAATTGACCAAGCTACTCCAATAAATGACTCAGATTGGACCTTCAAAGATAAAAAGCAATTAAAACTATCTCTAAGCATAAGTGCTGAACATATGGATGTAAAACCACATAAAAGCAATGCTGTAGCTATCTCAAAACGGTATGAAGGAACTTATTATAGATACGAACAAACATCTGGTCTGAAGCCCGATGAAGACGTCAAGCGCAGAGCTCTTCCCACGATCATTGAATACGTCTTTCCGAAGCCCTTTTAGCTTCAATTTAGTAGATAAGTAAATAGTGTAGTTATTTTAGAAACTAGGTTAATAGTTGAACGACTTAAGCCACGACATTGATGTAATTGCTATTCGCTACTACAAATTGTTGGCTCTGACCATGATATTGTTTGTGTAACTTTGGAATGTAAGGTTTGGCTTCATTTGGAAGTATGCGGTTATTACATACCTTTGTTGGAAGTGTGTTAGAATTCTTGTAAGAATGTAGAGACTTGTTAATAAATATTATTAATTTTGGAGAAACCAAAAACTATTGGTTTGGGTTTATGTTACTACGTAAAAAAATGTTTTTGGGTTTCTGTATACCTCGCTTATAAAACATATTTTCTTTACCTATTTTTAATAATAAAGCTAAATTTTGGGGTCAATATAAAATTAACGTGTCCCCTGTTCTAATATGATACTCGAAAATGCAATATGTAAATTAATTGCGCACCTAATACAAAACATGTGTCCAGAAATTCTTAAAATAGAACTGCGTACTCACACATTATCATAAGAACCAAGCCGGTTCACCCTGAAGCGAAAAGACAACCCAAATCTGATGACATCAACCGAACATCTGTCCTGAAAGCTTTTGTTGATACCCCTTTATACCACCAAGGACAAACTAAAGTATACAAAAGCACACGTGGCCCTTTGTTTGTATTACTAAGCTCAACGTTGCATTGAAGACCACGCCCGTACACTCCCCAATGTCTTATCTTTCGGTTCACCATAACCATTTAAACGAACACCTAATCCATCGTATATCTCATTACTGAGTGACCTATTGAAAGGTCAGTAGGGGTCAATTTAGAATGGGCGAATTGAATCTAGTTGACACGCTAATGCCATGGTATCTCGACATCGACTCGGGACTCGGGAATAATCTAGACGTGTCTAGACCATTCTTGAGAGTTTGAGACAGCTGATGTGCATTTGTTTGATGGTTATTAATTTAAGTGTCAATCATTGTATATAATTTTATTGCATCAACATCCTTTCTAATTGTATGTTATCTGAAGCAGTTTGATCGAAATTAATGGATACCCTTTTTGTCTTGTTGTAGACTGAACGATTACCAATGTTATTATGATTCGAATTTGATTTGAGATAATAAATAGGTGTAAGCTTTTGCTATGATCCATTGTCATTCATATTATCATTCTGCTAAGTAAGTAAGTAAGATATGAGGTTCGGCGTCTTATAAGCATTTGAAATAATGCAGACTGATATAATTTGTCACCACTAAGGTGACTTAAATTGGGAAGACAATGCGTCTATCTAGACTAACAGTTATCTCACAGCTCTTCTAAGAAAACCCTGTCTCAAGCTATAAAGGTAATTTTCTCGTATTTATGAGTCACTTAGCTTCACCTACTCGTTCATCGGCTTTTTCACAATTGTTTGTAGAACAATGATGGGACAGTGACAACTGTGACTCTACCCACAGTTTACGGGCATTCTGTGACAAATCGTCGGAACGAAGGTGGTTCCTGCTATTGTTTAAAGTTGCTACCATGAACTCAGGTTTACTCAACCTCGTAGTATGATATACGGGCGGATTCCCACGCTACATCACATGTCAGTGTGAGCATATTGTCCATTCCAGCTGAATCTTTTGTTTTGATCGGCACCATGCTCTATTTTGTTTCAACACGGTCTAGTTCAGGTGCAGTTATGTTTTGTGACCTGAGAACGAACTAGATGAAAACATTCCATATAGGAGCCATTGAAGGCTATCATCTAGATAACTCGCAAGGTTATTGAATCGATATAGCATAATATAAATAAAACAAATGTTTAAGAGAACAAATTTAAAAATTGATTACATTTGTATGTCCGAAGGGTGAGGTACCTGAGACAGTAAACAACAATAATGTAATAAGGGTCAACGTTATAGCCATCAAAGGGCGCAAGTGATCCGTTTTGTATAATACGTTGTAGTACCAAAGTTGAAGATGTGTTACGTAACAGAAATTTCACAGCTGGATTTGTCAGCAAAAAGGTGCTCAGCCCTTTTTACAATTTACTAATGCGGTGCAAAACGAGCGTTTACAGTCATTTTATTCTCGGCACGTCAACACTTACATACAAAAAAGTACAAGGGGCAAAGCAGAATCCCCTAAGTAGAGCGACAAATTTAGCCTTTTCATTGTGTCATTATATTTAAATGCAGCGGGGTGCCGCCACATTTTACCAAAAAAATAAAATCACCTGTCGTATTAGCGTCAAGGGAAAATGCTTCACAATTTCAAAACCTCAGAGGGCATTTTTGCGTGGCCAGACTAAAAGACCATTTTAAGTTCCGCTTAAATAGAGAGATAATTTGGAGGTGAATGTTGTGACATAAATTTGGATCGTCGGAGTATGAAGATAAAGAATATAATGGCGTGCGAGGACGTTTTGCTGGACAAAAGAGTGAGTAGTTGGATTAGGGCAAGGGGAAACACAGTGTCAGCTCCGTTTTGTTTGTATTGTCCTCATGTGATTCTTTGAGAGGAGCTGAAATCCGGAAGCCGCTCCTTTACGTGTTCTAGATTCTTGTTGGCAAGGTTAGAGTTCAATCAATGTGACTGCTGTGACACTGTCATGTTACGAAGATTGCATTGGGAGTTAGGGATCGAGTTAATTCTTGCCTCTACCTCGTTGGAAAACTTCAATAGATTATAGTCTTCTTTGATTAAGAACAAAATATTTATCAAAATATTCCCGTATTGAGAATTTTGAGTTAACAAGTAAAATTTCACAATTTAAAAAACCTCCCGCGATCTTCCGGTTTATCTTGCGAAACACCCTGATTCAACCAGTAAAACGCCAATAACTTTTAAACGGCTGAACCAATTTTATTTAAACATAGCTAAGAACACCCTCAACCAAATCACCTTTCAAACAAAACAAAATAAATCAAAATCGGTTCATCCGTTTAGGCGCTATGATGCCACAGACAGACACACAGATACACATACACATAGATACACAGCAACACACGTGAAACTTATAACACCCCTTTTTTGTCGGCGGGGGTTAAAAACGTGTCAAACACTACTTTAATGCAAAAAAATTACATACTTATAAGCTAGAGTTCAACAAAAACTATAAGTCAAATTCTTAATTCAGAAACCGGCCATAAGATCAAATTGTTTATGTATTAACTATGCAAATCGAGTTCATTATTCCGAAGATAAATTGATGTTTTTCCTGGTTGTTTTTTTATTTAAAAAGACAGCTCCAATTTTGCGACGTTATTTACCTACTATTAAAAAACCTGACGTGGTCGCGGGACATTTAGCAATCAGACACGGTAATTACGACCGGTCACGTTTTCAATATAAACTGTCATTATGATGGCAAAT
Source organism: Orthosia gothica (assembly GCA_949775005.1). Lineage (NCBI taxonomy): Eukaryota > Metazoa > Arthropoda > Insecta > Lepidoptera > Noctuidae > Orthosia > Orthosia gothica. The sequence continues at coordinate 26,562,508 of OX459050.1, forward strand.
TGAATTATGTGGCCATTCACACATACAAAACCAAATAAAAATTGAAAATTATTTACTGGAATCGGTGCTATTTTAGCTTTTTTATCGCATACCTCTAATTTAAAACTGTTAATAAATGCTCAGTTAATTTAAAAAAAATATTTAAAACGTTTTAATTTGAAAACACACTTGGACATATGAACTGTAGAGTTCTCAGATCAGCAGTGTCTCCAGCGTATTATCTAAGAGAAATACACAATATGAAATACTCCTACAAGGCTTTCTTTTGTGATACAACGCATTATATTTTATTTAGGAATAATATTGTCACGAATAACACATCAATTTGAAATTAAGATGTTAACACTTTTTCTGCTTATAAGCGCCTGATTGTCACGTCATTGCAAACTTTTAGCCTACTGCAGTGAGCATCTTGCATTTATCCGGAAAAGAGAGTGTACGATAACATATTTTGTCTTTTCGATAGCTTTCAGTTCACTGTATATTTGCCCTAAGCACTTCAACTAAACTAAAGACTGTCCCTCTGCAGGGAAAATGGTTTCATGTAGAGAAGGCTCGCAAATTAATCACAACGCTTGCTCAAAGCGGATTTCAGACTTACATACACGAACTAAGGTTTGGACTTCCTCACGGTATTTTTCTTGACCGATGTCAGTGAAATCTAGTCTAATATAAACGTTAAAATGTGAATTAGTACTTCTCAAATTTATTTATAAATTATAGCCTAAGTGTTATTCTGATGAGCTACATTTCTGTAAAGTTTAATCAAAATCAGTTCTGTAGTTTTTGCGTGAAAGAGTAACAAACATCCATCCATCCATCCTCACAAACGTTCACGTATATAATAGTAAAGTAAGAAGATGTATGAATTGAAAAAGTCACATTGGAACTTGGCATAGATCATAATCTCTGGGTCATTAAATCCATCCATCCCATCTAGTAAGTATTTAAATAAAATGAAATAAACAGCTAGACATAACAGTCTAGTTTCCAACAGATCTGCGATAGAGCGCAAGGTGTACGTAAACCAGACTGGCGCAAACGGGTTACCATATCCAGTGCCTACTGGTCACGTAGACCACTACTTGCTCCTATTTTATGCCAGCTTAGTACTACATTGTGTTTATTTAAATCACAGAGCTTGGCTAGCTTGATGCCATCGTCACACCCAGTTTTCGATTCTTAAAAGTCTGCATTTAGATGCAACTAAGTAAAACGTTTATAGATTTAAGAGAATAGATTCGGCAAACTGCTGCCAAAAGGCTGAAATACGTTTGCTTATTACGAATTAGGATGGTTTAATATTTATATTTAGGTTCCTACTTTCGAAATGAGGGTGTAAGTACTATAAGAACAGGCGTGGTATTATGTGTATGTAATATGGTGTCAATCTGTAGGTATGTATTTTTAGCAGTACATAACAAGAAGAGATATGTTTTTCCTGTAAAACACTACCAAAGAACAAATATTCACATTAACATCTGTAATTCGGCAGTTCCTTTCATTAAACAAAAAAATTACCAGACATCATTCGTCAAGGACAAACCAAACGATACAGTAACTTGTTCAAAAGCTTTTAACAACCACTTGGATTAATGGCAAAGTACCTTAAACACCTTCAAGAAGATCGGTAATTATAGTGCATTTTTGATCGAAAGCCATTTCTAACGCAAAAACTTAATTCCCTATTTAATGACAGTTAATTGCACACGCGACGAACTATTGGACGTCAGTCGTGAGACGCCGCGGTTTTTACCCTTGATTGCGATTTCTAAAAACCGCTGTACCTGTTACATTTAATTGTCACCGCGCTCTTTGTGATTACTGATTGCACATTGCTTATTTGAAAGCTGCTTGATGATAATGATGATTGATAAAGATTAGAAACGTTTTTAAGTGTCAGCTGCATTAGCTCTTATCGCAATAATTATACATTTAAAATAGTTATATTTAGCTGTCGAAGTGAGAGAAAAACCCCAACATATCAATTTAGAATTATCAAATCAGAGACAACTCTGTCGATAATAATTACAGATAATGATCAACTAACCTTAGAACATGGGATTGTTTTAAAGAGAATTCATGAAAACTACATAGTGTAGAATGTAGATAAAGTAAATTATCCCTTAAAACGCACCTTGGAGTTAGTCTATTATGAGTTAGGAGATGCTTGATACTATTATTGTGTAACAGATTTTGCAATTTAGACGAACCACTCAGATCTCAAATGCCAATGGAAAACGAACACCACCAAAAATTAATTACGATATTTTGAAACAACACATATCGAAGACCTCGACCAGACCAGTCCGAGTGACTTATCACAACAATCAATTTGCTTTCTTAAACCTGTCCGTTTATTTAATGGCTTGGCTATAGACAGTACACCGGCTAAATGTTATCAGCCAGTGTCAATCTCTTCGCGTGTTTCTAAAGTAGCCGTCCATACCCGTACTTGGCTATAATATGTTCCATTTAAACCTCAGAATTTGGACAGAGATGTTCTGATAACAAACTTGACTAATGTACTACGTTTTGATGTGGCATTACTGTATTATTTATTTGCCTTTTTATATTTTGTTATTTAGCGCACTACGTATCTTAGATTTTGATAGAATATGCCATGTTAATGGAGACATTATAAGTTAGTTTATGGAACTTTAAAACGCAAGATTTATGAATTTAACGAAGAAGGCTGTTTGAGATATTAAAACTTTTGAAGTAACTAATCACAGGCGTTTTATTACAGCTCCTTTTAGAACATCAGCTAGATAGAGCTAATTTAAAAAAAAATTGGACCTGGTAACTAGACTGATACAATTAAAACTTTTAGCGTTACTTATTTGAAGAGCCGGATATATTGCAGATTTATTATGATATATCTGCAATATATCCGGCTTCTTGGACTGGCAAATACCACAGGAGCGGGCCGATTTCGTTAAGGGCAAGCGGACTCGCGAACAAATCTGAAATATTCGCCAACTGATCGAAAAGTCCTACGAATTCACCACTCCTGTCATCTTGTGTTTTATTGATTATAGTAAAGCTTTCGACTGTGTCATCTGGTCGGTTGGAGTACCCAAGCAACTGCTTTTACTGATCCAATCGCTCTAAAAAAACAACCATGGCATTGTGAAGCTTGAAAGGGCGTCATCGGAGCCCTTTAAGTTTGAAACAGGTGTACGCCAGGGTTGCATCCTAGCCCCACTATGGGAGGGAGGTGTCACTGTTGGTGGCACTAGAATCATAAACCTCCGTTACGCAGACGACACAACGGTATTAGCGGCCAACGAAGCTGAAATGGTGAGGCTTCTGGAGAGGATTTAAAGGATCAGCATGGATTTGGGTCTTAAAATCAACCATTCCAAAACCAAAGTTATGGTGGTAGACCGCACCAACTCACTCCATATCACAGATGCTGTCCCTTGAAAAGGTAGACGAGTTTATTTACCTTAGCAACACAGGGTCTTGCTAGAAGGAAATCAGGAGACGAATCGGTATGGCTAAAGCGCAATGTCCCAACTGCAGTGAATCTGGAGAGACCGTAACATATCTCGCAAACAAAGATAGAGCTGGTGAACTCTTTTGTGTTCTCCATCTTTAGTTACGGCTAGGAAACGTGGACGCTAAGGAAGGCTGATCGTGATCGCATTGACGCTGCCGAGATGTGGTGTTGGCGAAGGATACTTTAAATTCCATGGACTGCGTTCCGCACAAACGTGTCTATCCTTCGACAACTGAACGTCAAGGCCAGGCTCTCCACCACCTGCCTGCGAAGAATCCTGGAGTTCATTAGTCACATTGCCTATAAGGATGGTCATAACCTCGAACAGCTGATGATCACAGGCAAGGTCGAAGGCAAGAGGCCGAGGGGCCGTAGCCCGATCAGATGGTCTGACCAAAAACATGCAACGCTGAATAACAAGCTGCACGATGCTCAATCACGACCCTCAGTAATCAGGAACACGACGCGAGGAGGAGGAGGCGGATATTATGATATATTGCGGATATCTTTGAAATAATCACAAAAAATTCTAAGCAGAAAATGTTGACAGAGGAACCTTAAAAGGTTAACTAGAAAATGCAGGCAGGAACTTATAAAAAAAAACAAAACGTGTTAGCTATAAGGCACACATAATAAAATCAACCTCCAAACCAACCATACAAATAAAATCAGGTGCATGATGAACAACTCGAGATAAGGGCTAAGAAAACAGCTTAAGGGTGGCCTTAGTTAGATGTTATTGACTCGAGCACCGACCAATGAGCTACGCGGGAGAGGACAGGTGCGCATACGCACAGAAGTGAAGCGACGAGAAAAAAAGTTAAGCGGAACGTTTATAAATAGCGCCAACGATGCATGTTACCCTTTGAAGAGCCTGTTTGGAAGAAAAAAATGTTTAATAATTAACTTTGGCTGAGACGGTTTTAATAAAACGAATAATGATATTGATGACTCGAAATTAAACGTGTTTGGTGTCTATTGGGCCGTTTTTGTGACTCCTACGAGTGCAAGTATTAAAAAATCTAGACACAGACTTTAAAGACTCTGAAGAACAGCCTTAAGTACCTATCGAACGATAGTGTCGGACCTCTTTACACCTACCATCCTGAAACTGAAACGGTCAAGTCCATTTGTCTAAAACTATCTTCCATTGTACTAAAGGGCTATAATAATCAAATTACCCTTCACCAAATATTGACACAAATATTAAAATAATGAACGAAATTAAACTTATGCTCTGCTATATTAATTTCGAGGCCAAAATGTTCACCCCTTTGCTCTATCGTAGACCACTATAACATCGAGACCACTACTTAACATAAGTTGGCGCAGCAAGCAAAGATTCTGTCCTCTTTACATAAAAATAAGTCAATGAATAAATAACTCTTCCCCCTCTTTATTTAGTTATGTTAATTGTTTTATCAGGAGCGGCATCTTCAAAGCATTGTAAGTATCTTCATTCTGAATCAGTTGCAAGCCGAAATCTTCATTCACCGATTCTTTTTGCTTGAGCGGTGTTTACATATTGTATAATCTTAAATGCAGTGGATCAAAAAATTCTTAAATTATTATTAGCACCGTCGTCTGCATCTTAAAAAATTATAAGAGCAGCTTGGTACTGTAAAATATTATGGGTGACTTTTTCATACGCAATGATTCTGCTATATCATCATCATCTTTTTCTTATCCCAATTAATTGTTGTTTGGCGCAACATTACTATCTTTTTTTAATTATACCTATTAAATGGCATCTTTATATCACCTCTTCTCCAGCCATTTTATTTTTCATAATTCATCCATTGTTATTTTCGGTCTTCTTGCAATGATTCTGTTAGTAACTCCATTTTGATTAGGGTCTCAAAAATGAATGCCCTTTTTGAACTACCACACATAAAAATAGCATCATCTTGCCAAAAGATAGATAGAGGACGATTCGTACCAGTGTCAATACAAGTAAATCCTGTTATGAACAGGTGCCCAGTGTTTATGACCGTCATATTTTATACCTGGATGTCTGGCTGCGATAAGAGCTGTGAGTTTTGAAAGAAAGGTTCAAGGTTTTATATGTATCAAGGTCTGGCATTATTCATCAAACATTAAAAATATATTAGCATTCCACAAGATACTGGCAGGTGTTTTGTCGAGAATTTTAAGGAAATAACTCGTTAGGAAGCTGCTACCGAAATATTCAAAATTATTTGGTTCAGCGGCATTGTAAAATAAAAGGGGTCACTATCAACTGAATCTCGAACATGTCCACCGTTCATAAACTAGCTACTGGTCGTAAAAAACATGAAACGTGAAGTACTAGAAGCATTCCTTGGCCAGTAGCCGACGTCCACGACTCCACGACGACTGTCAAACGACGATAAAATCTGATTGAAGAAATCGTTGGCATTGGAATTGACCAGCGCGCCCAGAAGCCTTTTCGAAGCTATTTGATTAGTAATCAATGTGCCAGTAAAGTCATTATTTTCCTATAACTTTTTAGAATGTTTTCCAACACCAAAATAAACCGCATCAGGAGATCGTAAAAGTAACGCAGCATGCCATGCCCGTGGTTTATGGGAAACAGTTTAATCCAGAATGCCAGATCGCACATAAAATAAATTAAATCAAGTTTTCCAAGTTGGAGGTATAAAACTCGAAAGTCGTAAATCATCGGGTGAAATCGTTATTGTTTATAAACAAGATTCGCGGTATCGAGACATTCAATCACTAAGATGTCAATACCATTCCTCCAGTCGTATCGATGCCGTTGTTGTAATCTTTAATCGATATATCATTCGTGAGCTGGTTCTTCTGCAGCTGATATTGTTTTCTAATAGGGTCTATTGTCTTCTCACGTCTGGTATAAGTAACCAATCCTCATTGTGTCTGCCTGCATTGTTTTCTTGCGTAAGCCCGCTATAAAAAATTGGGAGGTGGTTTTTGTGTGACACCTCTTACATATATACCTATACCTAGGTGTTATTGGTATTCGATTGTTAACGTTTTTTACCGAGACCGTTTTAATGATGTCACCATTTGGAGTTTGATTCACACTACTGTGTCATCATACTACTGTAACATCTTAGAATCTACCACCTACATCATGGAAACAAAATCGATGATGATAAAAAAATCCAAATGACATACTACAAATACAGAAACACCAAAGATAATAATTCACCGAACGACCGACACAACTCATCCTTTTACCGTCCCAACTTCCCAGTTTTAATTTAAACTTATAATGATAAATTAACTATAATCAGCGAGCTCGAAGGCTTCCCATATAAAATGCAGTTTTAAATAATGTTTGCATCCCACCAATTTCCTGTGACTCAGCCGATAAGCCGGGGTCCACCTCTTTATTATTTTATAGTCCATAAATATCTTGCAAATTGCTTTCTTAATTAGACTCAGAAACCGGTTCGGGAGTCCGTTCAATTTTACTTATTTTAACGTTGCTACCTACTTAAAGAATTTTAACAGGCATCGTAATTCAAAAGGATTTGCATTATCTCTGACTTTAACATCGGTGTTTTCAAATTTTGCAATGCAGCTGCAGCAATTGAAAAGGATAAGCAAGAAAATATTTTCAGATATCAGGTAAATGAATGTTCCCCCTAAGTACGTAAATCTTATGTATTTGTATTAAAAATAATACCATCATACAAACTAAACGTGTTATTAACAGCGGACAGACCAAACCCAATTTTCGCTTAGGTTTCGACGACTTAATAGCTCCATACTTTTTCGAACAGCTCGCCTTTCACCTTCCCAAAGGTAAAGCTCCCGCCCACGAAACAATAAAATTCCCAAAAAATATCAACAAGTGGGCGTTAATTACATTAATCTAAGATTCGTAGTAAAAATTCCCGTTGTATTTGTTTATTACGATCTGATAGAGTGAACGGTAGCTGTGGGAAGGGGTCTTATAATAGTAGGTACCCGAGTTGACTGCTGATCTATCAACTGATAGGTTCAAGTCAGTATAGTGAGGGAACATTCAATTTTTAACGTGTATATAATTAAGAGGAACCTGTGTGGTAATCTGAGAAACTATAAATTCTGTCAGTTTTTAATTTTTAAAGTTGAAATTTTGACGTTTGATGAGATACTCGTGGTTACAACAAAACGGGAAAGTGAGTTTGCTCCGTGTACACATTTAAATATACATATTAGCAGTTTTATTTGCCACAGAATCCATTAACTGCTCATAAAGTCCACACATCACATCACATCATCAGCCTATTAATGTTCCCACTGCTGGGACACAGGCCTCCTCTCTGTGAGAGGGAATGGGCCGTAATCCACCACGCGGGCCCAGTGCGGGTTGGTGGATGTCACATGTCTTCGAATTTTTGGTTCTAGGACATGCCGGTTTCCTCACGATGTTTTCCTTCACCGTTTTGATAGCAGTGGTAAAGAAATAATTTACACAAAGTAAAGCGCCTGCCTGGGCTCGAACCCGTGACCTACAACTTGTAAGTCGCGGCCGGTACCACTGGGCCACCACTGCTCTCAGTAAAAAAAAGTTAATAGTCATAAAGTCCACATCTATAAAATTAGCTAAAAACTCTTAATTAAGAATTTCATTTTCAAAATGAGTTTAATAACTAAACTTTGTGAAAATAAACGCCTACCTGGTACTAATTGCTTTTAAACAAAAGGCCTGTCTTGTAATCAAAAAGAGTAATATTACAAATAAGGTGAAAATTCAACGAAAAGCCGTTACAAAGAAAAATGCTCGAAGATAAAAGATAAGGGCGAAGTATTAATGTTACAAGACGGTCTGCTACTTTATTTTTGCCGAACAATATTATCTTTTCTTAAGAGGCGAGTCCTTAAGAAACACCTAAAAAGGCACTTACAGTTTTCGTTATTTCTAAAGATTCTCCGCGCTGAATTACACAAAAAAAAAATATGAAGAACCTTAACAGATGTGCCAACAGTTTCACCGCGAGATATTTGTAAAACAATCCTAAATTTCTAAAAAAAAAATTGTTGAAATCTCTCAAAAACATCTAAATCGACCTTTTCTATTTGCACTATTGTCATAATTCTAGAAGACTTTTTAAAAATCTCTTTAGATATATCGTGACACGAAAGTATGAATATGACGTTCACCGTTTTATTTATCTAATAAGTCACACCAAATGATAGTAATCCACGTTTCAACATTGTTATTTTTTCTACACAAATTGTTTTCTATTCCCCATACATTTTAGTATGGAGCGTTACGCTCCCGTCATTTGTTTTATAATCGACCACGCGCGCGAAAAATTTTCAGTGCCGTCTTAGACTCCAAGGTGAGAGCACGTCCGTTTTTTTTCCGAGCCGAGTTCGCAAAACGTCTACGCACACATACACAATAGGCATAAGGGTGGGTCGCGAGTGTCGTGACATGACTGTATCACTATTCAAGCAATAAGATAAAATGGACCAAATCATGTTTTTGGTAATCATGTGTCTTGTAAGCCATACTATTGCAAGCAACTGAATTCAACAAATATAAATGGTGAAATTGGCACTTATAAAAAAAATTGCCGGTAATGAAAGCTTACACCTTTTTTATTGCCGTAATGAAACTTGTCTCAAGATTAGTCAACAATGCTAAAAGCTTAATTTATAAAGTCAATAGTAATATAGCAGAGGTTTTTAAAAGTGTTGTTGCAAAGTTCGTAGGAGGAAAACTAATTAATTTCTCAACTAGACAATCTTACCCAGCTCGTTGTGCAACGTGCGTTGTGGCATTTAACATTAAGCAGCCACAAACCTACTTGTACAATAAAATCATACACAAAATACCTAACATATTTATAAGCCATCATGAGTTGAAAAAACCGGCCAAGTGCGAGTCGGACTCGCGCACGAAGGGTTCCGTACTTGGTAAATTGCGGTTTACGATTTATGACGTATAAAAAAAAAAACTACTTACTAGATCTCGTTCAAACCAATTTTCAGTGGAAGTTTACTTGGTAATTAATGTACATCATATGTTTTTTTAGTTTTATCATTCTGTTATTTTAGAAGTTACAGGGGGGGAAACATTTTACCACTTTGGAAGTGTCTCTCGCGCAAACTATTCAGTTTAGAAAAAAATATAATAGAAACCTCAACATCATTTTTGAAGACCTATCCATAGATACCCCACACGTATGGGTTTGAAGAAAAAAAAACAAATTTTGTTTAATTTTCAAGTATGGGCACCCCCAAAATTTATTGTTTTTTTTTTCTATTTTTGTGTGAAAATCTTAATGCGGTTCGCAGAATACATCTACTTATCAAGTTTCAACAGCATAGTTCTTATAGTTTCGGGAAAAAGTGGCTGTGACACACGGACGGACAGACAGACAGACATGACGAATATATAAAGGTTCCGTTTTTTGTTTGCCATTTGGCCACGGAACCCTAAAAAAGGTTCTAGATCTAAGCAATAAAATAAATAAATTAGAGAACATCATTCAATCAAGCATTATTTTTTGTACTTATCAAAATAATAATTTAAATGTTGTATTACATAATAGTAATTATTTTTTCTAACAATCAAACTACACAACCGATTACACTGTGACCCCACCCTTTATTCACGACTATATTACTATGGGCACGCGTGCCGTGCGGAGCGGTGAATCAATAGCTAATACATTGCGCGTTTTTGAGACAAGCTTACAAATCCTTCAGAAGCGAACGCGCATTGAAGCTATATTATGCCCGTCGCGCCGCATAATTTTTCACTTGTTCTTGGGTGCGTGTACACTACAATGTGTGATGCAAATGTGTTAGTGAAAATGTCGATGTGTGGGTTCTAAAATAAGTTCTCACGCTCGCAGACCTGCCTCTTAAGTTATTAGTCTGGTTTTCCATTGGGAAGGCTATCGAGGTTTTTTTTATTATTATCGATAGGCTCGCGTTTGACCACTACCTCGCCTGATGGTAAGCGATGATGTGGCCTACGGTGAAGCACGCTTGCCTAGAAGAAACCTATTCACTCTTGACTTAAAGACCCCAAGGTTGTAGCTATCAGGAAACAAAGACTCCGGAAGGGAATTCCACTCCTTAGCTGTGCGCACAATGAAAGTATTAGAAAAACGCTTTGTGCGTATGGGTGGGATGTCCACCATGTACCGATGGCGCATGGCCGTACGTCTTGTAGTCCGATGATGGAAAGGGCTAGGCGGAATAAAATTGTGCAGTTCCGTCGCGCACTCCCCGAAATGTAACCGATAAAAGACCGACATGCTGACAACTCGGCGTCGATGTTCGAGGCTCTGGAGCTTTGACGCGACCAGTGCATCATTGCCAATAAGCCTCTTGGCCCGTCTGTCAATCGACTCAAGTGCATCAAGCTGGTATTTGGCAGATCCATCCCAGAGGTGAGAGCAGTACTCCATGCACGATCGAACTTGCGCTTTATACAAGTTAAGCAGCTGTTCAGGTGTGAAGTACCGTCTCACCTTTGCAAGAATCCCCAACTTTTTTGCAGCCAACTGAGCTTTCGCCTCTATGAATGGACCAAAATTAAGGGTTGATGTCAACGTAACACCAAGAAGTTCGAGATGGTCCGTTAACGGCACGGTTACACCACGGAAAGATGGAGCCGGGTGGAATTAGCTCTTCTTAGCGGAAAAAAGACACGCCTGGGTCTTAGTAGTATTGAAACTGACCAGATTGGCATCACCCCATTCGGAGACCGCCTTCAAGGACAGATTCAAGCGTTCGACCATGGCGTCCCGGAGAGACCGAATCTGAGGCCCAGTAGTTCGTGCGTCGGACACGTATCTCTCAGCAACAGTGCTGTCATCTGCGTACCCAAAGGTGCCGGGTTTTAGCAGATCAATAATGTGCAGCAAGAATAATGTTGCCGAGAGCACTGACCCCTGAGGGACTCCGGCGTTGATATCTAACTGACCGGATGAGCAGCCATCGATAACCACTCGGATGGATCGATCCCTCAGGAAGTCCGCAATCCAATTACACAGACCACTAGGCAGTCCGAAGGTGGGAAGCTTACCAGCTGAGGCTTTCGTGCCAGACCCTGTCGAAAGCCTTCGAGATGTCGAGGGAGACGGCAAGCGCTTCCCCGTGTTTCTCGATGGCCTCACTCCAGATGTGAATGGCATACGCTAGAAGATCCCCAGTGGGCCGATTTCGGCGGAAGCCGTATTGGCGGTCACTGAGAATGTCGTTCGCTTCTAGGTATGCCAGGAGCACACGTTCCATACTTTTACAGAGGATGGACGTTACAGAGATGGGTCTGTAGTTTGCCGGTTCAGCTCGACTGCCCTTCTTGGGTACAGGCTGTACGTTGGCTTGCTGCCAAGCCTTCGGTACTTTTCCAGTCTCTATCGAAAGGCGATACAGGCGAGTCAAGATCGGAGACAATTCAGGCGCACAGGTTTTAAGCACAATTGCTGGTATCCCGTCGGGGCCACTCGCTTTGTTCACATCAAGGCTACGCAGCACCCTACGCACGTCCTTTTGATGAATGCGAATATCCGACATACTCGTCACACATCCATCAGGAGAAGGAGGAGGCTGCGCGCCATCAGAATTCAGATGCGAAGATTCCGCATAAAGGCTGGCAAATAAGTTTGCCTTCTCCTCAGCGGAGTGGGCCAATGACCCATCAGGTTTCAGCAGTGGTGGTAGTGAGGGGCGACAGAAGTTTGATTCGACCGACTTAGCCAGGGACCAAAACGCTTTGCTACCCGCTGGGTATGAAGCTAGTTTGTGCCCAATTCTGCTAATGTGGTTAAACCGTGCTCTTCGCATCACCTTTTTGCAGGACTTGGCAGCCCTGTTGAAGGCTCTCTTCTTCTGATTCACGTCACTAGCCATGCGTGTTCGAGCGTCGACCCATGCCTGATAAGCCTTGTGGTGAATCGCTTCGGCGCGGTTACACTCGGCTCCATACCATGGTCTGTCGACGCGAGACATTGCTACGTCAGAGAATGGAATATAGTACTCCATTCCCCGACGCAACACATCTGTCACATAAGAGGTTTTCGTTCTGTGACTGAAACTCTCTTTAAAAACTTCCACATTACAATTTCTAAGAATTGGGATCAGTGAAGGCCACGACCGAAGACCAGCAGTAGAAAAAAATAATATGGACAGATAATTCAATGATGCATTTGACATTAAAATTTCCGAATTTAGTTGCAGCACCAGTATCAGTCTATTTTTATTTTCAGAAAGACTTCGAATATTGGATGCAATTTTGTTGTGAACAATCTTCTTTTATAAAAATCCTTTAAAAATGGCTAACTTCATGGTGAATAATTTGGTCATTAAAAATGTCATAATTCCAGTCTTTACTTTTAATATCACCTGCATCTTAAACCTGAGAAATGGCCCCATCGGGTCCCATACGCACGTTCGAAATTATTTCCCGTCTTACCGTTTTAATTCCATGAACAATTTATTATGAGTAGCGTCCACTTCAATATCCATTCGGGACGGCTCACCTTTTTATCGTTGCATCGCTTTTTGCCGAGCATCGTCGGACCTACCGACAATACGCGGCGCGTGACAGCCCGCGGGTGCGCTTTGCGCCTATCTCATCCCAACTACTACAAAAAGAAAACAGAAAACGATAACCCAATAGCAACTCTACTAGCAACAAGTTAAAGTTGAATTTCTCTTGGCACCGTCCAAAGAAACTATAAACGTTAAAACGCAAAACCTTTCCGGATTAAAAACACAAATTGAACCTTATCTCCTTAGGTTTAGACGGCATTTCAGATGATTGGTCGCTGTAAGGATTTGTTGTCGTGTGACGAAATGATCGGGCGCTTGGCTATAATAAAACGACACAATGGAACGGTCAATGTGTCTCGTGCCACTATTTCTGTACGAGTCAAAGTCAGGCATTTTTTGTTGGTGTGTCGGGGTGTTTTTTGAGTTGGTCGAAATCACGTAGCGGCGTGATTCACAATGCAGCGGAATGAGCGCCCGGTGGACGTTTTATAATTCACTATGATGGCAGTACACTGACCCGTATTCGTACTGAACAGGAGTTTCATATTCACAATTTTCTCTTCGTGTTTCGCTCGCCTCGTCTGTTCATGAAACTCGTTTGCGTTACGTCTGCCAGGCTTCGTTATTTATGACTCAATGTAAATGCTAGACTAAAACTCAGTTACGGCGGTCTGCAGAGATGTTTTAATATCTTACTTCCCTATTTTTTTCTCAGAACCTTATCAGCCTTATTAGAACGAAGGTACTTAACTTTTACCTGACTAAAGTAACTTCGTTATCTAATTAGAGAATTTCCGTTTCACTAAAAAAAATATTTTTCTCAAGAAAATTCCTCGACGCCTAAATTAACTCCGTTCCTATACCTCATCTTGAAAATTTAATATAAGGCAGCGCCACGATAAAGCAAGGAGTTTCATTATTAACGATTTAATTAAAATTCTGGTATATTGGTACTACATAGTGAAGTATCTACGTTAAAACCAGTGGTTTCGCTAAATGAAACTTGGTACAGTACGAGCGATGAGTCGTGGCCCGTCTGAACATAGACTTTGCGAACTTTCGCGCATGTACTTACACTCGTGAAGAAAACAGCCATTTGGTTCGTAAAGTATGTTCTGCGCAACCACTTGGCGCTAACTTCAGACGGGCCACGACTCATCGGTCATTGTAGAAAGGGACTGTATTTAGAGAGGGTGGTTTTGAATATTAATAGCTATATTTAACTGAAGGCTTTACTTGAACAATTTCCAAGTCGCATCTCAAAAATGTACCTAAGTAGACAATAGAAAGATAAAATATACACGTCCTTTTTCTGAAAGCTATAAGAATAATGCAATAACTTAATTTTTAACACCGTTGCTCGTAAAGCTGATGTAATTCCACCGGTTTTAAATATGTAAAGCGGGTCATAAAAAACGCGTGTGTGTTACCAAAGCAAATAGTTAAGTTATCTAATATATAAAAATAAGTCGGTTTTCTTCCTGATGATATAACTCCAGAACGCATGAACGGATTTCAATGGTTTTGCATTCGTTGGAAAGGTCTCGGGCTCCGTGAGGTTTATAGGTAGGGTAGGGTAGGGTAGGTATTTTTTTTTTTTTTTTTTTTAATTGAAGACGGCGCCTACCACTCGGCGCTCTGCGAACTAGGGAGGTTCCCCGGACATGGTCCGAGACCTTGGGGACTCGTTTTATTAAAGGTCAAATTTTTTACATTGTCTTATTATCTATACATTCATTTACTCCAGTCGCTTGACGAGTGTCTTAAGTTTAACATGTTATCCTAGTAATAAAATTTCTTATATTTAACATCAGTATATCACATTAGCAATAGCGGGTTTCTGTTTGGTTTGCAGATGTTTATAGCTGTGTTCGCTTCCGATCCTACATAGCAATGTAGGATTTCGAGCGTTGGTTTTATTGTTTACTTATTTTTATTTACTACCTTTTGTGTTACTTTTAGGCAGTATTCTGTAAATTCTGTTCTATACTTTTTGTTTGATACTAGTTCCTTTAAGTTGCCCTGTGTGATCTGTAGCCCTAGCTGCTGTTAAGTGTTAAACCTGTCTAGGGCATATACCGGGCAGTCCGTGATAACGTGGATCGCCGTTTCGGCTACGTCATCGTCACAGGTGCATGATGGGCTTTCCTTACACTTGAACCTGTTCAGGTATTCTGAAAACCCACCATGCCCCGTCAAAACTTGCGTTAAATGCCCTGTTGGTCTCAATTTTCTGACGGTCTTATATGCCTCCACGGCGTCCGGGAAAAATATTTTTGTGGTGGCGGCTGTATCACCCATTGAGTATCTCCGGTTCCATTCGACGATCGAATCCTGACGGATTTGTCGCTTGACGAATGAAACCGGGCGCTGGTCGTAGTCTGGTTTCTTTTTTAGTTTTAATGCCGCTTCTTTTGCCAACTGGTCGGCTCTCTCGTTCCCCTCCAGTCCCGCGTGCGCCTTGATCCAAAACGGAGCAACATGCTTGTTTTGGATGCTGCACTGCCTCAGGTTCTCCCGGGCTTCGACTGCGAGGGGATGAAGAGAGCGGTGGTTTTTGACCGTTTCCAGTGCCGATCGCGAGTCACTGAAAATACCATATGTAATGTCTTTTTGCTTGGCGATCTCCCGCGTGGCTTTACATATGGCCAGCAGTTCTGCCTAGTAGACCGTGCAGTAGGACGACAGTTTCTGGCATTTGGTCTCGGCGCCATTGCTCCAAAAAGACAATGCCGCTCCCACCTTGCCGTCGATCTTGCTGCCGTCCGTATAGATCTGCACTGCTTGTGAGCAGTGGTCTGCAAGTTGGTCCTGATCTGCCAGGCATATGAACTGCAGGCTCATATGTTCCGCCGGGTGGGGTGTAGAGGCAAATGCGGTGCGTCGCTCTACGTCCCCATCTCCCAGCGCCGACTGGGGCAAACTTCTCCTCGCCTCATATAGGGCAGCTGCCTCTCGTATTCGGAGGTCGAGGGGAAGTATCCCCGCCAACACTAGTGCCGAGTTCAGGGAAACAGTGCGATAGGACTTGCACAGTTTCTGTGCAAATCCCGGCTGGACCGCATTTAACCTCTTTGTGACGCACTGTTTTGTGGCTGCAGGTGCCCATGCACCTGCCGCGTACATTATTACCGGTTCCACCACTGCCGTGTACATGGTGCGGATGACGTCGGGGTGTAGGCCCCAGCTGACCTTCGCAGCCCTCGACAACTGCTTATAAAAGTTCGTCGCCTTTTGACAAACGTTGGCGACGTGCTTGTTAAACGTAAGCTTGTTGTCGATTGTTAGCCCCAGGATCTTGATTTCCTGCGTCATGCCAATGGCTACCCCTCCCATGCTGAGCCGTGGGGTGTCGAACTTCAGTTTCCACGTGATTACCATCGCATTGGTCTTATGCGGTGCGAATTTCAACTTATTGCTGACACCCCACTGATAAACATGGGCGAGGGCGTCATTGGCCTTCCGCTCAATCTCGATCGCTGTATCGCCATCGAATACTAGCACCACATCATCAGCGAAGGCTTGGCAGTAGTGTTCCCGATCTACTGTAGCCCTTTTAGTAAGGGGTCCAGAAGGGTGTTCCAGAGCATCGGCCCTCCGATCGATCCCTGGACACAGTCCTTCGAGGTTTCCCTTACCACTTCAACTCCAGCGTACTTGACCCTGACCCTTCGGTCACTGAGGTAGCTGTCCACGACTCTCCTCACATTTACCGGGCAATTTTCCTCAGCCAGTCTGGTTCTTATGACAGGCCACCATGCGCTGTCGAAGGCCCCCTCTATGTCTAGCGAGACCACTACTATCAGCTTTCGCTCACTGAGCTTGCTGCGAATGTGGCCCACCAGATCATAGAGGGAGTCTTCCATGCTCCTTTGGGGCATGAACCCGTACTGGCGAGTACTGAGTTTCGGTATAATGTGCCATTTAACTCTGTTCATGACCATTTTCTCCAGGACCCTTCCCAGCACCGGCAAAAGACCAATTGGTCGGTATGACTTTGGAGCTGTGTAGCTCTCCTTCCCGGGTTTCCTTAGGATCACAACTGTGGCCTCCTTCCAGGTCCCGGGAAAGTAGCCCAGCTCCAAGCACTTATTGGCCAGTGCTAGGAAAGTTTCCGGATCATGGTCAATCGAATGCTGGCAGATATCGGCTGTCAGGCCATCGGCCCCGGGGGCCTTTTTGGGGTTAAATGAACGCAGGGAGGAGTTTAGCTCCTCGATGGTGAACGGTGGGTCATGAATCTCATCATGGCCCACGACGTTCACCTTTTCCGCCATCGCTCTTATATTTTTGTGCTCCACTGCGTCATCTTCCTCCCTATCCCCGGGGTAGAAGGTTTCCGCCAGCAATTCGGCAGAGTGGAGGTTGTCCAGCGCCTTTCCGTTCACGGTCAGGGGCAAGTCCTCATGCCTCTTTTTGGTTCTGCCTATGACGCGGTATATGCCGTCCCATAGCCCTTCCCCGTCTTGTCTCTCACAGAAAGCTTTCCAGCTTTCTGTTTGAGCTTTTTTGCATTTATCCTCATATTCTTGTTTAATTTGCAGGTACTCAGCGACGACGGCCTCTCGCCTAACGGGTGCTGCACAACGGATCCTACGCCTTTTTGTGGCGACTGCCTTCTTCAGCGTGGCGAGCTCGTCTGACCACCATGGTAAGCTGACCTTGTTTTTTGGCTTAGTAAGGGGTATACTCTTATTGGCTGAATCTATAATTGTGCGATTGCTGTCTTGACGACACCGTCCTCCGTTCTGTTGCACTGGTAAATTCTAGCGCCGTGGTAGTCCTTCATTCTACCTATGCCTCCGATGTACGGCTCCTGGAGCAGTGCAAAGGCCATGTTCCTTTTGTTCGCCTCAAGCATAAATTCATTTGTTGCCAGTGCCTTTCTTTGCAGATTTGCTTGGGCTACTACGTATGGCCTCTTGTTTGAGTCGGATGTTCCGCCGGTGACCACCTTAGCAATACGCTGTCGTTGCTCTGGCTAATGCATCCCATTTCCTCTTTATGGGGCACTCTTGGCTGAAGGCGTTGTGCTCAACCTTTTCTAACTTTGCGCGCTTGCAGTTACAACACGTCGCACATACGGGTATTTTGCATTCCTAGCCGGGTGAAATTGGTAAAAACAAATTACAACATAAAAGCAAAAATGAATACTAGTCAGCGAGTCAGGTAGATACAGAACAATAGGCGACCCTTTTCGGGCTCGAGCGCCCGCGCCGTCAGCTAGCAAGCCAGTCGGAACTTAATCGTTGTCGCATGCGCTCGCGTCAGTTACTGGCTACATTAAAAACGTACTGCGTTTGAGACCTCAGTGCTTTTTAATAGTGAGTTATTTAACCAAAACTACTATGGATCATCATAATACTGGTAAGAACAGTTTTATTTATTAATATTTACTAATGTTTACATGTATTTGTAAGGTTCAAAATCAATTTACAACTATCTCGATTTTTTAAGCAATTTTTACCTGAATTTTAAATTTCAAAGTGATTATAGTTATCCTTCCGAGTACTTCCGAATAACGATTTTTATTGTTACGCATGACAAAATCTGTCATATTATAGATATTTTACGAATTGAGTGCTACTTTACGCTACTTTCGACGAAACTTATGCGTTTGTGTTGGTGTTACCTAAAAAGTATTAACCGTTATTTTCAAGCAAATTATGAAATGTTTTTCTTTTATTGTTCTAGGGTTACCAGGGGTCTCTAACTACAAAGTTGTGACTAGACAATACCTGTTCAATAAAATGCAACAACAAGAATTACACACTTTTGATGAAAAAGTCGATTATTTGGAAAATTACCTTTTATCGTCTGACAACTTTAATGAAGAACAATTTCCAAAAACCCTCCCCATTGGTCGTCTGTACATTTTAGTAAGTCTTACCTACTTTACAGCAGAAAAAACCGCACAAATAATTTCGCCCGGCTAGGAATGCAAAATACCCGTATGTGCGTCGGTCCCGCACCCTCGCGCCAGTCTGGGCAATCTGCCTTCATGTGGGCACCCCCACAGTGGCTACACCTTGTCTGGGTTTCCTGGCAGAATTGTCTGCCATGACCGTAACCCCGACAAAGCGAACACTGCACCAGCGGAGACTGGTCGGCCTCTCGGATCCTCTGGAACTCGATGTGTACCGACCCAGCCTCCGTCAGCCGTCGCCAAATCGCGGGGGACACCCGCATTACGACGTGGCTCTGGAGCGGGTTCCTCGTGCGCTTCCTATAGGCTATCTCTAGCCTATAGGCCTCGCCAAGTCCCTTGAGGAGGTCCTTATTTTGTTTCTTTAGCGCCTCGAGGATGTCCTGGTCCGTGTTGTACTGCAGAACGTTTTGGAGCACAACTGATGGGTCTTTATTTTTTAGGTCCTCGGCTACCAGGTTTTCTGACTTTGTCAGCCTGGTCTTAACCTTCTCCCTTTCTTCCTTATTTCGGAAGCCCATGATAACCTTTCTGTCTTTGGCCTTCCTGATCTTTTCGACTTCCACTCCTCCCTCTTTGGCTTTTACGGCCTACCTGATCCTATTCAGCACGTCCTCGCCTGTCGCCGTGACTACCAGCGAGTGCAGTGCGGTTCGCTCCGGAGGATGTCTCCCAGCGGACGACACTACACTCGCGTAGGTTTGTCGTTCGGCCTTCTCTAACTTCTCTTGTAGTTTGACCATGCCTTCCGTGTTGATTTTTATTAAGGAAGCATGGTCATCGAGCATCTTCTTAAATGCCTTCCTCTCCTTCTCTCTCTCCCGTTCCCGGTCCGCTGTCCCCTCCTGGTTCGCCTTAGGTGGTAAAGGCGATTTTTGAGGCAGTTCCGTCTTTTCTGGTTTGGTCGCGGACTCTGCCTCTTTGACCAATTTGTATAGCTTCTCCGAAGCCAGGGTGATCTCCGCCTTAATCTCGGTTTTTATGTTTCTCGAGAGGCATAGCTGGGTCTTAATTTTAACCAGGCAGTTTCTGGCGTCGGTCACCCTGTCTCTCGGTTTAGCTGGTTCGACCAGGGTGGGTGACTCGGCGGCGGTAGTT
The DNA here is from genome assembly GCA_949775005.1 of Orthosia gothica. NCBI lineage: Eukaryota > Metazoa > Arthropoda > Insecta > Lepidoptera > Noctuidae > Orthosia > Orthosia gothica. The sequence continues at coordinate 26,582,508 of OX459050.1, forward strand.
GGGTTGGCAGAAGCAGAGGAGGCAGTTTTGGAGGAGGCGGTTTTTAGTTTCTCGGGGGGGGTTTGCAGTTTCGTCAGGGACTTTTTTGTCTCCTGCTTTGCTGCCTCCCATTCCCCGATACTCCGTCTGACGGCTGATCCCGCCACCGGTGGTGTTTTTTCCGGTGCGGTGGTTTGTGGTGAGGTCCTCGTAAAAGTGAGGTTTAAGGAGGGCTTGAGGGGATTGGCCACCAATCTCCGGGGCAGAATCTCCTCTCTCTCCTTGTTAGGGGCTGGGGTCCTGTTCATCATTTTTAAAGCGGGGGAGGGTTGGGTGGCGCCTGAAGTGACACTTACAGGTGTAAAGAGCCTGTGAGTGTGTGTCACGAAAATTTACTAACTAAATAAGAGGGTATTGTAAAGTATACCCTCTTAGTGTCGCTTTTGGCGTTCCCCTTCTCAAATAGGGTACTGACCAAAAGTGTCCTATACTAACTAAACTATGATATAGCAGCAAAAAACTACTGCTATACGTCCTAAATACGTCAAAATTAAAAATTTAATACTAGAATTGTGAAATTGAATAAAATTGAAATTAAAATTGAAATTAAAATTGAAATTAAAATTGAAATTAAAATTGGAATATAATTGAATTAAATTCGGAGTTAAAAATGTCTAAAAAACTAAAATATAGTGCACAAAAGTGCACTATATATCACAATAATCACAGTCAAAAATTAAAAGAGAAAAACAAGTGCTGACTAGAGTGCTGCTGACTTTCTCCTTCGCAATCAGGGTACTTGTCAACAGCAAAACTAAAGCTATCTTATTCTATAATATAACAGTACTAAGTACTGTTATAGTCCTAACTAAGAAAAAAAAAAAAAAAATTGTACAAACTTAAACATATACTTAATAAGCAAAAGCTTATGAATCTTATCCTAATGATACAGCAGCACAATAATACTGCTGTATGTCCTTAATCTAACTTGTACATTTTTAGCTGAAAGGTTTGGAGCTCTGACCTGGTCCGAGTCAGAACGAGGGGGGAGACACAGAGAATTAAAAAAAATTAAAATAAAAAATAAAATTTTTAAAAACTTATAAAAAAAATTCAAAATATCGAAAAAAAAAATCGGGAAATCTGCCGGAGCCAAAAGGTAGGGCTCCTCAAGCCGGTCACAATGATACCCGACTTGGGTGGTTTGCGCCTACCCTAGTCCGAGATATCCCGAGGAGGGAAAATTTTTGAGGGGGGTTGGGGGGGGGGCAAAAAGTGAGCTCGTGAGACTTAAATAAAAGGGGGGGGGGGGGGTTTCTGCCGGGGCCAACCAGTAGGACTCCTCAAGCCGGTTACTATGTACCCAAGCTCGGGTGGACGACAAGCCCGAGGTCCGGTGGTGTCACTACCGGACTCCCAGAAAACCCAAGGGGGGTGAGGAAATTTGAGGGGGGTTGAGGGGTAAAAATGAGCTCACGATGGAATTTGAATAAAGGGGGGGAAAAAAATTTTGGGGGGGAAATATTTTGGGGGGGGGGGTTCCCACCGAGGCCAATCGGTAGGGCTCCTCAAGCCTCAGGTCACTTTGGACCCTAACTTGGGTGGTCTGCGCCTATCCTAAGCTGAGAAAGCCCGGGGGGGGGGGGGGGAAAAAATTGAGGGGGGTCGGGGAGGGGGAGGGCAGAACCGAGGTTCAGGGGTTTTTGGTAGGGGGGAGTTTACCCAAGTCTATCCTCGATTACGTCAGGCCAGAGGCTAAAGAGTTCCCACGAGGGAAGTCGGGTCGGGTAGGTTAGGGTAGGGTAGGGTAGGGTAGGGTCGGGTAGGGTAGGGTATGGTATGGTAGGGTAGGGTAGGGTAGGGTAGGGTAGTGTAAGGTCGGGTAGGGTAGGGTAGGGTAGTGTAGGGTAGGGTAGGGTAGATAAATGTTTGGTCTTTTTATGGCAAAACAAAGTTTGCCGGGTCAGCTAGTAGTCCATACAAATTCCATAACAGTATTATTTGCCATTACGCGCGCTGTTGCTATTCAAATTTCGAACTAATCGCCGCGCGGCGCCAGTCAGTAGGCAGCGCTAGCGCGCTGTTAAAATGGCGGGAAAGCAACAGTGTGCATTCACAGATTCAGTTTATTTAAAATAAAAAAAATCAGTTTATTCGGTAATTTAAAAACTTGGCTGCATGCTCTAACGTCTTTGCCAACATTTTCACGCAGCTACGGCAAAAAATAATCCTCGCGCCATTTTTCTCAAATTTTCTATTCTTTGTACTTGTATTTTGAAAATTTAAATATACCTTCAACTGTCCATTTCCAGACACAATAGAAATTACCATTGTTCTAATCCGATTCGGTCTGGTGGACAGATTGACAACTTTAAATAATCTAGAAGAGCCATATATTACTTCAACTCCACCGGATATACTAACAGAAGCGCGAACCGCATGCGACAGCTTGCTGCCGTCAATATCCAAAGATAGATACATAACCACGTATGAAAATTTTTTGAAGTGGAAAAACATGAAAAATGCCAAGTCATTTTCCGAAAATGTAGTTTTGGCGTATTTTAATGAACTAGCTAGTAAATATAAGCCTAGCTCGTTGTGGACAACATATTCGATGCTGAAAAGTACCCTCAAGATGAAAAATGGTGTCGATATTAATTTATATTCAAATCTCATTGCATTTTTAAAGAGACGCTCTGATGGTTTTATAAAGAAAAATCTAAGGTACTGTCATCAAATGACGTCGAAAAGTTTCTAAGAGATGCTCCAGATAGCCAGTTCCTGGCAACTAAAAGGTCAGTTTGCCTCCTTATTTTATGTATTGATCTACCTACTGTACATACTCTTTTACATATTTTTTAACGACCGTCTGTAAGCTAAGTACCTATACCTTATCTTACACATTTTTATTTCTTTTCAGGTTGACGGCAAGAGCTTCACAACATTACCACAAATGACATTGAAAATCAAGGCAAAATGCTTTCAATTAAAATCCCAAAAACTAAAAACAAAATACCCCGATCTTTTATTATCAACGGCCCATTTTATGACGTGGTCAAAAAATATGAAGCTCTGCGTAAGACTAAGGCAAAAAATAATCATTTCTTTCAGAATTACCAAAAAGGTAAATGTACTGCGCAACCTATTGGCATAAATAAATTCGGTGCCATGCCAAAGGAAGTCGCCAAGTTTTTAGGATTGCCGGACGCTGATTGTTATACAGGGCACAGTTTCAGAAGAACGTCAGCTACATTACTTGCTGATTCGGGAGCTGATATATTGACTTTAAAGCGGCATGGCGGGTGGCGTTCTAACGCAGTAGCAGAATCTTATGTAGAAGATTCCATCCAAAACAAAGCAAATATAAGTGCCAAAATAACTCAGGCAATAAATTTGGAGCCACAAACGAAGAAGTTTTGCCCTGAGCCGCGCCCCTCTACTTCTACTGAGGATATTTTTTTATTTACAACTAATGACGAATTACAATGCTCTTCTGCCGCCTTTCAAGAAGTTTCGTCGTCTCCAACATTTACCCTAACACAAAACAATTACATTATGAATAGTAATAATAATAATAAAAACATAATTAAAAAACCAACTACAACTACGTATCATTTTAATAATTGTAATTTCACTAACTGTTTCAATAATTAGAAATGAACAAAATATAAAATGTTTTTTTTTCTGTTTCCTCGCAAATGTGTTAAAAAACGTCGTACGATATACGTGCGTATTGGTTGTAACGCACTAATATCGTAATGTACTATTATCAAAGCACTAGCATGCTCCCAAGATTTCGCTTTCATGAGCAACCCCATCATCATTATCCTTGTAATATTCCCACTGCTGGAATACAGTCCTCCTCTCTGTGAGAGAGGGAATGGGCCTTAACACACCACGCGGGCCCTGTGTTGGGTGTATTGGTTCTAGCTAGGACATGCCGGTTTCCTTACGATGTATTCCTTAACCGTTTTGAAAACACCATATGAACCGTATTTTTTTCCGAGATAAATAATAGCCTGTGGTGTTCAGCGATAGTGTAGCGTTCAGCAGCAGCAACAGTGTAGTGAAATGAAAAATTTTACTAACAAACAAACAATTTACCTCTTTATAATATTTTTCAGGCAAATAACTTTCTTTATTCTTTATTGTACACAAAATACATTTATACAAATACAAAAGGACAGCTTATGTACAAAGGCGAGCTTAACCCATAATTGGGTTCTCTTACAGCAAACCTAAACTAAACTAAACTTTTCTAATGATAGATAAAATTAAACCATAAACAAAGAACAACCAACGATTAAAAGCACATTTGTAATTCTTAACCCCACGAAAAACTTAAACACAACTTCAGAGCTCAGAAAACTTAATTCAATTGCAAATATTTATCATAATATCTTGAACTTTCGTCCAAGTTCTGAGTCCGCAGTGAATTGAACATGAAGACTTGTTTTATAAGGATTTCTCTGTGGAGTTGCTGGACAGTAGAAATTCTGCAAGGGACAGTTTCACTCCCAATCGAGATGGAATTTGCATTTTGCGTGCTGAAGTCGCCGCAGGCCGCCTGTTTTAAATAGAGCGTTGATAGTGTGTGGTGCAAGTGAGGGGAATGTGGACTTGTAGAGATTTATATTATACTAGCAGATGCCTGCGGCTTCGCCCGCGTATAATGTGTTTGTCTTCCCAAGGTAAAGCACTACCGGGGTAAAAACTTTCCTATGTTCTTCCCAGGGTCTCAAACTATCTCCATACCAAAATTACATCTAAATAAGTTCATCGGTATAAGCGTGAAAAGGTAATAAACAGACAGAGTTACTTTCTCATTTATAACATTAGTTAGTATTGGAGCTTATATTGTAAAAGGACATAACCAGCGCGAAATGTAAGCTTGTCGTATTGACGTTTAGAAATATAGATACCGATGCGGTTAAACTTTATCGGCCACTTCTAGAGTATCATCAATGGTAGCGTGAAGGTCGCTTTGACGGCAGGTTTGCGATGATTACCACATCCAAAGCTTTCAGCTGATTCGTCCACTTTCTATGAGACTGTATTTTTGAGACTGGTGAGAGTTTCTATCACAAAGGTATTAACACAGACAACGGTCTGTAAAGACGTTTACCGATATGAATATCATATTAATGAAGCCTATTGGAACAGTATCTCTAAAACCAGTCAAAAACACACAGAAACACTACTTTTCCACAAGTTTAAAGTGTTTGGCGAAAAGACTTAACTGTTTTCCATAAGTGTAAACAAGGGACAGATTTTCGCGGCATCAACCTTTTTAACGTCCAATAGTCAAAGTCAGGAAATGGATTATTATGAAGACCATACAGAACATTTGTTTATATCAAAAGCTCACTGCTATACATTAAAATGAGACAGTCCCATAATAACACCATGATCACCATGATAAAACAGTTCGAAAACTAAAACCGCTAGCTTTTTTAACTTGGACTGCTTATCAGCATGTAACAGCTGCTCAACGTACCACTATCGAGTCATGGAACACCTTTCTAATGCTAATAGAAATTCTCGGACGCCGGCAGACAATGTGCCTAGATCCAAATAGTTATACTCATAGCAGTTAGAACTAACTTCCAATAGAGCTAGCTAACTATGTATTTAGTATGGATTTACATAGTAAATTAACCGAGTAAAGGGTTTAAGTCTATCTATCTAAATATATATAAAAGAGAAAGTGTGGGCCGATTTTGTTTAAATTTTCGGACAATCTTTAGATTGACGCAGCGGATAATCCTGTAAAGTTCGGTGGCTTCTGTTTAGGTCAAACGAACAAACGATTAAATGCAACAGTACGGACAACAGCTTAAGTTATACGTCCAATTAAGCAGGTCATCGATATGTATGAACCCATCGCTTTTTCGTAGACATTCGAATTTTGTCAGATAACCAGCCGTTGTTTACATGTTTAGAATAGAATAGAATAGAATATACTTTATTGTACACCAAAAAAATTAAGTTACACATCTCTTTTACAATAATAGTTATTTCTACGGGTACAAAGGCGGCCTTATCGCTGACAGTGATATCTACCAGACAACCTTTGGATGGACCTAAATAACTTAGAATAGAACAGGGGTTGTCTGTGGTGCAATGCTACATTAAAATATAAATATATTTATAAACAATTAAATACTATACATAAGCCTATATATATACATACATATATATTATCACGTGTAACATATAATAATAGATGGAAAAAAAAAATATGAGAAAGGGTTGAATGTAGATGGAATAAATTAGATCTAAACAGAAAAACGTTAGAGAGAAAGGAAATGGTTTCTAACCAGATTTTTAAAAACAGCCAGTGACTGGGCTTGTCTAACTGACAAGGGCAACTCATTCCACAATCGCACAGCCTGGACCGTGAACGATTTGTCGTAAAACTTAGTGGAATGAGTAGGCATCGAAAGTCTCAAATTTTCTGATGATCTCAAGTTTCTTGAATGTGTGTCATGAAGGAACTTAAATCGTTCTTTGAGATAAGAGGGGGTTGTAGGAATAAACAGAATACTGTAAAGTTATGATAAAATATGGGCATTCCGGCGAAGGCGGATTGGCAGCCACTTGAGCTTAATACGAAAATCAGAAACATGGTCATATTTACGTAAACCAAATATGAGTCTTATGCAAAAGTTTTGGAGTCGCTCAAGCTTATCTAGCTGCACTTCAGTTAGATCTAAATAACTGACATCAGCATAATCGAGAATTGGGAGAAGAAGGGATTGGGCGAGCGCAGTTTTGGTGGCAGTAGGAAGGAAATTGCGCAGTCTGCGTAAAGACCCCGCAGATGCAAACACCTTGCGGCTAACTTCTTGCAGCTGAGGACCCCACGAAAAGTCTTTGTCAACTAAAATGTCCAGGTCTTTCACCGAGTCACTGTATGGAATAGCTAAGCCATCAAAAACAATCCGGGGGAGCTGCGACCAGTTAATTCTTGAGCGCAACCTAGGACTGCCGACAACAATGACTTGAGTCTTCGTTGATTAACCTTCAGACCATGAGCCAAACTCCACTCAGAGACACGAGCTAAATCTTGATTGACCATGTTAACAGCCTCAGACAATTCATCAACTGGAGCTTGAGAAAATATTTGCAGATCGTCAGCGTAAAGGTGGGAGGACGAGAGAAGATCATTGGAAATAGAATTAATAAAAATAGCGAAGAGAAGAGGAGATAGAACGCCCCCCTGTGGTACGCCTGCAGAGGTATTGCACCATGACGAGGAAGAACCTTCAATGCAAATACGTTGTCGGCGGCCACACAGGTAACTACGAAACCAATCAATTGCCGTTGGAGATATGTTAAGAGAGCTGAGTATACCAAGTAAGATGTCAAAATCCACGGTGTTAAACGCATTGCTGAAGTCTAATAAGGAAAGGACCGTCAGATTTCCATTTTCCATACCAAGTCTAATATCATCAGTAATGCTAACAAGAGCTGTTGTAGTACTATGTCATGGACGAAACCCGGATTGGAAAAAATTAAGGAGGTGGTTCTTGCACAGGAATGTACTAAGTTGGTTATGGATAAGGCGTTCAAGGTCTTTGGATAGAAATGGTAATATGGAGATAGGACGGAATTCAGAGAAGGAAACAGGATTTCGCTTTTTAGGAAGAGGGGTAATTTGGGCTTCTTTCCATGAAGTGGGAAAAACACCGCTAGATACGGAATGGTTGAGGATATGTGAGATGACAGGAAGGATTTCGTCAAGGACTGGGAGTATCATCTTGCGACTAATACAGTCACTACCAACAGCATTAGACGAGATTGATTCTATGCTCTTCCTAACATCACAATCGGAGAACTGATTAAAGATGAAAGGTGAATAATCGGGAGTGGGAAGAGATGAAAGATCATTTAAAGTTTTCGTTTTGATGGTACCATTGAAGTTAGAAGATGTGGAAAAATGTTGATTAAGCAATTCAAGATCTATATCTTTAGGAATAGAATCTTGGCGCGATTTTCCCACTCCCATTGATCTTAGAAATTTCCAGACTTTAGCTGGGTCACCGTTATCAACGGACTTATGAATGTGGCGGCGTTGGGTATCCCTACACACCAAATTGCTACGATTGCGGATAGCAACATATTTCTTATGAGTTAGAGAATTTGGTCTGCTTTTAAATCTAGACTTAGCTGCTGCTTTCCTCTTCAATAAGTCTTTTAAGTCATCTGTCAACCATGGGGCCGGCAGTTGTTCATTTTTACGGGCCGCACAGGTGCATGGACGTCGTATAGCTGAAGAAGCTTGGTATTGAGTAAACTGATTCTACCATCAATCTAATCAGCGGCAATGACATCGGACCAGTCAATGCTGCCAGCATCCTCACGAAGATTCTCAAGGTTCATACCACCAAAACTACGCCGGAAGAGTATCTTAGGCTTAGCCTTTGGAGGGTGAATTTTGTAGGAAAGGAATAAAAGATCATGATAGGAGAAGGCATCAGCTGTACACTGTCCATGCTTAGCGACATGTTGAGTTGAAGAAACGAGAATGAGATCAAGAAGCGAGGGAGTACAGTTAGGAAAATGGTGAGTGGCACTTAAGGGAAGAAGAGGCAAGTTGCAAGAATGTGAAATAGATTGGAGTGAATCTTGTTTGAGAAGACAAGTGTTGAAGTCCCTCATTATAATAGTGTGACTGTAAGAAGGAATAAGGTTAACGAGTAGACTTTCAAAAGAGAAAAAATAGTTGATGCGTAAAGAGGGACAATAGTAGACACCAAGCAGAATCTTCGAATGATGAAGATTAACTTCCAAGAAGAGATGCTCGCCAGCGTTCGGCGGTGGCGGCTTTGATGACATATGAATAACTGTGAAAGGAATGTTAGCTCGGAGATATATGGCAACACCGCCACCACCGCCGCCCGCGCGATCATTTCTAATTAGTTGGTATCCGGGTAAAGAGTAGGAAGTGGAAGGAAGGCATGGCTTTAGCCATGACTCAGAAACAAGGATTGCATGGATGTTCTTACAGTCCAGATTAGCCAGCATGCCATGGTAATGGGCCGGTCATTCATGTTTAGTTTTTTGTTTAAAGCTACTTAATGCGAAACGTATCAAGCTGAATATTTTTACTATATATTTTGATTAAACGCACTCATTTCTGGTTTACACCTACCTATCTTGGGTTGAGCTGGTTTTTTGTATTTTGCCATCAAAGTTATGACACCATCGTTCTGATTTTTAGCAATATTATTCGATAACGCAAGCTTGTTTATTTTTGAAACTTTTTATGGTTTATACAAACGTCAAGTTGGACTGAACATAGTTTTCAGCAAGCTTATACGTTTTCTCATTTAGGCATTGCGATTTTTTTTGTGTTTTCAAAAAAGCGCTATTACTTGAAAATTATGAATATTTTCTTAAATCTAATGTCGGCACAAAATCCGCACATATCAAGAGCTACTCATTTATGTTTATTCTACAGGTGCACATACAATGGTTTTAGAGATACACGATTCTGCAAAACCTTACTCCAGCAGGAAATGCAATATCTCGAAAACCTGATGACTCACCAATTATATTTTCGGCGCACATTTTTGCTCAACTATAAACTCTCTGCCCATGCACAATATTTCTCACTCCGATCATTCATTTAGAATTTGCCTGCTGGGACAATGTTTCTCCAGCAGGTATGGTTTTTTTGCCGTTTTTTTCAAAATCGACGACACGCACTATTTTTTTATGTGGCGCACATTCACAGCAGATTACGCACTAATTATACGTTCCACGTACACGGTCAGGGAGGCAGATTCTCTCGCTGACTCGATTCGTTGCAGGAGGGCAGGACGACGCAGGTGAAGAAACGCCGACTTGATGCCGCCATAACAGGTGTCAGCGGACGATAGATCGGGGACTCTATCGTTCACGCTGCACTGTCCCTGGAGTTGTGGTGATGCCCCGGTGCACCCGGACATCGCCGAAGCTAAAAGTAACTAGGCTCCCAAGATTCACTTTTATGCTCGATACAAGCATTAATCTATTGTTATAAATTAAAGTTATAAAAAAAGTATTTAAAAAGTTCATCTATCAAGATTATCAGTACATCATTCTTCTAGGTAACCATTTTCTACGTTTACACCTAAAATCACAAGGCAATAAAACAGAAACCTCGTCCTCTCAACGAACAACTCATCAAAATTCGCGTCCAATCTTCAAACGCATAAAATTACATGAACCGTCCTCAATTCCCAAATATAGTTAGTTCCACGAATCCACGTACAATGCAATCCCTGCTCTGAATCCAGTCCAAATAAATCAACATGGTATAAGCGTAGACGAAAATTTGTTCACACATTCGTCATACCGATTTATGGCTGAGAAATGTTCGGGGACGTAAATCATAGGAAAGTATGCACCGGTTAGTGCACTAACTAGGAGCTGTTTGAGATGACAATTATAGTCGTTGGATTTGATATTCGTTTTCATTGCCTAATTAGACAGCAGCATTTTGGAGTTTAATAAAGGCACTTTATTTTTACAGGCTCTTTGATATTGTCAAGCCTTCGGACAGTTTTGCATAATTATTAAACTTTTGCAAAATAGGTGTGATGTTGAACTTTCTAGTTTTGGGCACGTTCAAATTATATTTCAAACGACTACAATCCAAAGGCCGTATCTCAGAAACTCCAACTGATTACCTTTTAGTTAGAACAAAGCAGTACATACATACCACTAGCTCAATCTATTTCTACCTACGGGAGCAGGACCTATAAAACTACTCTAACAGTTCTTCACTTTATCAGTGAGCTTAGTCAGATTTTTTATTCACGCTCAATCGCGTTAACGTAAACATCAATTTGTATTGAAACTGGATAAGCGCCGTCTGGTGACAGTTATGGGAAACCTATTTTCTGTACAAAAATTAGTAATAAGTAAATTAGTAGTAAGTAACATTAGAGCGTTTACGCAATCAAGTACGTTAAAAAACTGAATGAAACCACTTATAACTCTTTTAATTATCAAACAGCTTGATGCATTCCCGACCTTAAGAAACAATACCTCATATAAATTACAAGACTGCATTGCGTCAGGATGAATTTGGCTGAATGGACTCAAGGCAGAATAAGGCAACAAAATTTTGGACCCTCTTCCAATGTGTGAAGGTGGTGGTTACCGCAACTGTAACGTGGTTAGAGCACCTTGGCTGATGGCGCAGGATCCTCACGTAACCGACGAGTAACGAATCCATAATACGAAATCACTTGGTAGTGTTACCAGAGATAATGAGTGTAGTTATGGAGAAAAGGTGCGTCACTCATAAATTCATAGCTATGAGGTAACGAGATGATAGATATGAATAGTACCAGCAGAATAGAAATTACGTGTGTATGCTATCAGGAAAAAGATTATAATGAGAGAAGTGAGATAAGTTGGGCGCACGGTTGGCGCAGTGGTTGAACGATTGACTGCTGCGCTGCGTGTCGCAGGTTCGATTCCCGCACGGAACAAATATTTGTATGATCTACAGATAGTTATTCCGGCTCTGGGTGTTGTGTATACAAGTTTATATGTTTGTAAACGCACCCACGATACAGGAAGAAATTCCTAGTGTGGGGCAAAGTTTAAAAAAAAAAAAAAAAAAATTGAATTAGGAACAAGTGGTCACTAACCCTTGGCTATCTTAGCAGGTTGCAAATCAGTTCATTGACACTTTTGTGTTCAAGTCGTCACTAGATAGCAATGAAAAGGAAAGGGCAACGTATTTTCTGTTGGAAACTACTAAAAGAGTAGAAAATAACTTATCTTTCGATCCGACCACACCATCGGAAATCGTAAAGAAAAAAAAAAAACTTGCGGTTTTGATGACTTACCAATTTCTATTTTGAAGGAGCATATAGACACATTGGCTTTGCCTCTATCCGATTTTTTTAATAAATGCTACGAAGAGTCGGTCTTTCCAGACCAGTTAAAATTTGCTAAGGTAGTTCGAATATTCAAAAAAGGCGCTAAGACAGATCCCAAAAATTACCGACCCATATCACTTTTGCCAACTTTATCAAAATTATTTGAAAACTGATTAAAACTAGACTGCTGGTTTCTGCTACATTTGAATTTGAATAAAATCATTAATTTAAGACAATTTGGATATCAGAAAGGCGTCGGTTGAATACTCTTATAGATGACGTAATTAATAAATTCAATGACAAAATTAAAGTGGCTGGGCTTTTCATTGACCTTAGTTCTGCTTTTGACACGATTGACTATGAATTATTACCAACCAAACTTGAATGTTACGGTATCAGAGGCAAGTCCTTACAGCTTTTTAGATCGCATCTACAAAACAGGCGAATGTATGCAGACATTAAAAGCATCGATGATTCAAATCATGATGTTTTACATACGTCTAAAATTACAACCATAAAGCGTAGTATGCCTCAAGGCTCAATTTTAGGACCAATATTATTTATTATTTTTACAAAAAACTTGCAAAATTTTATGGACTACATTAAGCCTGATGTTATACTTGTTGCCTTTGCAGATGACACTAATATAATAGTTGGGGCAAATGACTCAAACGAACTGACCAAAACTGTAAATGAAAGCCTAAAAATTATCTGTGATTGGTTTACAGCCAACAACCTTATATTAAATACAAATAAGGCATACATTATTTCATTTAAGACTACAACTCGTAATAATGACATTATAGATGTCCAAATCAATGAAGACCAGATTGTATTGGTTGACAAAGTTATTTTTTTAGGGATTAACATAGACGTGCATTTAAACTGGAAACATGAGCTAGTTGCTATTGACTCCTCATCTCATCAGCATGCTATGCACTTAGGAGCCTTAGATGTATTTAGGATATGAAGCTACTAAAGGCTGTATATCACGAGCTAGTTGAATCAAGGTTAAGATACAGCATCATGTTTTGGGGTAACAGTTATAGTTACAACTGTCAGAAGGCATTTATTTTACAGAAACGTGCCATAAGGACTATAGTCAGGATCTCACAAAGAGACTCATGCAGAGACCACTTCAAGGAACTAAACATATTGACTATACCAAGCTTATACATATTATTAGTCCTTAATCATTTTGCTAAATATATTCATCAGTATGAATCACAAGAGGAACGTAGAATTAGAGAAAGCACAAGACGGAAAGAATTCAAACACAAAATGTCACCAAATTTTAATATAGCAAAACATTGCTACAGATACCGAGCAGTGGAATTATTTAATAGATTACCGACTGAGTTAAAGTCATTAATTTATAGTTTTTACTTATTTAAAACTAAGTTAAAAGCCTTCTTGTTGGCAAAATGTTTATACTCGGTATTTATAGCAGGTAACGGAAAGTATAAATTTTTATTTTTTATGACATGCTTTGTATTAACTTGACATTATAATTATTACTTGATATAATTATATTGGATTAATTTAAATTTATTTTATTATTTTTTATTACTTGTTTTTGTTTTAACTTGACATTTTAATTTATTACTTGCGACATGGTATTGGATTAATTTAAATTGTATTATTATTATTTCTTTTTTTTTGACATGCATTCAATTAACTTGACATTAAAATTATAACTAGTGACATTATACTGGATGAAGTTGAAATCACAAGGGTTTTCTAAAATTTTTTGTATTTGCTTGACATTGGAATTGTTGCTTGTGACATTTTTGGAATAATTTGTTTCCTTTTTTTTAACCTGTAATTTTATATATAAACTGATATTATAATTATTATTTGTGATATACAGATATTGGATTCATTTTAAATTGCATTTTCTTGAGACTATTGTATTAACTTGACAAAGTATTTCATGTTTGATAGGTATTTTTAAAATAATGTTATTCAATTTTTGTTATTGGAATTTTAATTATGTAATGTAAATTGTTTGAGAATAAATAGATGAAATCTAAACGTAATTATACTTGACACAATTAGGTCGAATTAATATCAAAGCTAATTTAACTATTCAATGACACGGCTTGTTAACCCCAGCCTTATGACTGTGTTGAACCTTGTAGGAACACAGCTCAAAGAAACACAAAAATAATTCCTTGCATTTAATACATACAAACTAAATAAAAATTCCACGTGCTTATTGATACTAATTGCTGAATAAAATAATTAGAAATTACAGTTTTACTCAGAGACATTTTCTCGCCGAAGTAGTCAAGTAAGTTAGTAAAGTCGAAGAAATCACAAAATCTTAGAAGACAACATAAGTGGGCTCAGTGGCGACGCCACAGACATTGTCCCTAGCTGATATGTACATGTAGCCTCCTATGCCCCATTCCGGGCCCCAAGAGTTCTTCAGGATCCAGAAGGTGTCACCATCACGCTCGCCGTACCCGACCAGGGTCACTTCGTGGTTCAGATGGAGTTGATTACTGGAATACCAAGTTGACCATTGTAATCAAGTTCCCAAATCAAGGGGAATACTAGAAAAGAGACTTCAATATATTTGTGTTCTCACTCAATGCAATTAACATTTATATATATCTTAAAATCGCGTCATAAAAAAGCGAAACTAAATAAAACCAAGTAAGATGTTTTTCTATTGAAGTAGTAGACCGGCCGTGTTTCGGCGATAACCATTGCCGAAATGGAAAAAAAGGATAGACCAAAACCCATTAATTTTGGAATTTTGACGAAATCGCTACAGCTGATAGAATGTCTATTCTCATTCTCTCTTTCTTGCCTCTGGTAATTAGAAATATACCCCTGATCCACTGAAATAGAGTGAGATACAATAATTACGGGCCTTGAGTATTTTATGACTTACCAATAAGTATCGTAGAAGATGCCAGATGAGTACTGTGAGAACGACCGGGTTACATGGACTGATACGGACAAGGGACCATGGTTGACTAGCGCGACCTAGGAAGTAAATTATCAATTAATATAAAATTGCATGACTACCTACGGCCATTGAGATAATATAGTACATTATTACCTCAATGCCTACGGCCAGGTTTAATAATATCTAAAAAACTAAAGATTATTTATTCTGTCAGTTAATGGTCAGTTACATAATTAGGCCAGCCCTTCATATTAACAAAACATATTGGACACGAATTTTTTACTCTGTCAAAAAATGACAGGGAGCTTGAGACGTCCTTGTACCAAGGGGAGATGTCACAGGACCACGCACTGCATCGTCATATTTTTTGTTTCCCTCAACATACGATGTGTCCTGTTATTTTAACCGTGTAGTAAAGAAAATTCATCCATTCACCTTCAGAGCTCCAACGCTCAGTGGCGTAACATCAGTGAACCCGCGAATCTTGAAAGTCTTCGTCATGTTTTTGATGTTACATTCGCCGTCCTGTGAAAAGGTGAAATGCCTGTTATGTTTTCGATCAGCAATAGATGAAGTTCATAGCAACTATTAGTGCCTCATTTCAAATTATAATGTTTTCTGCCCCGTTAATTCAGAATATACCTTGTTAGTGTATGGACCGTACTCTGCTTCAGTCGGTATACCGTACTCCATCATCCACTCGTAGGCTGCATTGTCAGTACCACCTGCACAGCCCCCGGCGCCGAATCTGTACATTAATAGCATTTGTTGAGTCGATGTTCACGAATTTAGTTAAAGACAAGAAACCATAAATCAATTGAGGTGCAGACAAACACTTTAATAGTAAAGATAAGGCCGTCCAAACGTTTGCATATACGCGTTCACCATACAAGAAAAACGGCATTATTAAATTATCGCGCACACGACCGCTCCCGAAGATAGCCACCACGTAGCGATTGCGCTTCTATGACCAAAAAGTGGCGTCAGAAATACGTGTGGTCCGCCCTGTCCTTACTATATTAGTCAATGGTTATAGTCTAATTATACGTACGCCCAAGCGCAATCCACAATCGCTTGGTTGCTCAGAGCCATCCGTTTGCCTCCATTGATCCTTGCAAGTGCTCCCTCTACTGCCCCAGTCGTGCCGAAGGTCCAGCAAGAACCACAGTCTTCTTGATCTGTTCAAAAAGATGGCGGAACTTATTCGTTTGTACTATCCACTACAAAAAGTTGAAATCATTATTAAATCAACCTCTTGCTCTTATTCCAACTTATTTGTGGTCGACACAGCGTCTCTTCTGCACGAAACATACTTTTATTAACTATGTTAACTGATACGTTTATAAAAATAACTTACTTTTAACGTTGGAAACAACGCCCAAGAGCCTTAAGTCATACTCTGTCGGGAGGTCGTTTGAAATCTCATTCAACTTGTCTTCCTCGTAAGGGAAGGGGACATTTCCAACTTTTCCTTCTGGGCGCCTCATCAGACCCATGTATCTGTTCATTTCTTCGGAAGTCTTGTCAGCGAATTTGTTGATAGAGAGTTTGTAACCCTTGTTTTGACGGTTGGTCTGAATCACTTCCCTGAACAGATATTATAAATAATTATAATGATCATTTTTTGACTGACTAAACTGTTATATACGGGTTAATCTTAATATTATAAATTACCTCATACTCCTCTGGAAGAGACTCTTTCTCATTGCGTGCTCATTGGAATCAGAGTACTTTCTGTTATGGGTCTTTATAAATCTAAAAATAACAAAACCAAGTCAGAAAACCACCCACATTTCGGAAGAATATTTCAAGATTTATTTAAGAAATATAAAATTCACTTACGATTCGAAAACATGGTCGACATGTTCATCGTTGTCAGCATCAACGAACAACAGATGCTTAGTCACAGCTTCGCTGTCCACTGAGTGTAAATTTGAACATTCATCTGTAAATAAATAAGTCTTAAATGTAATATTTTCTAAATCAGTAAAGGAAGATTGTATTTGAATACTTACAGTCGTCAACATCAAAGACACTGCGGAAAGAGAAGCCTTTCTCGTAATCGTAAAAGTCCCAAATTTCGTGCTCTTTCTTAGAGCCCAGCCAAGAGTTGAACCTCAATACTTCGTATCTGAAATTAGTTTATTATCATTAATCGAATAAGATCATCATCATCATCTGCCTAGCCTTTTACCAACTATGTTGGGGTCGGTTTCCAGTCTAACCGGATTTTAGCTGAGTGTTTTACATGGAGCGACTGCCTATCTGACCTCCATTAATCGAATAAGATAACTTAATTAAATTGCCAGCAACAATTTCCTTTTAGAATGAAGAAATAATTTTAAATGATAACCTCCACAAAGCTGCATCTCTGCTATTGCAGAGGACAGAATTGTATAAAGAAGGAAAGGAAACTTGCAGCAGAAGATGAGAGATATGTGTTAGCAGCACTGCATTGAGTATGCAGCTATGCAGTGTCGCAAGCAGAAATCTTTTTACAAGTGCAGTCACATTGTACCAAAACAGAAGCGGCAAATTCTTTTTAGTCTGATGAATTTCTACTTTTAACGGTTAATAGGTATAATCTATACTTTAATTTCTATACAACATATTAAATCAGTTGTGGATGATTCTTCTTTTCTACAAAACAACAACAATTGAGTTTTGGGAGAGTACAACTGCACTTTTGACCCTTGACTGTATGTATGTTCGGGTCTTCTTCTTCTTCTTTTCATGTGAGGTGTGGCCACCTCTGGTGTCAGAGTTAATTAAGCCGTCTCTGGAAAACCGGGTGAAATGTTCGGGTCAAATCTTGCAACTGAATTATAAGCAGTTATCCTCCAACGATTAAGAACAAAATTTGCATACACGTTTAGTTTGGATGGCAATGCATGGTTAACTAAGTGACGTCGTTCTAAATCAAGATGGCGGTCTATTAGTTTTTGTGCACTGCCGTGATATGGATATCAAATGAAAAGTTTTGCTGAGTAGAATCCGAAAAAAGCTTGTTTTAAAATTTGTTTGTTAATAATTTTATTTAATCTACCGACAATATCAATGCTACAAGGATTTTTGACGCTTGTATGGCTTTGACGTTGACTGTTTTTGGTGTAAGCCTTTGTGAAATCATGAAACTTGTATTAAAAACCAGGATGATGGAAGTATTAGTTTAAATTTTAGACATGCACCAAACAGCAGATTAAGAAAGTAAAAAAAAAAAAACTTGTATGAAATAAACTGGTCCCAATTCATATTTTGCATTCTAAATCGCCTTCCTCCGTAAGTCACGACAGAGAGTTCCGGAGAATCTGAACAATTGGAAGAATATATCTTAACTGTTTCCTTACCTGACGGGAACCCAGGTGCGGTCCTTTTTATCGTAATAAGCCCAAATAGTGCTTTCTATTTCAACATTCTCGTCCTTGTCGTTGAAAACGAATTTGGTACAGTCTTTGTCGTTCTTCGTTTCTTTAACTGAGTAACGGAAATAAATTATAATTAACAACAACAATTTTTGTGCGTTTGAAGAGCAATAGAAGGCTAGAAAACTCAGATTCGGATGTGGCGATCGTGCCCTCAGGACACATCATAATTTATACGTGATATAATGGCCATAAGTTCTTAGAGTAAGATTAATTTGAGTGTGTGTAAGGGACAGCTGTGTAAGACTTGTATGCGTCTGTCCCTTACGCTCACTCAAAATAACCTTACTCTAAGAGCGTATGGTCACCAATAGGAACTAATATGGATCGGTTAACAATAACCTAATCACCGTTCAGAAAATGCATAATCTGAAATAAATTCCCTTTAAGAGAGTGGAACCTCTCTTCATTTTACAGAAATAACACCTCGCAACATTTTTTATTAGAATGTCTTGATTTTTAATGGATTGTTTAACTTTAGATTTACCTACTTTCTGAACATTTATCATTAATAAAGATTTTTAGCAAACTTTGGTTCTTACGTTCAGCCTCAAAGCCATCGACATCAGGGAGAATAGATTCAGGTTCAAATCTGTGAAACCATCTGCCTTTCATGTAATAACACTTTGTTACTACATCTTGCTCCAATAATGCTTCGGGGTGGATCTGTTGTAAGTAAAAATAATGGGTTTAATCAACCAACAGATTAGGTTAATGATAATTCAAGGTACTTGCTTGATATATACCGATATACTGACCTCATACTTAATATTATTCTTATTATCCACAAAAGACTTCACGTAGCCATTGTTGTAATCAATTCTAGATTGCGTGGAGGTTCTCCTAAAAATAAGACAAATATCAAATCAAATAGTACAGTCGTAGATTAGGTATAGACAGGCGTTAAGCACATTTCCGTTCATTTATGTATTTTGCATAATAATAATAACATATCTAATGTAATCTATCTAATACCTTTAAACAAGCAATTCTTGTATAAATGTATATATATATATATATATATATAATCTGAATCTCGGAAACGGCTCCAACGATTTTCATGATATTTAGTATGCAGGGGTTTTGTGGGGGATAAATCCATCTAGCTAGGTTTCAGTTTTAAAAGACGTCGTTTTTTAGGGTTTCGTACCCTAAGGGTAAAAACGGGACCCTATTACTAAGACTCCGCGGTCCGTCTGTCTGTCTGTTTGTCTGTCTGTCTGTCACCAGGCTGTATCTCATGAACCGTGATAGCTAGACAAATGAAATTTTCACAGATGATGTATTTCTGTTGCCACTATAACAACAAATACTAAAAACAGAATAAAATAAATATTTAAGTGGGGCTCTCATACAACAAACGTGATTTTTGTGCCGTTTTTTGGGATAATGGTACGGAACCCTTCGTGCGCGAGTCCGACTCGCACTTGACCGGTTTTTCTATTTTCACCTGAGTAGAGCTCGGTCGCCCAGGTACTCTAATATTTATATTTCAAGAGATGCGTCCACGAGATCAGAGAGGATGGCAGAGAAGTGAGGCTCTTCTGGCTCAGGGCCCATGTGGGAACTGTCGGGTATTAGGGAGCGGATGAGCTAACCAAGGAGGCAGCCCTACCTAAGGAAAGCGCGGATAAAACAACACAAGGTACCCGTATCGTTCGCGAGAAGGAAGATACTTGAAGAGTCCATAAAGAAGAGGATCATTTAATTTTCTTTCGGAATGACATAATATTAGTATATGTCTATAGATATTTATATATATATTGTATTTATGTATGTATGTACATTTATGATTTATGTTACATTATTCTAAAATTGTACACTAGTCTACTTCTCTTCTTCCTTTTGTAAACTCTCTCTATCACTCTAAGGTTTGCTTGTAGAAAACTCTTCTTTGTGTTAAGCTCGCCTTTGTACATCAACTTTATAATGAAGAGGTAGCAGCTGCTTTAGAACCCAATGGCTTGGCACACAACGATAGGAAGAGACTAGACGGGATGACCATAATGCCTTGCGCCATCCCATCTTCTTAGCACGGCGGACTGTGCTGGGGCGGCTGCTACTGGTGCAGAAAACCTCAAACGGCGCAAATATAACAACTTTATTGGAAGTTATACCAGGCCCCTCAGAAAGTAGGTATTGCGAAAAAAAATGGGAGACTGGCCAGTTATAATGTTTTTCGAAAATATGATTATTTATAAGTAAAAATAAGTAAGTTCCAATTTCAAAATTTCCCTCCACATTTTTTGCGAGTTAATTCAAAGTATTGTGTCTCACTGAAATATGGATCTGCGCCGGGAACATTTTAGAGCTATGATTTTATACGATTTCAAGTGTCGCCTGAAACCGGATGAATCGTACGATAGACTTCAAATGGCATTCATGGATGAAGGCCCTTCCAAGGCAACCGTGTATCGTTGGTATAACGAATTCAAGCGCGGTCGACCAACTTTGGGGGATGACGAAAGAAGCGGTCGCCCTTTGACGGCTGTTACCGAAGAAAACGTGCTAGCAGTGAAAAATTTAATCCAAGACAATAGGCGAATTACATATCAGGAGATTCAACACATATTGAAGATTGGATCGGGAAGCGTTCACGAGATTCTACACAGCCATCTTCGCGTGAGGAGGATAGTATCACGCTGGGTGCCGCACAACCTCACCGATGCTCAGAAGCAGGCCCGGGTGGAATGGTGCCGTGATATGCTTAACAAATTTGAAGCAGGCTCGTCTCGGCGTGTTTACGACATAGTTACAGGTGATGAGTCCTGGATTTATCAATACGACCCAGAAACCAAGCGCCAGTCGACTGTTTGGGTGTTTCAAAATGAGCCAACGCCTACCAAAGTGAAGCGATCTAGAAGCGGGGGTAAGATTTTGATCGCTAGCTTTTTTAATTTGACTGGCCACTTGGTATCAATTCCCTTACGGGATCAAAGAAGCATTAATGCCGAATGGTATACTACCAAATGTTTGCCAGAAGTTTTCTCTGTTATAAGCAACAAGCGACCAAACACAGGGCTCCGCGGGCTACTGCTCCACCACGACAATGCACCTGCGCACACCGCACTCAAAACGAGGGACTTCCTGGACAGCACGCCAGTCAAACTCCTGGGTCACCCTCCTTACAGCCCTGATCTAGCACCGTGTGACTTCTTTTTATTCCCAAAAATAAAAAATCAGCTCAAAGGGATACAATTTTCGTCGCCGGAAGATGCGCTGGCTGCGTTCGAGCAGGCTGTAAACGAGGTGTCTGCGGCGGACTGGAAAAAGTGTTTTGAAAACTGGTTTAGGCGCATGAATCTTTGTATAGAGGCTGGTGGAAAGTACTTTGAAAAGATTTAATAAAAATATATGTACGTATAGAACATTTTTTTTTAGTTTCGCAAAACTTTCTGAGTGTCCCACGTATGTGGTTATATATATATTAAAACATTAGGTCCATGTGGTCCGAGTGCGCATCGAGTTTTTCGAGAAATTAGCACAAAGCTCGTCGACTCTTCACGTGACCAGAAGGCTGGCCTTTTCTTCGGCCAAAGAATCAGCAATGCCATCCTACGTGGCAATGCCAGCGTTCTGGGTACGTTTCCCGTTGACATCGATGTGGTCGAATTTTTTGATGCACAATGAGCTATTTTCCGTCTCCCTTTTGTATTTGTGTATAGGTTTGTTTTTTTTTTAGAATAATCGTTTGTATATATGTTAATAAAAGTATTATTAAAATTTTCTACTTTATAATCACTCATATTTTATGTGTCATTTTTGTGTACAATAAAGAACTAGCTGACCCGGCAAACTTTGTTTTGCCATAAAAAGACCAAACATTTATCTACCCTACCCTACCCTACCCTACACTACCCTACCCTACCTTACCCTACCCTACCCTACCCTAACCTACCCTTCCCTACCCTACCCTACCCGATCCTACACTACCCTACACTACCCTACCCTACACTACCCTACCCTACACTACCTACCCTACCCTACCCTACCCTACCCTAACCTACCCGACCCTACACTACCCTACAATACTCTACCCTACACTACCATACCCTACCCTACCCTACCTATATAGCCTATGTCCTTTCCCAGGTCTCAAACTATCTTCATACCAACTTTCATCTAAATCGGTGCAGCGGTTTAAGCGTAAAAAGGTCAAAAATGTGACAGACAGACAGACAGACAGAGTTACTTTCACATTTATAATATTAGTATGGATTAAGAAACGGCAAACGCTAGATGAGTCCTCGAGTACAGGAACGGTTACAAAAGCGTTCTCTCTAAACGTTTTAGCCACAAAAAGAACACTCGGAGATGCATTCCTGACTCCAGTCCATGTACAAACCCTAACATTACACGGAAGGACAACGCTGCAGTGAGTTTTAAAACTATGCATGGCTATAGAGATATTCTCATACTTGATCTCAACCTCGTCCTTGGGGTGCAGCGAATATCTTGAGGATATTCTGAGTATACTCTCGATCTTCACTACGTTGCGTTGTTCACAAGGGACTTGAGACGATAAAGGCGACACCACCTTGGGACTGCCGGTCACCTTCTCGGCAATAGAGCAGGTTACCGGATTTGAGGATTATCGAGTCCCTCCCTTTGGACTTCATATAACCCTATAATACTCCATCGTAACCTGCACATTTATTCCTCGAGTTTGGCTATCTTCTCGTCGGTTCGGAAAGTTCGCGTGTTGCATGTTGCATGTTGCCAGGTCCAGTGGTCGGTTTTATTGCGGTAGCCGGATCCACTCCGAGGATACTTAGTTCCCCTTGCCATGCTATAAACTCAACCGCTACCGTAGCTGAGGGTAGACAGGCTGCCGGGCACTAGCGGATTCGATGTATTTCGGATGCATTACGTCAGGTTTGCTTCGGCTAGATTGAAAATTAAGCATCACGAATTTTAGTTAGTAAATACATTAAACTAAATAAAAAACCGGTCAAGTGCGAGTCGGACTCGCGCACGAATTTCCACGAGGTTCCGTACCATTATCGCAAAAAACGGCACAAACATCACGTTTGTTGTATGGGAGCCCCACTTAAATATTTATTTTATTCTGTTTTTACCCGACTGCCGAAGGAGGGTAATGTGTTTATCAGTCTATGTATGTATGTATGTATGTATGTATGTATGTATGTATGTAAGTATGTATGTATGTATGTATGTATGTATGTAAGTATGTATGTATGTATGTATGTATGTTTGTTCCTATGTGGCGTTCCAGAGACCAAACGCGTTGGCCGATTTTGATGATTCGTACGTCAATCGATGCGTCTTAACTCTGCGAGTGTCATAGGCTACATTAAAATTAGATAATAGAAAAATGGCGGATTTTGGGTGCCATATTGTGGGGGCCCAAATTTTTTTTTTCTTCCAAACCCATCGTGTGAGGTATCAAAATAAAGGGTTTTAAGAGGTGATTTCAAAAATATATAATACTTATATGTTTAAATGTATCTAATTCGAAAAAACTAACTAAAAAGTTATAAATAAAAAAACTTAATTAAAAAAATCAAAAAACCCGACTGCTTCAAAAGCGAACTAAAAAGTCATAAACAAGGAAAAAATCATGCTGTGCAGGCGGAGGATACACCAGATTTTGGTCAGCCAGCCGGCGAATATGTATCCTCCGACTGCACAGCATGATTTTTTCCTTGTTTATGACTTTTTAGTTCGCTTTTGAAGCAGTCGGGTTTTTTGATTTTTTTAATTAAGTTTTTTTTAGTATTTGTTGTTATAGCGGCAACAGAAATACATCATCTGTGAAAATTTCATTTGTCTAGCTATCACGGTTCTTTAGATACAGCCTGGTGACAGACAGACAGACAGACAGACGGACTGCGGAGTCTTAGTAATAGGGTCCCGTTTTTACCCTTTGAGTACGGAACCCTAAAAACTGTTTAAACTCACCAGATGGTATACTCTTCGATGACATTGTCGGTTAGCGACATTCTTTTCGCCTGTAGCGTGAATTGAGACGGCCATTGCAGGGGTTTGGCGCCAACTTCGTCCTCAGCTTTTGTATTAGCTTTAGCCTTTTTCACTTAAAATAAACAAAATACACAAATGCACTTAGTCATTGCTTCAGCAGACTGGCTCTACACAAAGTGGTATTCTGCGATGATTATTGTCGAAATGCCAAAATGTGAGAGATGTAACATGTGACATTTCGGTGGTGCATTACAATCATAGATTACAATCCAATACAGTATGGATTTTTTGGCAATTGTCATTGAGGCTTACTTCCAAGCAGAGAGGCTTCGGCGACACTGACTCAGCAACAGAGCGGTTATAATAATCATAATTCTTTATGTTTCACCAAAAAGCAATATTCTTATGATAAACTGTGACTACATGTACTTTTCGTTCGCTTGCTTTGCTCGCTCACTTCAGCTCCCGTCATCTCCTTCGAACCTAACCTATCCGTGTCGGGGTGCTCTAAGCTCCAGGGCTCGCTTCGCTCGATCTAGGACTAATTCATTGACCAAAATTTGGAATTAGTATTAATCTACCATGCATGCATGCTTTGCCAAAGAGGAAATCTGGCGCTCGGCGGCCGCTTCCGCGGCAAAATTGCTAATGTCCATTGCAAAAAAAAAAAAAATTGTAAGTTACAAATATATCGTGTTAAATAAATGATTATATTAAAATAAGATTGCATTTTTTTATAAAATTTTATAGTGCCCAAAAAATCTTATTTTTGCCATTATTTGTTTTTGTCATAACAGAACATTTGACCAAACGTTTATTGTCTAAAGATTGTTTGCTGTAGTAAATCATTTGACTAAAGAAAAAATGCCTTAATGACACTATCCTTGGTAATATTCTGCCAAGTAAAAATTTTACCAAATGAAAATGTGCGTACTAAAATCAAATATTGCATTGGTAAAATAAAAAAGGTTGCTAAAATTTGTTTGGGTACTGAAATTTTGTCTTAAAAATCTTTTCGGCAAAACAGCAAAATCCTGCGCTGGTGTACAGTGAGGTCTATAAAATGTCAATAGTCATAGTTTTTTGGCTTTCGGTGCGAGTTTACTTAGTATTTTTTTATTGTTATGAATATTTTCCAAATATGGCAGATTAAGATACTCGTAGGTACGGGTAATCAAATTTTATGTATCAGAAATTTTTATCATTCTTTTTTTCTTAAAAAAGGAGATGTGTGATTACTGCAGTATACTCGATGTTATATTTAATGGCACTTATACGGCATTAGAATTGATTTTAATTCAAACTGCTTCCATGCGCGTAATAACAACGTTTTACAGCTATATTTAAGGATCGTACTCGCCAGTGGCGCCAACTGGTGGACACAAAAACGGGAGCCCTCAATAAATAACATTAAAATCTGTTGCAAAAAGTATCTTACAGCTAAAAATAGTTTAGTGAAATTTTACCGAAAATTTATAGACACAGAAGCAAAAAAAAACAGTTTCAAAATCGGTCCTCAATTGACGGAGAAATCGGTGAACATACACAAAAATAAAACATACAGTTGAACATAGTACCTCCTCCTTTTTGGAAAGTCGGTTATAAATTAAAAGATATGTACAAATCATTTTTTTTTTTATAAAAACAGAAATAAATAACTTACCACTTGCACCCTGTGTCACCACCACCAACCCGAGAAGTACCCAGACAAATTTAGCCATCGTGAAGCCCAGACCCAGAGATCCCAAAGCCCCATATGTACCCTTTGCAACAAAATATGTAATACCACAGTCTTTTATATATTTTGATTGTGCTAATTAACAGAACTCATTAGTTTTGTTGATAATTAAAGTTATGATAGTGTAGATTTGATTATAAAAAATTTGGTTAAATTCAATACAGGCTTTTTTCGTGACTTTGTTCAGGTATTCATGAAAATGCAAAAAAAAAACTGAAGAGTAACGAATGCACTGCATACGACACCTTTTTAAATCGGCATTTGATTGGTTCTTGGTGAACAACTCGGTTCTGTCTGACAGTCTGAACACTATGCATCATAGTGAGCATACACATCTTAAAGAGCTGATAACAAGTAGCATATCTTCGGACTTAGGTTTGCTAAATTTAACTTTTTATTGAATCTCGTAATATCAATGAAGCTATGCAGACATATTATCATTTCATTTATTCACTATAGAGAAAATATATATAGCAGACCTAAAAAAATTAATAATTTAAGTAATAACTAGATTTGTTTAATGATCTAATTAACGAAATATCGGATATCGTTTTAATGAAGCCACGGTACATATTAAAAAATGCACAGTGTCATATTCGATCAATTTAATTAAGCATAATGTTATCATTAAAAGTGACCTTGTCCACATCTTTGAGGTGGCAGTGTTTGTTAAGACAAACCCACAGCTTTTCAAAATCAGAGCCCCAGCTGATGCACGGTTAAGAAAAAGGGATTCAAACATTCTTTGTGTTGATCGCAGTAAAACAGCCCTCCTACGTTAAAGTATTTACCGAATGGCTCCAGTAATTTTCAATAAAATTCCACGACAGATAAAGAATCTTAATAATAATATGTTTAAAAAGAAATTGAAACAATTTTTAATATATAAATGTTATTACTCCACAACTGAGTTTATGGAGGACACCACTGACATTTAGATTATAACTATATTACATTTAGATTATTATTATTATTTTTACATTGGTAATTGTGTGTTAGTACGTAAGGCATTGTGTGTTAGTAAATAATTAATTGAATGATTTAATTTTAAATGTGTGTCTGTTGTTTCGACACCACTAACTTAATTAATATTTGTATGCTCTCGAGTAAAATGTAGCGAACTGAACACCTTAATATAATATCCTATTGTATTGAAACCTACATTTACGAATAAATATGATTTGATTTGATTTGTTTGTTACTATGCTAGGATAAAAAAATCTACAGCCACCAAAAATAAAATAAAATAATTTATTATTATAAACCAGGGAGTTTGTCAATTCATATACTGGTAGTGCTTTATAGCGTTTTTGTTTTTTTTTAAAGCTACTGCAACTCCTGAGAGCCAGAAAAACAGGCAACCACGAAAAATGCACAGAGGCGAGTATCGGAGCTTAAAAGTGGAGGAGTGAAAAGTTGTGAATTTCCAGTATGAAATAACACGCTTCACATTGACTAACTTCTACTTTGTAGATTATTTTAACTAGTTAATTAAATAATTCCTACATAACACCTAAATTCGAAAGGTATTTATTTTTTGCGTAATCAAAAAAATAATTATACCAAAATGGGATGATTAATGCCATTGTCCACAGATTTTCTCGATGTACAATTGAAGTAGAAATAACGGTCTGCAAAGCATTTTGGCAATCTCGTTACATGGGCAGGCTGTGGGTAAGATATACAAAAGGAGTTTAGATTTCCCCACGAAAAAATGGTGCTGCCCTTTTTTGTGAGCAAATCCTAATGGAGAATAGAGATTTTGTTGAACTTCTACCGACTAAAACCCCGTTCCTACCGGTACCACGAGTCAAGGGCCCGCGATACAAGCAAATTCACGTGCACCAGCGGGCCCCATCAAGCAAACAGGAGATAGCTGTAGGCGTGTTCAGTACAACAACACTTTCAGGATGCTGTTGAAGCTGTCTAGTCGATGTATTGCGCCAGCTGTAACTATGAAGGCCCATATAATGGAAATCTCAGCTTCCAGTAGGTAATCCGCAAAAGCAGTATGTATGCAGTAACGGCGGGGAAGTAATTAACAGTCTGCTACGCTTTCATAGTAGGAGCCTAATTGTGTAAGTGAATTCGGCAAGACAAAGGGTTTACCTCAATGAAAGAGTATGACGAATACTCTTTAAATAATTAGATATTGCCAAATATTATTCGGCTCTTTCGAAAAAAAGGTATCTTCACCAGTGAAAGCGTCCAATAATTGTTGGCCATTACTAATTATTTAAAGAGTATTTGTTATACTTAATCTATTTTAGGGTTCCGTAGCCAAATGGCAAAAAACGGAACCCTTATAGATTCGTCATGTCTGTCTGTCTGTCCGTCCGTATGTCACAGCCACTTTTTTTCGAAACTATCAGAACTATGCTGTTGAAAGTTGGTAAGTATATGTATTCTGTGAACCGCATTAAGATTTTCTCACAAAAATAGAAAAAAAAACAATAAATTTTGGGGGTTCCCATACTTGAAACTGAAACTATTTTTTTTTTGTCAAACCCACACGTGGGGGTATCTATGGATAGGTCTTCAACAATGATATAGAGGTTTCTCATATATTTTTTTTCTAAACTGAATAGTTTGCGCGAGAGACACTTTCAAAGTGGTAAAATGTGTGTCCCCTGTAACTTCTAAAATAAGATATTGATAAAACTAAAAAAAATATATGATTTACATTACCATGTAAACTACTATGGGAGTCAACAAGATGTGCGCCCGCGACGATCGCTTTGGGAACACTGAACGGCAGACTGATCGTAACTAGTTTTTATGTAGTGAGGCCAGCGCTGCTTTACTGATTATGTTCAACGGCGGGTACTTTACCAATTTTATTGTGGGTAGAAGATAGAAAACGATTTTGTAAATATGTATAAATAGTAGTGTGTCGAAAATAATATATTCATAAGATCTCGTCAGCTGTTTCATTCCACACGTCCTGGTACCTGCCTCCACACTACCACCGAAAATTGGTTTGAACGAGATCTAGTAAGTATTTTTTTTTTAATTCGTCATAAATCGTAAACCGCAATTTACCAAGTACGGAACCCTTCATGCGCGAGTCCGACTCGCACTTGGCCGGTTTTTTTTTTATATAGGTTTATATTTACGTTTTTCGGAATTTTTCCTTTACTTGTGCTATAAGAAATTGTTTTATGCCAAGTATCATAATTCTAGGTCTATGGGAAGATCCCTATAGGTTTGGGTTCCCTTGCGAGTGTCAGAAATATGCGGCATAAACAGCCGTATCTTTTGATTGCGTTGGTTCAGAAGTTAGATTTGTTCATTGCTCCAAGGGATTGCAGACTTGCATAATTATATTATGATATTAATTTCAACGTGACACCTCCACGTGTTTCTGAAAAATAAGGTGTTGACTCGCGGATATACAGACAGACAACGAAGCGATCTTATAACGGTTCCTTTTTACCCGACTGCCGAAGGAGGGTAATGTGTTTATCAGTCTATGTATGTATGTATGTATGTATGTATGTAAGTATGTATGTATGTATGTATGTATGTATGTATGTATGTATGTATGTTTGTTCCTATGTGGCGTTCCAGAGACCAAACGCGTTGGCCGATTTTGATGATTCGTACGTCAATCGATGCGTCTTAACCCTGCGAGTGTCATAGGCTACATTAAAATTGGATAATAGAAAAATGGTGGATTTTGGGTGCCATATTGTGGGGGCCCAAATTTTTTTTTTCTTCCAAACCCATCGTGTAATCATGCTGTGCAGGCGGAGGATACACCAGATTTTGGTCAGCCAGCCGGCGAATATGTATCCTCCGACTGCACAGCATGATTTTTTCCTTGTTTACGACTTTTTAGTTCGCTTTTTAAGCAGTCGGGTTTTTTTTTCCTTTTGAGGAACGGAACCCTAAAAAACAGACCTCAACTTGACACCACTATAAAACTTCTCTCAGACCTTAAATTTTCACACCTGTTCGCACTGATAGATGCATTTTTTTTCCCTTTTGTTTGTTCTGAAACTACTTCATTATTGAATCCGTGATATTATTTAAATATTGTTCATTTTATAGTTGGTTCTTCCGGAAGGAATAATCATAAACGAATATGCCATTCGCATATAGTATTCATGTCGTGTTGTCAGCTGACGAGGAAGACCATGATTTATAAATGTAGGAAAGGAATTGGTCCCAGGACACTTCCCTGGGGAACTCTAAATTGATTTCTTTGAGAATTTGATCTGAATGACCATGAATAGATAGAAGTTGTTTATTTCATTGGTTTATCTTAAACCATGGGTTTCAATTACGTAGGTACCTTCTGATCCATTGAGTGCTTTACTTCGGATTGCTTGTTTTTATGACCTTATTAATTTTATTGTCGTGATTATTGTTTTTTTGGCCTTACTAATTTTATTGTATTGATTATATTTTTTGACTATATATTTTATTAACTCTAGTGATGTATTTGAATTAATACTAACATTTGTATGTGACATTTATTTGATAATTTTACACAGATCTGACATACCTTTTTGTATGACATGTGTGTGATATTTCATTATTTTTAGTGTCGACATTTTGTAATTATAGCGTTTGAATTCATTTTAGTAATAGTTCATTTAAGTTTGGCAATTCTTCGAGCTATGTCGGTAACAACTTAAGTGGCATTGGGCAGGGCACATTGCTCGCAGAACGGATGGCCGATGGGGCAGAAAGGTTCTGGAGTGGCGACCGCGAACCGGAAGACGTTGCGTTGGAAGGCCTCCCACCTGGTGGACCGCTGACCTGGTGGAGGTTGCGGGGATCCGCTGGTTGCGAGACGCACGGGACCGGTCAATGTGGCGACGCTTGGGGGAGGCCTATGCCCAGCAGTGGACGTCTTTCGGCTGATATGATGAATAGTTCATTATATTTTATTGATATTTTACACAGATTTGACGTACATCTTTATTTGACATATGATTTATTTTTTGACATTATTAATGTTTTAAGCAGTTTTTTATTGTTGACATTTTGTAATTGTTGTTAAATTTTTTTTTGTAATTGTTCATTGATATTCACTTCCAAAATATTTGCACGCCATAGTATGTGGACAACATGTCCGAACTTTTTGTATTTTTTTTTATGTTACTCTGCATGCACGTATTGTTTATTCTTGCATGTATACAAGTCTTTGAGCAAATAAATATATCTTTATCTTGTAGCAGTTAACATCACCTTTATTTAGTAAGATGTTGTGATCTACGAAATCGAATGATTTGCTCATATCAAAGTACGTCATTGCATTCTTCCTGTAGGCAATCAGCAAAGAATCTAAAATATGAAATCGCACTTGACAGAGGCAATGACTGTGTAGATAATTAATTCAACCACCAAATCCGACTCGGCTGGGCAGCGTTCGTGAAATTGTGCGGTATCTTCAACTTACAGTGTCTCAAGGTGAAAGTCCAATGTGTGTTGCCAGTGATGACCTATGGCTCTGACATGTGGTCGTTGACAATGTTCGGCTTTTCCTTGCGTAATCGAATCAGAAATGTAGAGATCCGGAAGAGAACCAGGGTTACCGAAATAGCCCGAAGAATGGCCAAACTTAAGTGGCAGTAGGCAGGGCACATTTATCGATCGATCGATCATCGACCGCGATCCGAAAGACGTTGCGTTAGAAGGTCCCTCACTAGGTGGACTGATGACCTGGTGAAGGTTGCAGGGATTCGCTTGATACGAAACGCACGGGACCGGTCAATGTGGCGACGCTTGGGGGCGGCCAATGTCCAGCTGTGGACGTCTTTCGGCTGATATGATGATGACTGTGTTGTCCAATTTCTCACAGGACAAGGTAACTTAATACTAGATTAGTAGCCAATGGCTGTAAGGCATCAATTGCAGCCCGAGATATTTATGCGCCTATAGTTCGAGGGTGCAATTGGTGCTTACACCCGAGCTAACTATTTTGCTTTACATCTCGATTGTGAGGTAAGTAGAAAAAAACCGGCATTACAAGAATCAAACATTTTTTTTTTTTTTTTTTCAAGAATGAGATTGAGCTTCGCCGTTTGATATTTAAAATTGATGACTATTATACTCACACGAAGACAAGGCTGAATAGCAAAGCGACCTCTTTGGTCATTGGGCTGAATGCATGATGTCTATTGCCAGTATGAAGGTTAGATGTACGCGAACTTTTTGAAAGAAAGAAGTGTTTGTTTTAAATTACTTACCGCCCTAGGGCTTTAGCTACATTATTACCCAAGAGCGAGAATTAGTCACCTACAAGCCCCATTTGGAGGTAATAAGAACCTACTTACCTAACATGAGAGATGTAAAAGTATATTATTTTCCTTCAAGTTCGTTGCATCGCCTTTATGTCAATGTTCTTACTGCACATCATATATTATGGGAGTGTACTTTTTAAAGAATGCAATTGCAGAATGCACGTGATATTATGTTGGATAATGTAAAGGCTGCATCTAGAGTTATTTACTATACGGACCTTGTGGAAAATAGAACAAATTTAAATTTAATTTCGTGCGTTCAAGCGTTTTTGCCATACCTATTATTGAACAGCTCACAACGTTAGGGATCCATTAATATTAATGATTATTTTAATAATTAGTGCTAGGCAGCTGGGCTTATCCCAGTAAACGACCCTTTGTGCCTATTGGCCTTGTTTCTTTTGTCTCCTGCTTGATATGGAGGGAAGTGGCAATTTGTATTTTTTCCTACTCTTTCGATATTATTTTCTAATTAATTTCGTTGCGGGATCCATGACAGTTAAATTCATTCTCCAGGACTTCGTCGAGCTTCATTGCCACGGCGCTTTTCTGGTGGTCACCACTTTTGATTCTGCGTTTCAGGAGTTACAGTGGTTTCGGAATAGTGGCAAAAAAAATGTTATGATGATGAGATAATGAATATGACTATGGCTATGAGGTATGTTAAAGACACAAGATACTACAAAGAAAACGTGTGTGTGTGTGTTGTGTTAACAGGACTAACATCAAAATGTCAGTGAACACCTGATCCAATGATCCAAGTCACTAATCTGACATAGTCAGATTAATTCATTAAGTTTCAGAGCTAATTGAACTCTCATTTTACATTTTCTATGTAATTGTCTCTATGTTGTATTGGAACTTTGTTAGTGCTGCATTGTTTAAAGAAAAACAAAAATTATTCTTTCATTTTATTGTTTACAAACTAAATAAAAATTCCACGTGCTTATTGATAATAATTGCTTAATAAAATATCTAATAAAATTACATTATCCATTCGGAGCCATTTTCTCGCCGGTATAGCCAAGTAAGTCAGTGCAGCAGTTAATTAAGTCGAAGGAGTCATACAATCTTAGAAGACAACATAAGTGGGCTCAGTGGCGACGCCACAGACATTGTCCCTAGCTGATATGTACATGTAGCCTCCT